>CM017770.1:11613366-12210288 GCA_008009225.1 Acer yangbiense
TAAATAAACACCAACAAATGAACATTCATGCAGAGCCATTTCTGCTCTATGAACTCATTCATAATTTCATATTGTCCTGAATGTTGTATTTCTGCTTATTTTTACCATTAACACATTTCTTACCCTGCAGTGGGCTTATTTATTGGACTTGTCACTTGGAATAAATAAGGATACATCAATACACTCGGCATGTGCAGCTTCAAATTACAGGTGAGGGAACTGTATGCAAGAATAAACGTATTTAATTGACTGGATAGGAAACAGTTCACCTTTTGTAAATGTATGTTTGTACTTGAGCATCCAATTAAACGTCATGCAACTCTTCTAAAGTGATGATTGTTAATACCTTAATGAAGACAAATTTGAGCGTGTACATGTTCCTGATCTATTCAACTCTAATTAGGGTCATATCTAGATCTCTGCCCTAGCACAAAACATGGCCAGTTTCAATGTTTTTCAATTTGTTTAATCACATCTTCCTCTTTATATCTTCAAATCAGGGTCTGCCCATTATTGATTCTCAGATTATTATTCTCTATCTAATAATCTTAATTCAATTGGTTATTTCTCCTATACTCGGGTTCTCAACTCAACATACCATGTGCCAATTATTTGGTCTTGATCATGGTTCATGAAATGGGATCATCCAGGCAATAGTCAAATTTGGAGCAAATTACGCTAATATACTCTTGAGTTTTCATTTATGGCATAATATTCAACTTTTGTCCTTAATAACATGTACACACCATAGAGTTTCCGATAAGTCAGTTTCTATTATAATTTATAAATCCTATTCTCTGCTGTTACACAGATCAGATTATTGTTTTCCATTATTTACTCGATTGGGTTTAAGTTTTGCATTCTTGAATGGTATCAGATTATTGTTTTAAATTATTTACCCGATTGGGTTTAAGTTTTTCATTCTTTAAAGGGGCTACTAGGTAAAACAGGGGAGAGCAATTTAAAACTAATGGCTCTGAAAAAACCTGTAGGTTTTCTGCAGGGTGTCCTGCCTTTTAAAGCCCTCTACATTTAAATTTAAATGACATCATAGTACGGGTTTTGTGCTTTGATAGGCTGTTGTGGGACTCTTTTTCCACTCGATCTATCCTTTTTTATCCTTCCTAATCTGTCTCCAAACGTCATCACATATACATGTCTTCTCAATTAAATTACTGTACATGCCATACCATTAGTTGACTTAATGGTTGGAGGGTAAATTTGTCATTTTACTAAGTTAGACAAAAGTTGTAGACTTTATTCTATAGTTACATATCTGAATTTGTAACCACGCAGATGTGACTATGTGAGATGCCTAAACGGCTAAACCAAAGATCCAGGGCTTGTTTGTTAATAAGTCTCAAAAGCGTATGAAAACAAGTTAAAAAGTTTAACGCATTTCTTTCAACAATATCCCCACACAAATCACAATTAAACAAATTACAATAATAATTTATAGATTTGCATGGTAAAGGAGGCCTCTCTATTGGAGGAGAGAAAATGGAGTGCAGGGATGCCATGCGGTGAAATTTGCCATGTAACAGGATTACGGCGGGAGACGTATGGTGCATCCCGTTGTACCCAAGATTTTTCCTGTATATATTAGAGGTTGTAAGTGGAAGGCATGACTGTGTGAAAGAAAATTTGAAGGAAAAAAAAAAAAAAACCCTTAAACCAATAATTGCATTTAGCCTCTGATTTAGGACTGTAGATAGAGTAGCGATATTTACACCCCTCAAAAACTGTTTGTACACCCCAAATTAATATATATTTTTTCTTGAAAATCCAATAGTACCTTTGAGTAAAATTACTTAAAGACTAAATGGTTTGTAAGTACTACACTCACTAATAATTATTAATTGGTTTTATATTAATCCTCTGCAAAAAAGAAAAAAAAAAAAAAAAAAAGATGTTTCATATTTGATATACACATACATAATAAAAACCATTCTATTTTTCAAACCCTAATTACAAGAACAACAATTGATTTCAGGCCGGAGAATGAATACAAATTTAAATTTCCCAATTTACAATCCAAGTTGAAATTTCAATTTCCCAATATGGAGAATGAATACAATTCATGTTTGGTGCCAATTTTGTCCTTTGATTCTTCAAAATCCGGACCATATTTACAAATAACAGTAAAACCTTATTTTCACATGAGATTAGTATTCAATTAGCAATGTTGATGATTGACGAACAATTTGCTGCTACAGAGACTATGATTGAATGAGAAAAATCAATACCAACGATAAACTTTATTAGGGAAAAAAAAAAAAAAATTTCTTAGAAACAAAGGAATCGGGATACATTTGGCTTCAAAAACTTCACCATTTTTTCTTTATTACCGTTCTTTCTCTCTTTCTCTCTTTCTCTCTACCCCTCTCCCTCTTTGAGTAGACGAGCAGCTATAAAATAATAAAATTTTAAATTAATAATGAAGCTATTAGATAACAAAATAGTGGTGAGTACTTACAAAAATACAATACAATAAAAATAAAGGAAGGGTGTTTTTGACATGAAGTGGGGTTTATTTACAAACCAGAGATTTATAATATATTTTAAGAGTGTACTTACGAGAGGGGATGTATTATACAGTTTTCAAGTGGTGTCAATATCGCCACTCTAATTGATAATGGACAATACATACAGATTATAAGGGCCTTAAATATGGCTAATACAGTAGAACCCCTCTAAATTAATATTCTATGGACCCACCCTTAAGTATTAATTTAGAGGGATTATTAATTTGAAGGGTTTTACCCTGTAAAGTATTATTTTGTCTTTACAAACATATGAAAGTCGATTTCCTGTTCAGAGAAGGTTCCTTTTCGGGATTTCTTGTTTAGTCGATTTTCTTCTATGGGGAAAGTTCCCTTTTTTTTTGGGATTTCTCATCACAATTGCACTGCCCATAGCAATTGAAAGATTTTGCTTTTCCTCACAATTGCACAACCCATGTACCACTTACAGAGCTACCTAATCACATCCAACTTAGGAACACCACAATGCACTATCTACCACTAAATTTGAAAAAGAAATGCGTTACACTCCAACTGAAAAGGATATTATCAATGATATCACAAGACTGAATAATGATGGTGTGGTTGAAATAGATGATGATGACGACGATAGTCATGAGGTACCTAAAATCTCTACAAATAAAACTATTCAAATGTTAAATTTAATTGAAACCTTTTGGTTACAACAAGAGGTGATCGCAATAACTTATGAAGGACAATTCAAAAGATGAATAATGAAGTCAAAAATATCAAACATGGTGACCAAGTGCAAACTATCATCTTGAAATACTTTCTTAGTTCTTGAATAATTTGTAATATATATTTTACTTTTATGAAATTATTAATTTATACGACAATCAGGACCGAAATTTTATACAAGGTTTCAAAAAATATATATTAATTATTACGATAGAGAGGTTTATTAATTTTTTACACTTACCTGAATCGGGACCGAGATTTTTTTATTAACTTAGAGAGGATATTAATTTATAGGAGATTAATTTACAGGGGTTTTACTGTACTTGGATTTGGCAGATTTTCATATATATATATATATTACATTAATTCGGGGTTTTTTTTTTAGGGAGGGGGAAAGACTTGAACCCGCAACCTCGTGGTGCAGATATAAGGGGTATACTTCTTGAAATATGCCATACAACCCAACCCAATGAATTTTTGAAAGTTTGATTCCATCTAATCTAATTATACCCTAAAATCCAATTCAATCTTGAATTTTTGAAAGTTTGATCCAATCTGATCCAATTACATCCATATCACATCAAAATTACATGAACATAACAAACCAAGTATGATCCCTTGTCAATTATTAACTTTACATGTAAGATGAATCCTAATTTGAGGTCAATCATATCCATGACCAAATTTTGAAGAATCCTCCTATGCTAAGTAACTCTATTTTTGGTTATGCCAGTCTGATTATGTATTTATCGAAGCCAAAGCAATTCTAGAAACTAAGCTCGTGATAAAGTTAAATTGGATGTTGTAGCCCTTTACAAGAAGTTTGGGAATCCATACGTGAGAATCTTTGAACCAAACCATGAGCAATTCTAGAAACTGGCCCGTTTGATATCGTTTTTAAAATGGTATTTTTGAAAACTTTTTTTAAAAATGGAAATCATGTTTTAAAAATGATATTTTTAAAAATGTAATGTGTTTGGTAGTGTTTTTTAAAAGTAGTTTTTTAAAACGGAAAACGATGTAAAAGTGTTTGGTTATTGTTTTTAAAATGAGTGAAATAGTTGTTTGGAGGGAAAAGTTATGGTTTATTTTAAAAACCTGTTTTGAAAACAGTAAAAAACAATAAAAAGTTGTTTTTAACTTTTTAGTTATAACTTTTAAAAAGTTGTTTTTTGTTTTCAGAAACAGTTTTATAAAATGGGCAGCCAAACAACATTCAAATCATTTTTTGATTTTAAAAACAAAAAACAGTTTTTAAAACATATCCAAACACCACCTAAGCTCGTGTTTTTGTTTGAGAAGTTCGGTGACAACTTGAAGCCAGCTGGAATAGAGCTTAACATAAAAGTTGTACTCAGATATTTTGAGAATTGCCTTCCATAAAAGTTGAATATATTTTAGTGATTTATGATTCTGCTTTTTGGTTTATTTAAAAAACAAAAATACAGATCTAGAGAGATGCGAGAGAGATGACACCTATACTACTGTAGCCTTTTATTCTGTTGGCTACTACCCATAATCAAGCTCATTCGTGTCTATAATTTACTACTAGAGAATGTTTTATTTTCTTCCAATTTACTCTAAAACTTGTTCCAAGTTCAAAGAGCTGATCCAACAAGGCAACAAAAGGTTTGACAGCCTACCTACCTATCCCTTAATTTCACAACGTTGCCTGGTCAATAATATTTAATTTCAACTACTACATTACCCAGATATATATATACTTGGAAAATAACAGGTTTCAAGTATGAAAATTGATGCTATCACCAATCTCTACTTATAAACTGAATTTTTTTTCTATTTCCTTCTTATTCATGTGTATTTTGTGCCTTTGAATATCAACATGAACTTCTCTTCTACCCAAAAAAAAAAAAAAAAAAATGAAAAGGAAACCTCAAAAATATATGTAACAAGGACTAAACTAAAAATTAAACATTTTTTGATTTCCTTTTTCCGTTGGTAAAATTTGACCAAAAACACCATAAGCCTTTTTTTTTTTCTTGTAGAATCGAAACCTCTCGAAAGGAAAAGGAAGAAAAGGACCAAATCCCCCCCCCTAAAAGATGCAACTTTCCAAGCATCTTCCACTGCTGACAAAAAAGCCCCTATTCACCCTCTCCCAACCAACCTTTGAAATCTAAAAAATTCCCCTGTTTAGGCAGCCAGGATTGGGGCTTCAAAACAAAAGAGACAAAAACGAAACTAACCATCTGCCATCGAAAAATTGTAACTTCTTCAATCTCCCTCTGTTATGCTATGGAACAGTTAATCAAGCTTTAGATTCAGAGTCAGACGAGCCCACTTCAGGAGAACCTCCACCACAGCTATTCATATGGAATTCGGGCAGCTTCAGCTGCATGCCTCGTTTCTTGTACTGCGAAAAATAATAATACTAACAAACATAAGAAAAATAAATGACACTGCATTTTACAAATTTGTTTAGACAAAGCTTCTCAATTAGCTTCTAAAGAAACAAAAGAAAATTAATAATAGACCTCCTCAAACCTTGGGGATCAGACCCAAGCATGATTAAACTGCAAAGATTTCACTCAGACCCAGATTGATAACAATATTGGGACTATGAGCATGATTAAATTGTTACACAAAGAGAAAACCACAAATAAAAAGGTTAAAAAAAAATTCATATTTGCAATAACTACTCAACTAGCACGTAATCCTTCCTCGATTTGAAATTCTCACCAAAAAGTTTTGGAACCTCTGGTCAGATTCAAAATAATGGAAAGTTTGATACCAGTTCTTATAGATAACTTAATCAAAGCTAAACTACAGAAAAGAGTTGCTTACCTCCTGATAGAAAGCATTGATCTCCTCCTCTGTGAGGCCTTCATCCTCGCCATAGTTTTCTTCCCAGCCAAGAGAACGAAGGAACGCAGCCTCTTCCTCATCTGGAACAACTGTTACACAATGGCTCATATTTTTCTCTCCGACATCAGAAAATCTCTGAACCCCTTCATGAGTATCACCGTTGACAGTCACCTTAACACCATTCTCAATCGCATGAGGACTTGCAAGAGCAGTGACTGCTTCCTTTGCCACTTCACCAGACTTCTCCAGGGTGGGAGACGAACTATCAGGAACTGAATCTGCTGGGACAGCAGAAGAGTTCGTTGAGGTTTTCTTTTTTAAGAGATTAAAAAAATCATTCCGGCTCTGAGTTTGCGACAAGGATGGTCTTCTTTCCACAGTAAACCCTGTTATTGGATTCAAGGCAGCAGCCTTGCGTTCCCCAGACGGAAGCTTTGGGTTGTTTGGAGTCCTCAAAGGAGCAGAAGCAACTGATGGAGCAACGGCAAGCTGATTATTTGCTGCTCTGCTATTAGTGTTGCTGGTTGGACTAGCACCATCCTTTGTAGAAGGTGAAACACCATTTTCCCATGCCGGTTTGAGAACCAAAAGCTTCCCAGATGTCTTTGTCACATCAGACTTGACATTCCCACCAAGTGATTGACTAGCATGGTGCAATGCAGAGGGCTGCTGCTGCCCATTCTTAGCAGCCATGTTCATCTCCCCAGTTCTGACAGCAGCCGCTTTTGGTTTTGATTTATCAGAAAAACTGAGCACCTGGAAAGGAAATGAAGTGTACATGGAGTCCATATTAGTTCTTAAAAAACATTTTAAAAAAAATAAAATCCTTGTGCTTGTGTGTTTCAGTACATACAAAATCTTTAAGACACATTTTGTACATACATAACATGCTAAAACCATTTAACAATGACCATTAACACAAATTTAAAATGACTCACCAGAATTCTAAACAACTCCACAGTTTCTTTCTTTCTGACCACTTCACAAAGTGAAGAAAACGGTTGTAATGAATTTCAAATCAAGAAAAGTGCAGAAAAGAAATGAAGGTTCACCTAGGTAACAATAAAACTGGTCCGTCAATAATGTTTCTACAGCACCAACAAGTCAGAATTTACAGTACACCAGCACAAGATTAAAAACCTTTTATTGAAATATATCTTCTTGACTTTTTAGATTTTGGTTCCAAGAAACTGATTCAACCAACATGTGTCGCAATGGTTCATGTTACAAGTTAGCACATCAAGGTAAAAAATGTTTAGTACAAATCATCCTAGTATCTGATAAAAATAAAAGGTTTACACACACGTCAGTATGTATGTAATTATTAAGCCAACAAATTCACCCTACTACACAAACAATCAGAGCAGAAATCATATTGTGAATCACCAATTACTATCAGTTTAGGGGTGTGTTAATCACATTCACAACCCACCCCTAAAACACCTCTATTTTTTCAGGTTAAGAGGGAAACTAGGCAATCTGTAATAAACTATTAAGGCAAAAATCCATGCATATTGTAAGAAAATGAATTAAGTATCGCACATAAGCGACCAATAATAAATGGCCAGAGTAAGGAGCATATACATTAATTATGGGACACCCATATATAATTGATTAATTTGAACTTAGCAAAAATAGGGAGATAAAAAAAATAAATAAAAAAATAAAAAAAAGGACATGTTGAGATTTTTCCCTCTCTTATTTAAGATAATGAGAACACAAACCCCTTTTCATGCCTGACTTATAACAATGGTAATTGCGGAAGATAGCAATTGAAAGTTAAGAATTACCACAAACTTAGGTTAACACCGCAATAAAGCAAGTAAAGGATTGAGGTGAAAATTAAACAAGCAAAATGTACAATCATTTGAACAAAGCAAAGGACGTAAAACTCAAGATTATTAATCACATAAAAAGATAAGGCCGCAACATGTACACTGTTCTATGATAATTCTTTATTTTATTTTTCACTTATATGGAACCATAAGAGAGGGAAGCTAATACGAGGTATCCCCAGTCCTTTTTCTCTTTTTTCATTGTAAAATCATAAAACATAAATGCACAGGAAAATCAATTATAAACATATATCAGCAAAAAATCCTCAAGTGCACCAATTTTAGAAAAATAATAATAATATACAGCAATACAATAAGTTCTTTATGCCTGTTTGCAGTATGGCCAAACTACACAATATATTCATTTACAAAAGAGAAGGATATATCTGATAATTATTTTTGACAGTAAAACAAGCTACAACTAACATAATAAGTGCTTTGCAAGAACAACGGAAAAAACACAAGGTAAGAATACATGCACGCCTACAATCATACAATCAGTCACATGAATTTAATGGAGTATCAATGCACACACAGTCTATAGATGTGGTGTGTGTGTGTGTATATAAATTATCAGGTCCTGCACATTTTTTTATGCAAGATCGACTATGTAACATCAAATAGTGGGCTATATAACGTTATAAAGTGATCCACACACACTCCCAGAAGTGACCATGTCACTTTGTAACGTTACATAACCCACTACGTAACGTTGCGAAAAAATGTACATAACCGACTACTCTCTCTCTCTCTCTCTCTCTCTCTCTCTCTCTCTCTCTCTCTCTATATATATATATATATATATATATATATATATATCAAGTCAAATTGTGAAGCTTACGGGACCCATGTTGGTCGTTGGATTGATCTCAATCCAACGCCCAACATCAATATTTGACCATTTTTTTATATTTAAAAAAGTCTGCCAGTCAGTTAATATATATTTCTCTCTCTTCAACAATCCTCACTCTCTTTCATCTAATTCTCTCTTTCTCTCTCTTTTCATCATCTTTCTCTTCTCTTCAGCAATTCCCACTGAAAAAAATTTCCTAATTCCCTTCTCAATAATTATACATCAACCTTTGGTGTGATTATTTTTAGTTTGGGTTTTTTGTGATGATAAATTTGGATTAAATGGGGTCTCAAATCTTGAGATTTTAGAGAAGAAATTTGTGAGAATTTGAGGATTTTGTGAATTTGACAATAAAATTTGGTGAAATTTGTAGTGAAGTGGAGAAGCCAAAGTCAACAAAAGTCAACAAGGAAAAAACTATGGAAGCAAATCCCACTAAAGAGCTCAACATATTTGCTGAAATTTTGTTGAAATGTGATGAGCAAAACGTGATGGAGAGAGAGAGAGAGAGAGAGAAACTTGTGCAGTGAAACATGATGGAGAGAAATGTGATGAGGAAAGAGAAAAACTCGGGCAGTGTATTATTAAATTATTAAATTTTTATTTTTTTCTAAATTTGTCAATTATTGATGTTGCCATTTGATTGATCTCAATCCAACGGCCAACACGGATCCAGTAAATTTCATAAATCACAGGATCTCAGACTTAATCCCTTCTCTCCCTCTCTCTCCCACTCTCTCTCTCTATATATATATATAAAGAGAGAGAAACACAAACGAGCCACTAATTAAATAAAAAGAAACAAAGATATCTACAAATGATAACCTGTATATACTAGAAAACAAATAAGTGTAGAAGTACTATAGAGAAGAAATGAAAACTTCATCAGACTAATCAAAATGGACAAGTATCGCAATCAATTAACCCAAAACATAAAATACCATAAAAGAAAACACAGTACCTACATTTTCTCGATCATAAGTTGTCATTTCATATAAAAAAAGGTAGACATATGCACAGACAGAGACTATGCATTAAATCAACTTCATAGCTACAAACACAGAAAATAATGTGACTACAAAACAAGATATCGAAAACATCAAGAAAGATTCTCTTACCGAACTCTTAGGCATTGAAGGTGTCACTGGTATCAGTTGCCTTGACTGCTTAATAGCCAACTCTTCAAGTCTTTGTGTTTTGACAGATAACTAAAATAAATAAATAAAAGCGCCTCGTTAGACCAGACATGGGCATTAATAACATAATTAACAAGAGATATGCTTAACACAAGCAATTACCTGGGGAGCTGTACGTGTCCGAGAAGGGGCTTGTGCCAAAGCTTCAGCCATATTCAGACCAGTCATTACACTAGGTGTCCCAGACAATGCAGTGGTTACACCAGTTTGTGGAGCAGAAAAGGTTCCTGAACTGGTGCTGCTTCCAATTATAGGGGGCACCTCTGCCAAAGCTGATGTCCATCCCTCTCCACCAATCAATGCGGAATTACCAACAGGCAAACTCTGGACAGCCGAGCTCAACCCAGGAGATGAAACTCTTCCTACATCAGGCACTCCTTGCTTCTCTTCAGATCCGAGTGAAGGAAAATCCTTTTCAAATACAGACTTCTTGATGTTACTGCCAGTATTTACCCCAGAGAGCAAGCCATTCCCATTGCTGTGATTGTTATTGCTGCCAGTTTTGGAGTCCACAGTAACTCTTCGCGGCAACAGCTCATTCTGTTTCCTTGAAATCATTGACTGAGAACGCCGCAATGTGTCCTTCTCAGTCCTATTGCTTAAGAGGTTTCCTAAAGGGTCAGAAGAATCACGGTCCCAGGGATCCCCGTAGGTCGACCTTTCTTTATCCCTCTCACGGTCCTTATCACGGTGACTTCTATTAAAGCTGCTGTATGCATGCTTAGCAGAACCATTGCCAGAACTCCTCCGTGAATTCGATGAAGCAGTCCGGTCCAAAAACGCCAAATTACGGGTATCGAAATCGCTGATGCTCTTAGAGTTTCTATTTCTTGTGTGTCCCAATGAAGAAACGTCTAAATAAGGGAAAGAAAAAAAATAACAAAGAAACTACTATTCATACCCACAACTAAATAATCTTTTGACAATAAATATGCCAAGAGTTAGGGGAAAAAGTAGAACAGAGAGAACAGGAAAAGATCAAGAAAATAGGATTCAAACTTAGCAGACTGAAAGTACCTGAGTGAGCAGCAGATGACGCAAAGTGGTGGGCTGAACTGCCACCCCCAGAAACACTTCCAGAACTTCTCAACCATTCTGGAACTAATGCGGGTTCACTTCTTTCCATAACGAGCACTGCACATATCAGATATAACAAAAATGGCGCTCCTCTGACCTTCTTCACCCCCTCTCCAACAGAATTATTATCCTCCTGCACAAAATCTGCTAATTTCCAACCCTAATTCTAGCAACCAACTGTGTTTCACAATCACCGCCTATCAACCAACTTAACGGAATGAATGAAATCTAGCGCTTAGAATCGATCAAGAGATGCAAATTTTGACACAAGCCCGAACCTAAACGATGAAAAAAAGGGCAGCAACGGCAACAAGAGGAGGCATGACATTACATACAGAAAAAGAATGGAATTTAGCAAAATCCTATCTCCCCCTAAGCCTCCATCTTTAATCAGAGATGGATTTTCAGACAACAAAATCAACAGCAACAACACAGTCAGTAGACCCTCATCTCTTCAAAAAGAATTAAACCCATAGGGATAACACAAGAGGCGAATACAGTCTAGTACGGCTACAATGAACGGATGCCCACAATTCTTTGAATTTAATCCATACCCATAAACCAGCTAAATTAGAGAAAACCCTAGAATAACAATAAAAAATCAGAATCTGACCACCGATAGAATGTGCGACAAAAGAAACCCTAGACTAGAACATTTCACACTATATACGCTTAAGTTTTTATACGCAGATATATATATATAAAAACAAAACTTGTATTCGAGTTTCAGGTCTTAGGGTTTGAACAGCGAAATATTTGCTCAACAAAATATAGGTAAACAGACAGAGAAAAAACTAAACCTAACCTGCTATGAATGATTGATTGTTGCTTGGATATACCAAAGCCGTAACCGTCTAAAAACCGCCCCAGTACTATATTTCTCAATCCAAACAATGCGTTTCTCGTAAAAACACTAGTCTCAGTCTAGCGAGCGAACCAGAGAGTTAAAAACGAAATTGGAGTTGGAGTTTTGATGCGCGAAAGGAAAAATAGGGTTTTGTTTTCGAGCGACACAGAGAGAGGCGTAATTTCTGTTAGTTTCGGATACTGGGCAATGAAACGTATGAAGAACAGCCACTTCTCTAATAATATTTTTTCTTTTTTATTTTCTTTTTTCCAAAGAGTTTTATATATATATTATTTCATTTCTTCTTTGCCTTGCCTTTTTATACGGTCTGGATTTTATTGGATTGATACAACTTAGGTATGGTATAGCGATGATGTTACAATGTCCTGGTATGATGGATGGGTATTTCCGTCTATGAACGTCATTATCTTATCTTTCAATATTGTATTTAATATGAATTTTAAGCGTAATCAGGTTAGATCGTAGAAATTATAGACCGGCTCATAAAGGTTTAGGTCTAGCCGTTATGTTATGCACTAGTGCACTACACACACGTTTATGATGAGCTCTCCACATCCTCCTCTTCTCTAACCTAATATTTTTATAAAATTAAACAAAATCATGCCACACGTGCGACATAAAATGGTTATATATTCTATTTATTTATTTTCTTTCTTTCTTTCTTCTAATTATTTTCTTTCCTTTATTTATTTATTTATTTATTTTTAAATCCGACACTGATTGGTTAAGTTGTTTATTATTTATGACAATAATTTTCTATTTATTTTCTTTCTTTTTCTGAATTCTGACACCAATTGATTCAAGGATTGTCAAACCTAACAATTGGTTTAGTTGTTTATACATATGATTGGGTTTTTCTACTTATTGATTCAGGGATTTATCGAGATTAATCCTTGGGATTTGTCACCTCATAACAACCTAAAATGTAATCTATCAACTCGAAATATAAAGGATTGAATCTAAGATTGGTGAGGAAATCAATTAAGTTTGACATGTCGGTGTTCTACCATATATACGAGTCCTAGTTAGCTAGGCAGTAATAACTATGTTCATCAAAGCATGTAAGCTAGTTAGTTATAATTCTGTTTATCAAAACACGTGGACTGATTAGTTATAAATCAGTTAAGTTAGTTTAAGGATCTATCGGAACTTGTTAAGATTAATCATCGTGATCTGTCAACTCAGAACAACCCGAAATGCAACCCCATTACAAGGGAGAGGTCTCTCCACATGGTGAGGTTAATTGTTAGGATCTAATGGCCCGAAACATGGAAATGAAGAATACAAATATTGAATCTAAGATTGGCGAGGAAATCAGTTAAGTTTGACATATCGGAGTTATACCAAATATACGAATCCTAGCTATCTATGCAATTATAATTATGTTTAGCAAAGGCACGTAAACTAGTTAATTATAATTATATTTATCAAAGCACATGGACAAATTAATTATAAATCAATTAAGTTTGTTAGCTAATAATGTAAGAGTGTTGCATCAAACGGTAGAAGACTAGTGAGAATATGTCATGCCAAAGTTATACCAAATATACAAGTCCTAGTCGTCTAGGTAGTTAAGATTCGATTTAGAAAAGCACGTGAACAGGTTAGTTATAATTCTGTTTAGCAAAACACGTAGGATGATTTATAAATCAGTTAAGTTTGTTGGCCAATAATGTCAGAGTGCCACACCAGAAAGTATAAGACTAATGAAAAGATGACATGTCAAAGTTATACTTAATATATGAGTCAAATAGGCAATTATAAACTTATAATTCTACTTTGCAAATCTCGTAAACGCATTGGCTAATTAGCTATAAACCAGTTAAGTTTGTTAGTTAATAATGTCAGCAATGCCATATCAAATAGTAAAAGACTAATGAGAAGATGACAAGTAGGCAGTTATAAGTCAATTTAGTAAAGCATGTAAGTTGATTAGTTATAATTTTGTTTAGCAAAACACGTGAGCTGATATGTTATAATTCTATTTAGCAAAGTACGTGGGCGGTGGGCTGCTTAGTTATAAATTTGTTTAGCAAGACACATGAGCCAATTAGTGCTATATAAACAACATACACTCATGCAAATGTAATTATGTGAAATTAATGATTTAGTTCTAATAAAAGCATAGTCTAGAATTCTCTCAAACTTGTGGAGATTCTTCAAACATTTTCTTTCGGTTCCCATAACTTTTTATAAGGAAAGTTATGACATCAAATATCGTATCGGAGCAACTATCCATGGTTTTTGATTCATCAACTAGAGCTGTGAATGCTTTATAATTATTTAATCCAAAATTCAAAAAGTTTGACACTGATGTCTTGAACTCAAAATTAAACTTAATTATAAACAATATCTTGTTATGAAGGCAACAAGTTCAAGCAACAATCTAAAGTAATCATTTTTATACCTTTATTAATACTTCAATTTTATCTTCATCTCGTCAAAATCAAAATGAATCATTTAATGAATCTTACTTGGATTGTGAACAACAAGACCATATATTGTTGTGTTGGCTTATCTCTTTGATTAGTCAATAGATTTTGCCTCGATTGGTTGGGTGCTCTACTGCATGTGAAGTGTGGAACACATTTGAAAGAATTTTTAATTCTTATTATAAAGCTAATATACTGCAACTTCGGACTTTGAAAAAACGATCATAAGCAATGGTTTAGTACTTAACCAAAGCGAAGAGTTTGATTGATGTTCTTTCTTTATGAGTGAAGAAGATAAAATCATGTTTACTTTGAGCGAATTATGACCATAATATGAAAATTTTGTTATAGCAATAACTAGGGATGGCAACGGGGATGGTCAGGGTCGGGGAATGGTTTTCCATCCCCATCCCCGCTCCTCAAAACCATCCCTATCCCTGTCCCTGTCCCCGGCTCCACTTCGAAGTGGGGCCGGGGTGGGGGTCGGGGTCGAGGATTCCCCATTGAAGGGCCCTTCCCATACCCGCCCTATTCCCCCGTCTAATATAACTATGCATTTAAAAGTTAAAGCTAAAAACAAATAATAAAATAGAAATTCATTATTTTATCAACATTTTCACACATGATTGGTTTAGAAGAAAATAAAGTGATACAATTATTACTTTCTTATCTCCTTACATTTATGCAAAAACAAAATACACAAAACAATGGTAATGCACATAAGCAAAGGCATGCCACCTCTGTGACTTTGACCTGAAAATGCATTTACAAGCTGGATGACTTTTAATCAAATGTTTACACGCACAAAACATATATCCACTCACATTGCAAGACATGTCCTTTGTAGTTTGCATAGCTCTCACTTCAAAAAATATAAAAAAATATAAAAAAAACTATTTATGTTAAAAAAATTAATATTAAATTATTTTAAAAATCTGAATATTATATATTATATTATATTATATATATATAAGGACGAGGATAGGGCCGGGAGTGCTTCCCCAATCCCCACCCCGTTTCACCTTCGGGGACAAGACTTTGTCCCCATCCTTGTCCCCGTCCCCGTCCTCGAATATTATCCTCTATCCCCGCCGCGAGCAGGATCATGCCCCGACTCCTCTCTTGAGTACGAGGGAGGTCCTGTGAGCTACTCATACCTTTAACTAAAAACAAGATTTGCTAAAATTGTATAACTGCTAGTGTTTTATTGCATATTTCTATACATTACAAAAGTTGGCTCGAAGTAACCGACTAGTCCGACTATGCAAAACCAACCATGCATCTAAAAAATATATACATCATATGAGACAATAAAAAATGCATGATTCTTATACTTCATGATGTCATCGAGTGGCCCACCTCAAAACTGAAGGTTCCGTACAAACCGAGCAGCTACTTGGAAAAATGTTTTAAAAGTAAAAGGATGAGCGCTAACGCCTAGTGAGTGAATGAAAACTTTTAAAAACATACGAGTTTTCTTCTAAACAACTTTTCTCAATAATTCAACCAATAAAACATATGAGATATCACCGTATCATGCCAAATGATTTCATAAACATAACAAAGTTGTTTTTTTTTAATTTATTATTTTCTTTCAAATATTCATATAACCAGTTGGAGGACTTTTGTTTGGTGAAGATAATTAAAGTATCAACATGTGCAATTTCAACTTCGTTTTCAGTACTCAGGCTTGTGAATTAGATGTTAGATCATGGAGCGAAGTACACGGGCATTGCTGTTTTTTCTCTAAAAACAAAAGAAACCTGTGAAGTTGTCCATCACCAGCAGCTGCATTTTGAAGGTCTGAAGGATGAAAAAATTACTGAGCTCAAAAGGAAGGAGATGGATGGTGTTGAAGCTGGTGGCTTGATATTGGGAGATCCGTGGCCCACTTTTGAACAGTATAGCAATGTTTCAGTGTCTACTAACATTATCTCTACTGACCCTTCTGCCGACCCTTTCTTTGGTATTGAAAGGGTAGAAGAATTTATTGGTACGGTCGGAATGTGCAGAGCATTGAAGGACATACCTTATGCTTATCAGACCGAAATCGGAACTACATAGGACGCGGGGGAGAAATTCTACGTTCAAATGAAAGTTTTCTTCAGGGAAAATAAATTCAAAAGGTTTGCACCTTATATGAAGTGGAGGTACCATGCATTCTTTGCAAGGGCCCTCACAAGTAAAAAAATATTTCGTCCTCATCTTAAGCACTTCATGTTTGACCGTGAGGCTAGGAAAAGATGGGTCGACAACGAGTGTGCAAAGTCAATAGTAGATGAATTATGGGTCAGAGTTGGATATGATTTCAAGCATCAATGTAATTGGCATGCACACATATGTCGGGGTCGTCTTTGCACTTGCTTTCCTAAGGATTAGGCGAGTGTTTTAAGTTTTATAATATCTTTATATAGTGTTTCCAAAGGATGTAGCCAATGTATACCACGGTTTGGCAAAGAATGAATGTTATAATTTATCATACTGTTAAAGTTTTTTTTTTTAAAAAAAAACATAACAAAGTTGAGTAGTAAAAGATAATATATCCACAATTGCATTTGATAAACTTATAAACATCTCTTTCTAATCAAATGCAGTATAATTATAAAATTTCAATCTACACTAAATTAGTACCTAGGGGAAATCTTCCATACGTACGTCAAATTACTTCAAACATACCCAGAGCTGGGGATAACATCTGTCATACACGTGCAAAACGACTTTAACTATGACTGAACATCTGTCATACACATGCAGAGCGACTCATCTGACAAACACATGTGTAGAATGGCCCCAAAAGCCAACAATAACAATAAATGGGGAAGGGTACTGACATGGTGCTTTTATAAACTCAATCATAATCTCTTCTCAACATATGATAAAAATAACATGTCTAAATATTTCTAATTTACTAATCACAAGCTCATAATCATGCCTTTAATAAATCATCAAAGAGATCAAACACTTTTAAACACAATATACATACTATAATCACTTCCTTTAGTTCACTGTATCATTACAATAAACAATCAAAATCAATTAAAGAATTTACTATGTTATCACAGTAAGCAAATTCAAAATCAACTAAACAACTAAATGGTTGTCAACTTTCAATTCAAAACAAAATTAGAAAAACATTTAAGTTAAGGATAAAACCATAAACTTTTTCACTAACAAGTTAGATTTTCAAGCTTAATTCGGACCAAGTATGCTGTGATCCTCTTCTCCTTCTATCAATTGCACAAAAACCATTTAGAATCGGTGTAATTCAAGAAGAAATCAACTGAAAATCAAAAAATTTCACATAAAAAACTTCACTGACTTCTTTTCCCCTTTCTTGCTTCTCTTTCCCTTTTTCTTCTTTTCGATTCTATTTCTTTTTATCCCTAACTTCCCCTTTCACCTTTTATTTTTGTTATTCTTATCCTTTGCCTAATATAACACACAACAACTTTTTGTTGTCAAAGAAGACAGCTCATGGTCTTCAAACCAAGACAGAAGAACTGTCTCAAATGTTCTCATTTGTTCTTATCATTTGCTTTCAATCTCACGTAGCTGCCGTTTTTTTTTTTATATCAAGTAGAGACAAGAACTGTCTCAAACATTCTCAATTGTTCTTCTTTTCTATTCTTTTTTTTTTTTTTTTTTTTTTTTTTTTAGTTTGGGCCATATTAGGCCACTAAAAAGCATGGGCAACATTGGGCCAAAGACAAAAAAATAGATGGGCCTTACAGTTCGGGGCAGGGCTCTGCAGGGAATACTGCCATCTCTAGCAATAACATCTATGTATGGTTGTTATTTTCTGTCTGAAATTACTGTTTTGTTACTAACTCAAGATGCTTAGATATATCAACACACACAAATTGAATCTCTGAGTGTTAACATGGTTGTGAATAATAAAGGAAATAAAAGTAATTAAGGAAGTTATGGTAGGGGTTATTCATAAAGTAAATATCAATAGTTTAACCACGGAGGAAAAAATAGACACTAGAATCAAAGGAATAATTTTAATGGAGGAAAAAGATGTAAAGGAAGAGGCAAGTATAACAAAAACAATGGTATGCCTCATTGTTATATATGTCATAGGTTGAGATATGTAGCACACATATGCTATTACAAAGCTGGGTAACTAAATTCAACAAAAGCATTAATTAGTCAAACAACCAATTGTGACTTTTATGCTCCTCTAAATTACTATTAATAGAGGCAGCGTAGAAGGTTAATGACATTTTGGTTGAATTCATTTTTGCTCACCCCCCTTGGGGGGGGGGGGGGGGGGGGGGGGGGGGGGTCAAGTGTCCAACAATTAACCAAAGGTTAATATGAAAATAATCATAAGGGTAAATAAGTAAATTAATAAAAATTAAGAATAAATATTAAATAAAAGATTCATATTTAATAATAAAAATATAATAACTAATCTAAATTATAAATCTCAAACATCTTCATCATCGTTCACATCATCTTCTCCAACATTCAAACCATAACCCACCGAAATCAACCCAACCACCACTCCTACTTTTCGTCACCGATCTCCTCCTCATCACCGATCCCCTCCTCATCATCGATCCCTTCTTTATCTTACCATCTCTCTTCTCCCTCTTATTTCATTTGACAAAGGGGTGGTCGTCGCCGCAAGGTGAGAGGATGGGCGTTTCGCGACGACCACCGTGAGTTGCATTTTGGTTTTGGTAGAGAGACGGAGAGGTTGGGTTCGATTTGGGGGTGGTGGTTGGTATGGTTGTGTAGATGGGTTTGGTTGGATTTGAGTGATAAGGTTTTATGATTTACTCAAATTTCTGGGTATGCTTGCTAAGAAGAGGTCGAATATGGATCCTACGATTTTTGTTTGTGAGGATGGGGTCGATTATGGATCCTGTGATTTTTGTTTGTGAGGGGCTTTTGTGTTTAGTGTTTTGCTTGTGTGGTCCTTTGTCTGGGTGCTCGTGGGTGTTGTTGTGGTCTTGGTGTTTGTTGCTCTTTGTTTAGTCTTGTGGATTTTCCTGTTGTTGTTGTAGCTTGCTTTTTGTGTTGGTTTCTGGTATGGGTGCTCTGTTCCTTGGTCTGTTATGACCTTTTTAAATAAATATGCTGTTAAAAAAAATGGTTTTAGTGAGAAAAGATTCACTTTGGGTTGAGTGAGAGAGATCAAAACTAAATTTGGATAATTTTTTGTGTTTCAATTTTTCTTTTTAAAATGTTTGTGGGAAGATGAATCTGGTGATTTGTGTGTGTTTTTCCATAATTGTTCTATATGTGATAAATCTAATGATGACTGATTGCTTTTTCACCAGATAAATTGTTTTTTCAAACTTTTGATTCACATTTAAATATGGTTGGATTTGAGTGTTGTTAGGGTTTTGTGATTGAGAAGGATGTTGATCTCTGGTTTAGATCTGGAAACTGTTTTTTTTTTTTTCAATTGATTTTCAATTTATGTTTTTTTTTTCCATTGATTTTCAATTCCGGTTTGGATTTTGGTGTTGTTGTTGTTGTTGTTGTTGTTGGTTTTTTTTTTTTTTTTTTTTGACTTGGATTATTTTCTTGTTAAGAAAATAAAAACATTTAAAAAAATATAAACCAAAAATAAGGGTAAAATCGGTAAAATAAACCCTAAAAATATTTAATAGTTAATTTGTTAACCCTGGTTAACTTTTGGACACATGACAACGTTTAGAGAGGGAGGTAATGTTACCCCCTAGTTAAGGGGGGTGAGCAAAAATGAACTCAGTTTGGTTCCATTCTAATTTTACCTTTCATGTATTGATATTTTTTCCAATATTTATCTCTCTTTCTTGCATTCTAAATTTTTTTCTTGTAAAATAGTTTTTTATTTTATTTTTTATTTCAATTATAAGTGACTAATCTCCATTTTGCAAATGTGAAAAGGTGAAACTTTTGGTACGAAAATTGATTAAAGATTTATATTTATATGTTAATATATTCATATGGTTTGTATTTTTTTCCTATATTGAATTAGATCTAATTTTGATTTATCTCGTGTAAGTGGGAGTATTGACTCATTGTAGACAACACTTGTCACAATGAATAATTGAATCATTTTAGACAAAAGTTTGACTAAATCGACTATTCTAATAAAGGAAACTTGATTCGACGTAGACAAATAATACCATATATGTTTGAATCCTTCTAGAAAAGGCATGATTAGACTGACCCCTTTAGCAAGAGAATCTTGATTCATGGTAGATAATTAGCATAATGAATACTTGAACCCATTTAACACAAGAGAAAGTAATTTTTGTAATCCTCAATGTTTAATGCTGTTATATGATTCACGACTAAATATTCTTCATGAGACGACAATAAGCAGCTCAACACATATCGTAACACATTAGTGACATGTTGACGTGGTTATATCGACCTTTGTGTCTTCACTTATTTGTGTGTCTAAAGATCCGTCAATGCATATTGTATGTAAATATGATACATGCACACTTATAGAATAAGAGTAATGCTAAACGTTTAAATTTTTTTTTTTCTTCCAAATTTTATTCTAAATGATGTGATTATGTGATGCTGACATATCACGTGTCACATCATTTGGAAAAAAAAATTGAAACGTCTAGCATTACTCATAGAATAATGGATATGTGGCAGACATATGCCTACGATCAATTGCTCGTTTTAATATTTTATAGGTTAACATAGTTGTCTTATCTTTTATATTCGAAGGATAACCCGGATAAGATGTGTAATGTTGATTTTTTTTCTCTTCTAAATTTAATGAGATAAATCTTGTTAACTCACTTAAAAAATTCACTCATTAATCTGGGCATCTAATTAGGAGAGCCAAGACGCCTATGTCTCCCTCTTACGTGGAGGGGTTTTTGGTTGACTTTAATTGTTAATCAAATTGCATCATTAACAACCTTTAACTCACAACGAAATGAGGTTGGTCCGGTGGTATACCCTTCACATTTGTATCAGGAGGTTACAAATAACTCATTGAATCTAGAGTATAGACAATATGAGGTTGGTCCAGTAGTTTATCTCTCACACCTACATCATGAGATTATGGGTTCAAGTCTATCCTCATTCCCTTTAATCCCAAATAATTGTAATATTTCAACAAACAAACAAAAAAAAAAAAAAAAAAAAAAAAAAAAAAAAACTCATTGAATATAAAAATAAAAATAAGATAATTACAAAAAAAAAAAAAAACTATAATGTCCTTGAAATTAGCCCAAGGGACAGCTCAACCATTGATACCCAAAAGAGAAGCCCAAGGCTAAAAAGTTTCCTTCAAAATTCTGGTCCATGATTTATTAAATAGAAAGTGGGCCTAACTAGCACCACTTGAGGTTTTTTCTTTTTTTTTTTCTTTTTTTTTCTTTTTTTTTCTTTTCTTTTCATCTTGGTTTTATTTAACAATCCACTAAATATCTTTATAGTTTCTACAATCCAATTTAAATTATTTTTATTATATGACAATTTTATTTTAATTAAAATTACTAAAAAGGATAAAGAAATCTTAAATATACTAAAAAACAATTTTGTTAGACTCTAACATAACTTTTTTTTTTTATATATATCCTTTTTCATTTTACAAACCCTAAAATATTTTTTTTAATATCATTAAAGTATAATTTGATTTCGATGTCTATTACCAACATAACTCCATCCCTATATTATGTAAAATTGAATGGTTTTCTATTGCGAAAGTGTTGGAAAAAAATTATAAGAAATTAGACATAGAAGTTAGAACATGAAGTGTCAAAATATGTAACAAGTGGTTGAAAGCCGGTGATGCGAGCAGTTTTGATTTTTTACTTTATCAGTTTTGAGAACTTGTATAGTTTTTGACTCTCTGTTAAATTTCACTCTATGGTATTTTCAAGTGTGTCAACCAAGTTTGTTTGTTTTTTTTTTTTTTTAATGTGTTGATTTTTGTGGATGTCTTGCATCAACTACAATAAGAAAAAAAAAATTTAGATTATTTTTATTAAATGTTGATTCTTAGATATTATAATCCACAGTAGTTGTAAATTTTTATTTGAAACAAAATTTTTTTTTTTCGAAAACAATTAGGTTTTTATGATGAGTGTTTAAAAAAAAGTGTCAAATGGTAAAATGTTAATTTTGGAAAAAAAAATTAAAAATGGAGGGTCTTTAGAATTTTTTAAAATTAAAGTTTTTAGAATGAAATGTATTTATAAAATGAGAAAATATAAAATAGGATTATAAGGAGAAAATCTCTAATAACTTAAGTTTTTTAGTACCAAATAAACGAATGGACAAAATTGCCCTTCGTGTTCACCTTTCCCATCTCCTCGCTTGTTTCACTTTCTATAACCATTATGATTCATTCTTTTTTTAAAATCATATTCTCATAATAAAACTCATGTTTCACTTTGTACGGTTATTAATACCAAGAATTGGGACATATTATGCATGAAATTTTGAAATTTATTTTATTGGTTATTCTAAATCGAGTTATTGAAAGGTTGTATTATAATTTCAATTGAAATTCTATAATGAACAAGATGCATAATTAATTGTTTGGGTTGTGGAGTGGATTCTTTGGATCGTGTGGATGATCGATATCATAAAAGGTCTCTTGCGAGAAGAGGTTATTGGCCTCCTCCAGTCCTTCTAGATTCAGGAAAAGGCCAATCTCCGCTTGCTAGGGAGAAGTCGTAGAAGGGATCCGCAACTGCAAGGATGCCGACAGTCTCCTGCCAAATGGCCTCGTTTATTTAATTTTTTATTTATTCTTAAAGTTGTTATTACTTTTTATTTTTCATATATTTGTTATTTATTCTTAAAACTATATTAGTAAATGACTAAAATACCCCGTAACCATTATGTATTAACAAAGAAAAATCTCATTAATAGTTGGAAATCGTAAGTGTCAACTGTCAACTGTTATAATAGTTGTTTCTAAATATAAAAGGGCAAATATTGTAGTACAGTAATTTTGTTACTTGTTGAGGGCTTTACTCGTTTTGGTACAAGCCCGACCCGCCACATTGAGGGCCAAGACTTGACCCACACCGGTTGAGAGGGTGGGTTTGGACATATATTTTAGACCCGCTGGTTTGATGGGGTAGCCGGGCGGGAACAAGGGCTGGACTGGGCTTATAATATGAAACCAATCAGGCCGTCGAATAATTAAGTTATTAAAATAAAATAAAATTGGACACTAATTAAAATATATTGTATTTTAAATATGTATCAAACTAAGTTTCATTATATATGTGTGTAGCAGTTTCAATAAATATGTGTGTAGCAATTATCGGTGTGTGTGAGGGTGGACTTGGACATATATTTTAGGTCCGTTGGTCTTATGGGGCAGCCGGATGGGAATGAGAGCCGAACTGGGCTTATAATCTGGAACCCATCAGGACGTCAAATAATTAAGTTATTAAATTATATTATATTTAAAATATGTATCAAACTAAGTTTCAGCATATGTGTACATGTATCAAACTAAGTTTCAATATACGTGTAAGTATCCGTGCGTGTGATGGGTCGTCGAATAATTGAAGTTATTAAATTATATTATATTTTAAATATGTATCAAAAAGAACACATAATTACAACGATGATTGATGATCTCTTAGAATATTTTACTAATTTAGACAATTAGATGGTAATTGGTCTGGTAGTATAAATGATTGATAGTTTTGATGTGTACCAACCTAGTTGTGATGCATTTAAACTACATAGATGCAATTTTCACCCTATTTATAGTTTATACAATATTCATGTAATTTATTTATGAATGCTTATATTATATTTGTTAACTAAAAAGTAATAGTGAATTATTTTTGTTTTGATGGGTGGTTTCGTTCATTTGACTTTTGTAACTTATAATTTTTTTATTTTTTTTTTATTCATTTCAAACTATGAGTTTTTATTTTATGATCTAAATAATAATTATTTATCGTGGGTCGGCCCTTAGAGGCCCGGGCCTCAAAAGGGCTTTGCCGGGTTAGACTCAAAATATTGTATGCGAGCCGGGCTTTAAGCCCGGCCCTCAATGTTAAGGGCCGGATAAAGCCCGACTCTCAAGCTCTTGTCCGTCCTGTTTGATACCTCTAATTTTGTATAATTAATTTCCATTGAAATACCTTTGAATTATTGGATCAGGATTTCTCTCATCACCTTAATTGTCTTCACCTCTGTTGACGGTGATTTTTCGTCAACACTCAATCGATGATTTGAGATCACGTTTGTGAGTGATAATAGTTTGAATCTTAATACCGTAAAAATAATGAGCAAGAAATACGTGGTAAAACTCCGATGATCGGAGAAACGTCCACGGGTTGTTGCCTAAGCAACGAAGCCAAAATCCACTATATAAAAATTGATTACAAAAATTCGCTTTGGTCTCTCTTATGCTTGAAACGATAGATCTCTCTCCCTTATGCGTTACAAAGGGTATTTATACATGTTGTTTCTAGGGTTTGGGGATGCCGCTAGGGTTTGGTGTCGTAGCGCCCAAGTCTTGAGCGGTTTCCCAGTCCTAGTCGGATTCTGTTTCCTTCTTGGGCGTGATATGTTTCCTGTTTTGGCTGAGTCCGAGTTTGAGCCGGATTCTTTCTCCTTTACTCGCGGGAGGCCTGTTTGTTTCCTTGTTAAACTCTTAAAGGGTTGCACTGCTACGTATTGTGGAGGTCCTCACTGCTGATTCCTTCCATGTATTTGGGAAGTGAGTTTCCACAACCATCTATTCTTGTTGATCCCCGAGTATGCCCGAGTATGCCCGAGTATGCCCAAGTAGGTGGTGTTGCCCGAGCTGGTTCTCTTTGTTTGTGATCGGGTCGCTTTGGTTTTCAGCCGAGTGGGTTACTTGGGGGATTTCCCCATTTCGAGTTGACTTTTCCTGACTCCCGCTTACGTGGCTTCTTCATGGGGTGACATGTCCTTTGTGACGATTTTTACCTATAACAACCTCCATAATCCGGTGTCACATGTTTAATATAGCAAATCAATTGTTAGAGTTATTTCTATTAATTTTAATGTATTTACTCTACCAAAACATATAATTAATTGTCACTAGGGGCGTAGCTCAGCTAGTAAATGGACGAGCTTGAGGCTTGGCTAAATGACTTCCATGTTAGCGGCTTGAATCCTACCAATGACGAAAACTTTCAAAAAAATACTTGGTCTCAGATTAATAGATATTGAAAAAAAAAAAAAAAAAACATAGAATTGATGATCCACATGGACCACATCTCCTGAATTACTAGAGTAGCTTAAGTTTTTTTTTTTTTTTCCTTCTTCCAATAATAAATATTAATTTACTTTATTGGACGGTAAATAATAACAATTCCCTAACCTTCATTGACAAAATATAGCATGACTGCTGTCAATGACAATATATATATATATATATATTTTTTTTTAACATCCAGGCCAAGTTTTGTAAGACTTTTTTAATTTTTAATTTTATTTTTATATAAGACTTTATTGGTCAAAGACTCAACCTAATTGACAAAAAACAACCACGCAAAATTTGACATAAATTAATCTCTAGAATCCTCTCAACATTTTGTCATTCTCCAATCTATCAACTAATAACGTGCTCATTTGACCCATACTCTATTTATTTATTTATTTATTTGTACAATTGGACCTCCTAATTAAATATTACCGGTATGATTCGGATATCTAATTCCATAATCGAAAGAAGTCGTTTCTTAATATCGAAAGATGTTTCCCCTCACTTGTTGTGGTCTATAGACAATAGTGAGACAATACATACAAGGCGTTAGAATTTATCGATGGGTTAATGGAGAGTGTAAGTCTTCAACCACCAAAATAACTGAGATGTAAAACCCGCAATAGCCGCGTAACTTGTATGAGAAAAGACCATGAGAGAGCAATATAATAAATTTAGAATTTTCATCACGTGTTCAAACAATTTTAATATATAAAATCATATTTAATTTAGAAAGAGGAACCAAGAGAATAAAATGTGATAGCAACTAGTTATATACTAAATTTAGAAATTTCGTCACGGATTCAAACAATTTTAATATCTAAAATCATATTTAATTTAGAAAGAGGAACAAAGAAACTTGAATCTTATAAGAGTTTCAATGAGATATTTCATATGAGGTATCTCTTTAGAATTTGAGTCTTGACTTTGAACGAAACAATATTGAAGTTATTTAAGGTTGACTATTTTAGGATTAACTTATTTAAATTAGAATAACGCTAATGTTATATTTTCATTTAATTAATTATTCAATTATCTATATGAATTGTTTTTTTTTTTTTCAAGGAGCAATGAGCTTCCAAAAAAATATTATAAAAATAAAGAAAAAGAAGGCCACGCCCATCGCAATAAATCTAACAAAATATAACCCACAAACTAATTAAAAAAATAATAATAATCACAAAAAAAATAACCCACAAAAGATTGGCTTTTACAGGTTTAAAAAAAGAATCAAAAGATCCAGAAAAATCTAGTCAAGCAAAACGATAAGTAAAATTTGTGTGAAGAAAATAGTTGGTCGAAGTCTGCAACACAATTTGCAAAATGATGGACTGACTTCCACACAGACAATAGTCGTTGGTAGGATATTTGTGTGATAGTTCAAATTGGGAAAAAAAAGTACGTAAATTTAGCTAAAAACATAAAAAAAATTAATGAAACTTTAAAACAAGTTAAAATAATCAATAGTGTAATAAAAAACATATTTTTTAAATTTGGATTTGGAATCTCTCTTTACATTTTTCTTTTCCCACATTACCTTCACCTTCATAATATATTAACACGTGTCTAAAATAGCAAATCAATAGTCTAAATTATTTTTATTAATTTTTATATTTTACTCAATCAAAAAATAAATTTAATCCAGACCATTGATTTAGGTGAGGAGATGATCCAAATCCTATTTTCAAAGACATATACGACTATATGGTATAAATATGAATATAATGCAAATATGAACTATATAAAAATTAAAAATCTTCCATTAAAACTTCATTTTTAATAGTTTGCATAATATAATACATAAATTTTAATATCAAAATGAAATTTCATAACTTTTACCGAATTACCCAACATGTTCCTCATTACATAAATATACTGGCTATTTTTCAGAAATTCCCATAATATTATGTAAAATTACATTAGAACGATATCCACATTTTACATAAATTTTCGGAACGATATTTCCGAAAATTTATAAGATATTTTTGCATTGGAGATGCTCTTATATTCCAGATTTCCATATCAATACTTATATCCTTTCTTATAAAAAAATAAAAATAAATAATAAAAATAAAAATAAAAATTATATCCTTTCCTTAAAAATTAAAATACATAAATATCGGACACCATGTTTTCAAGTTTGTAAATACTGGTGTCAAATCTCTGTGATGGTGGTGCCATGGCGGCAACTTCTTTGTAATTTGTAGGGATGGCAAAATTATCCACGGACATGGATATCCGTAAGAATCCGCTCCATTCATAATGGGGATGGATACTATTATTTCGGGGATGAAGCGGGGATGGATACGATCCTAATATCCGTTTAATTTTCGGATATGGGGATGGATATCCATCCCCATCCGGATCCATTATATATTTTTAATATTTTAAAAATATAAAAAATATTATATAATTATTAATTTTAATTATATAAGTTATTATTAATTTTTTTATCATCAAAACCCTAAAAGCTATTTTTCTAAAGTAAGCGGCCGAAAGACTGGAGAGTAGTGACTACATTTGCTTGTTGGTTGTTGGTTGTTGGTTGTTGCTGACTTGTTCTTTGTAAGTGAATACTGATTTAAAACTCTCTATTTTATTTTGTTTGTATCTTGAAGTTCTAGGGTTTTTGTTTTTGTTTTTTTTTTTCGTTTGTTGAATTTATGTTATTTGAGGATTGGATGTATTTGTTTCTCCCTTTTAAATAGGATAAAATGTATCATTATACATGTTAGTTATATTTTTCTCTTATAAACTATAACAATTTATATATGTTTTTCATTATATACGGATATAGACGGAGCGGTGATTGATATCGTTATCTAAATTCGCGGATTATCCAAATCTGCCCCGCTCATTTC
Organism: Acer yangbiense; assembly: GCA_008009225.1. NCBI lineage: Eukaryota > Viridiplantae > Streptophyta > Magnoliopsida > Sapindales > Sapindaceae > Acer > Acer yangbiense. Next base: position 11,641,721 of record CM017770.1, read on the forward strand.
GATGCGGGGATGGATAATGGGATATCTATCCCCGATCCGATCCATTGCCATCATAGTAATTTGTGATGTGGATTGTGGAGGGCCAGCAGCGTGACCGTGGGTTGTACACAACACTGGTGAATAGTATTATGAGGAAGATACAAAACGCATCGTTTCAAACTATCATCATTTTTACTCGCCACGTGGCACCGCGTTTTCCTGTCACTCGTCGGCGTTTACCAGTCTATTATCATACTTGTGATTTCAACCATTACGATACGACTTTTGTCTTTCTATCAATTTATCTCTAGACATCCACTTTTTCCTTCACTTTCTCGAGAAAATTGCAGAGAAACTACACAGCGCAGAGAATCTCGTTTTTACTGGAGAGAATTTCATCCACTTTCATTGCTGTTTGTTGTCAAATTTAGATGGGTTTAGCTCTCTATGCATCACATACCTCGATTCTTCTCCCATAGGGAGAAAAAGGCCATGGACTCGGGGAAGACTAGGCGAAAACCTCGGCTTGATCGCCGCAATGCGGCCAAGTACATTGATTACGATGCTACTTCCTCATCTTCGTCGCTCGATGATTCATCGTCTTCGTCTTCGCTAATTACCCGGTCGCTCGACTTATCTGACAAAACGAGCTTCCGCGTTGAAGGAGTTGATGGAGAATTCGAGCGGATATGTCGGAGCCTAGGTTTGTCAGGTCCCGAGGATTTCTCGATCCCGGCGGCGGCGTGGGAGTCTCGGAAGATTAGGTCTTCTTCGGATATTTTACCGAGGTCAAGATTGAACCATCTGGAGAGTCCGAGAGAAACGGAGGGAGAGAGTGAAGAGGTGGGAGTTAGTGAGCTGTGTGATAGGGTTTTGGATGCTGTTAGAATTAGGGACGGAGCTGAGTCGACTCGGAACGAGATGGCTGAGTTAAGAGGTCAGCCAGGTGAACGTTCTCGTTATATTACTGGTGGCGGTGGCGGTGATGGTGGAGGAGGATCACGATCAGTTAAGGAGGGTACTGAGCTGACTCGGGGCGAGCTGGACGAGTCAACTGCGTGTTGTATTTCCAGTAATCACACTGTAGGAATTAAAGGGATTAGGCCGCCGGTATTAAAACCGCCGCCATCAATGAGGCTACCGGTGGTGGATAACACATGCACCACGTGGGACATATTTAGAGATTTTGGACCTAAGGATGATAGAACGCTATCAATTATTGGAGTTTTTAGTTCATCTGATGAAGAAGAAGACTACGAACAAGTAAAGGAGGTTGCGAGGGCAACTATTAAGACCGAAGAGGATGTTTTGTTATCAGAGTCGTGTTCGTTCACGACCTCCAATGATGATGATTCTTCAAGTACAACTACTGAACCCATGTCTAATATTTCACCCAATGGGAGGTTTAAGAGTAGTATAACTTATTGGGAGAAGGGCGAGCTTCTGGGGCGTGGATCTTTTGGATCAGTCTATGAAGGGTTTTCTGAGTAAGTGCTTTAACCTTCATGATTTTTCTTTAGTTTTTGCCTGTCTGAAAATTTTGAAGTAATTTCTGCTCTGATTCTCTGGATTTATTTCGTTTATGGTATTTTGCTGTGTGGAACCTGTTGATAGGAACTTTTAGCCTCCCTTTAAGATGTGTAAGTTGTTTTGAGAATTCCTCAGATTAGACCTTTAGTACCCTAAGTAATGTTATTACTGTAACTAACTAATCTTTTTCCTCCAAAGGATTGATGAGAGGCCTTAGTAGATTGTAAAATTGTAAATTAGATTGATTAATTTAACCCAATTTGTGACAAGACTTCTTGTTTTAGTTAGGTTATTTTTTTCTACAGTTATTTGTGGAGTTCCAGTCGATTGTAATCCTAGAAATTAGTTGCATTTTGATATATGAAGCTAGCTCAAGAGTCAAGACCAGAGAGAGATCAACATTTAGAATTTGTTTGGGAGCTAAGTTGAAAATTCTGAGAGAGGAATATTAAATCCTAATTGTGAGTGGAGAGAAGATAAAGAAACTTGGTTGGTTTTTCTGGTTGCCCTTGGAAGGATTTGACTGAAATTTAAGTCACATGAGTGTGAGAAAGAGCACAATGACATATTACAAGTTTCCTTGATCTGTGAGCATCTTAAGATTGTATGTTTGTCCTTATATGGTGTATTAATGCATTGGTGTTTATGAAGGCATGTTTGAAAATACTTTTATAGCAGTTTTTGTTAATTTTATTAATTAGTAATGTATTCCCTATTGGTTATATTGGTAAAAAATGAAACTATTGAAGAATTTAAAGTCTCATATAGTCATAAATATGTGGAGCTGTGGATACTTTAAAACTGTTAATGGAGTCCTGGTTCTTAACTCAATTGACATAATCCATAGGCAAATAGATCTGAATTAGCGTTTAGTGTATGGAATTGTAGTTCACAAATTTGACCCTAATCCATGAATTTAATCTAATTGTGATTTTTTATTTTACACTATGTTTTTAAATTATAGAAGATGCTCATTGTAGAAAAAACATTTTCAATTATTCCCTTATAAACACATGTGCATAGTATATCTTGCGTGGATAAAGGCATACGTGCTATATGCATGTGTACCTCTGTATCCACAATTCTTAGTCTTGATTCGTTTCTATTGTTCTAAATGTGTTATCCGGGAACTCTTGTTGTGAGTGAATTTACTTATACCGTCCTCACATTTTCAGTTCATCGTTGTACTCTAGTGTTTAGCTGTTAACTTCTTTTCTTCTGTGAGTATGCATGTGTACCTGGGTATCCACAATCACAAAGGAGAGAGGACAACACGGCCAATATGTCTCAGTCTTGATTCGTTTCTATTGTTCTATACTTCTATGTTATTTCTTTTTCAAATATTTTTGGATTTCTAAATATTTGCTTTAATGAATCTATTCTAATTTATAACCTTCTTTGAACTCTAATATGATATTATTCCTTTTCTTATGAATTCTAACTACTATTTTACAAAATGAAATTTGATGTTAATAGAAAGCTCATGAAGTAGACTTTTACCAGCTTTATGATGATATCAAGTAGGAATGTAGGATTATGAACTTGTGAATTTGAAATGAAAAGACTTCTTTTCCTGTAAATCATGGTTTTTTATTACTAATTTTGCGTTTACTCTCCTGCAGTGATGGATTCTTTTTTGCTGTGAAGGAAGTTTCATTGCTTGATCAAGGCAGCCAGGGAAAGCAGAGTATTTACCAACTTGAGCAGGTGAGAGACTGATAACTTTTCCTGGTATAATAGTTTGATTCTCCATAAATATATTGGTTGCTATCAGTTGTTAAATTGTAAGGGCCAAATATAATTGTTTTTCTTCTTATTTGTGCTATCTTTGCAGGAGATTGCTCTTTTAAGTCAGTTTAAACATGAAAATATTGTCCAATATTTTGGAACTGACAAGGTATTATGTTGTTTCTTTTCATTTGGTTGTAGGCTCTTGCTTCTCTATTCTTCTTCAATTTTGAACATGAGTGACATTGGTGTCGAAGTGACGGACTATTCTGTTCATTACATATATATATACACACAAGTTTTGCAAATTTAATATCTTGTGCCATTTTTCTCTCCATTTAGTGAACACATCATAGATATGAAATATGAATTGTGTGGATATTAATAAGTCCTATTTGAGAAAATTAAGATTACTTATTCACTTGGCTTCTCTCCAAAATAAAACTATAAAAGATTGCTTAGTCACTTGGCAAAGAAAGTTGCATACCTTTGTTAGAGGGAGGCACGTGTGTCGATGTGTTAGTTTTGCTAATCCCTAGACATTGGGTCACATGGGCACAGTTCAGTATAAAAAGTTGTGAAAATTGAGTCATTTCTTCCTTTGAAAAAACATTTTACCATCACTATCTTATAGGTAAATTTGAGTTTCTTAGCTCCTATCAAAACTTTTGTTGAGTTTCTTAGGCACTTTTAATTGAACGACTTGTATAAAAACCGTTGCTGCTGGGTAGACATGGAGAATCACTGTGAGTTGAGAACAAATCCGATTAGTTTTCCTTCAAGGCTTTGCTTATATTAATGTAAACTGTTTTAATATTCGGTTAATTTACAGAATACATGTTTTTTTTTTTTTAAGGTTTTCTAGACCCCAGAAATAGTTGCCGTAATTTGTGCCACTTTATTATGCTTTTACATTATTGAATTCAACCATAATCTATTTGATCATTGAAAACCAAAATCAGAGGACTTTGAGAATAATTATTCAAATCTGTCATCCAAGCAAATTAAGAAGTTTAAGATTTGTCTAGGATAGATTCGATAGTGAGCCAACATGCATTTGTGAAAACAATTAAAAAGAGAGTAGTGAATGGTTGAATGCACATGTATATGCAATTATTTTTGTACGTCTACGTGTCAGTTAAGTAATCTGTCAGAGATTGATTTGAGTTTCCTTATTTAAAAGTATTAGGTATATATAATATATCTTTCTTTCTTTAATACAATTTTGTCTACCGATAAAAAAATGAATATATAATATAAAAATCAGATGATATATCAGCTCACCTCACACCTTGCAGATTGCCTGACTGGGTTTTTATAGCTTACTAGGCTCAAGCAGAACGATATTTCTCTTTTGATCTTTTTCATTAATTTTTCTTTTTTCTTCTGTTATGCTTTTGCAGGATGAATCAAAACTATACATTTTTCTCGAGCTTGTAACTAAAGGCTCCCTTCTAAATCTCTATCAAAGGTATCATCTCAGAGATTCCCAGGTCTCTGCATATACAAGACAGATTCTGCATGGTTTAAAGTATCTTCATGACCGGAATGTAGTTCACAGGTAATTAAGTGGATCTATCATGTATTATATATTTACAATTGATCTCATCAGATTGTGAATGTCTGCTGTGCTTAGAGCATGTTTTTCTTTTGTTCAATGTACTTACTAATGAATTGGATCATATGCTAATGTACAAGCTTCATGCTTATATTTAACTTTCTTACTTGGGGAAATTCAATGCCTTAACTTTTGGTGCTTTGCTGTCGTGTAGTCTGTGTGTGTGTGTGTGTGTGTGTTTATTTATTTATTTTTTATTTTAATTTTAATATTGTCCTCTTTGAAGACTTATTAAAAGAGTACGGCCTTTAACACTCAGTCTGCATCATATTTAATTTAGTTTAAGTGCAATTTACTCTGCCGTAGGAGCTACGATCTTCTACAAAGTTCAACTTTCCTTCTTACATGATCTGTGCCTTTATCCTAAAGGCTATTTTATATGATAAAGCATGCTGTTGTTAGTGCTTCCCTTTTTTCTTAACAAAAGAATGGAACATGAACACTTTTGAATCAGAAAAAGAAAAAAACTGAATTCTAACTGTAGGACAGAAGCTATACTTCTGCATCCTTGGGAGTTGGGATCCACATTTCAGGCTAATTATAAATATTAAGCGTTTGGATTATGACCCATTAATTTCTGATTTTTAATAATGAATTAATGATAGTTTTGGAACTTTTTTTCCTTTTCTTTTTCTTTCAATTATTTTCTTTATATGTGTTTCGTTTTGTGGATTGACTTGCCATTCCATATAAAACTTTTTAACCAGAATTTATTCAAGCTCTGTTCTATTCCCTTACAATATGTTTGTTTCAAGTAAATCTTGATTTGAAATGTAATCATGGTTGGCAGTTCTATACACCAAATGCAAGAATTCTCACACATTTTATGTGTGATTTTGTTTCTTAAAGCTCATCTCATTGTTTCTTGTGTTGAAGGGATATTAAATGTGCAAATATATTGGTGGATGCCAATGGATCTGTGAAACTTGCTGATTTTGGATTGGCTAAGGTTATCTCTTGTTTTGGCAGATGTTGATTGCCTTTTTTATTTTGCTTCTTAGATGGTTGTAAACTTCAGCTAATGTTACCTTTCGTGTTGATTTTCAGGCCACCAAATTGAATGATGTTAAATCGTGCAAGGGAACTGCATTCTGGATGGCCCCTGAGGTTTGTGCTTTATATTTTAGTTTTAATAGTTAAATAATGTTATAATGTATTTGTTCAGATTGTCATATTAATGACATTATGAGTGAAGTTTCAATTAGGAATTATGAGCTGTGTCTAATAAAGTAGGCTATTTATTATGATTTATGATGACAGTTTCCTAGAAAAACATATTTTTTGCGAAATTAAAGTAAAACCGCTAAAAAACATATATATTTTTTTATTGGTGGGTTATTTGAAATACATTTAGTGATTTTTTTTTTTCTCTATCAAGCACTTGGATGTAAAACTTATGGGTGTAAATCTGATGAAAGTACCTTAGAACAAGCACTGTGAAATCAAGTGGATTATTTTCATTTTAATTCATGGGAATTCAAATCAATCATCATTAATCTGTGTATATTGATCTTATAGATGACTGAGTTACAAAATTGAAAATTTGAAATTTTATAGTACTTGGGGTTACATCAACTTGTAGATTTGCTATCAAGCACTTGGGTGTAAACTCATGGGAATTCAAATCAATTGTCATTAATCTGTGTATATTGATCTTATAGATGACTGAGTTACAAACCTGAAATAGTGCATTTAAATTAGTGATAGTTGTATTTTGTTTTTCCTCTTAATTTTTCTTATACTTTGAATCAACCAATATTAATAGTGCATTTAAATTAGTGATAGTTGTATTTTGTTTTTCCTCTTAATTTTTCTTTTAATAAATGTATAATTATACAGAGGAATCCTGGTTTCTTAGCAAGTGTTTGATCTGCAAATTCATATAGCAGTTGTTTATTATTAAAAACAAGATATCAAAGATCTCAGTAACATGCATCTGGTTGGGGTGTTTTAAGAAGTACTAAAAAACAGTTTTGGGATTCAATTACAAAAACAATAATATGAAAGCAATAAAAGTTGTATTTGGTATTTTCTTAAATTGTTTCCAATATATCCTAAGCTACAACATGTATCATAATTTTTAGAAAACTGTGTTTGGATCACGAACCAAATACTTTCTTTAGTATTGGGATGTTGATGGAGATGTCAAATTTCCAAATATCAAAGTCCATGGTGGCCTGCCATTTTTTCATAAAAAACAAATTGCATTAGATTGGGTTGAGTAGCATGAAGCTAATATGTCAGATAATTTGGTCGAACTCTTGCAATGTAGCAAGACATCTAGGGATCAATGGGCACACTTCAATATTGTATAGAAACTTGGATTCTTTAGCTTGATCGGCATTGGGTTACTTTACTAATATGTGTGGCGTTTCACCTTGTAATATACAGTGTTGGAAACCAGATCTTTTTTAATGGATTGATGGACTAATGGTCGATAATATTGTTATTGTGTTTCAAATTTTGTTGGAAATATTAATTTTTGAGTCTTTATTTTCTACTTTGCCCAACCTCTTTTCTCTTCCTTTACATCTTGGACTTGCCTGGCTTGGTAGTAAATATATTGATGCTGGCTTTGGGAGAATACTTGTTTTACATGGTGTTTTCTATGCCTGACAATATATGACCTTGCAAGGTATTCTTTTATTGAACATATTGGTGATACTGATATTTCTATGCAAAGTGTCTGATTTTTAAGCTGTGTAATTGCAGGTAGTTAACAATAAGAACCAAGGGTATGGAATTCCAGCCGATATATGGAGCCTTGGATGCACTGTGTTGGAGATGTTAACCCGTCAGATTCCATACTCGCATTTGGAATGTGTATGTGCCATTTGTTTTATTAATGTTTTAATTCTTATTGCAACAATCATTAAGTGATCTAAGGATTCGGAAAATGCATGCTTTTTTTTGGTTGTTTTTTCTTTTGTTTTACACACATTCTGATTGGTTGCTATCTGCATCTACGTATCTATTTACTAATTCGGTTTGAGCAAAATCCATGTGATTGATACTTTTTGTCAACACCTTGTTCAATTGTAAAATTGCATGACCTGTTGCTTTCAGGGTTTAACAGCATCTTCTCTATTGTGTCTGAACAGATGCAGGCATTATTTCAGATTGGGAGGGGTGTGCCACCACCTATTTCTGATCATCTCTCAAAGGATGCTCGGGAATTTATCCTCAAATGCCTACAAACTAATCCAAGTGATCGTCCCACTGCTGCTCAGCTCTTAGACCATCCATTTGTGAAGAGGCTACTTCCTACATTCTCAGGCTCACCATCACCTCGTCTGGGTAAAAAAAATTGAAAGCCAATGCTGTTTTAACATCAAAAGACAATGAGCGTATATGATTTCTGTATTCAATTCAAGTAGTCTCCTATTGCTGTGCTCCCTTAAAGAGTGGAAAAAGGAAGAAAGGAAAAACTTCCGGCATGCATGCAAGTGACATTAAATCCAGCATTAAGTGGAAGCATGCTCATGGAGGTTGCTCATTTTCACAAGAGGTCGTACAAGTTCTTTATGTGCCTAATAGTTTTGTGTGTGATGTAACTGAGGCCATGTTGATACACCTTGGAGATTGGTATGTTAGGAGGGCAATTGTTCATATCACTTGTGTTGCAGGATTCTCGATAGTAATATTTACAGTCTACCTTCGTTGAGCTCCATTTCAGTTCATCTCAGGTTAGTTGAAATTTTTACTCACTGAAATCATTTCTTGAAGACAACCTTATGGATGATGAAGTAAGCACAACCTTGCAACCTCCATTGATTTAGGTAGTGCAAAAGCAAATTGCTGGATGCTTTTTAATAATTTAATTGATTCTCAATCATTGCATGGGTCTCGTCGTCTCGATAACAAGCATATCTGCTCTTTTTAGTGCTCTTATGTATCTTTCATTTGCAGTGGGAAAGTAGTTTGGACTCATCAACCTGTTGTTCAATTTAGCAACTAATTTTTTTTTCTTCATTTTTATTTCAGTCCTATGATTTATTTTTTCTCAATGTGTGTAAGATTATGGGGGCTATATTTGGGAACAACTGTTGTAAGAATCGGAAGCAGAGTACTTGTGTATATGTATGTCTCTATTGAGTCCAGTTGCCACGGTTGCTGATTGTACATTTGTATCAAGTAAAGTTCTCATTTCTGTTTCTCGATACTTTTTTTAGGTGTGTTTCTTGATACTTTTAGTTGTAGTAGTGTATGCTTGATCGCTTGTCTCGCCCTAAGCTGTCTTTTTCCAAATAAGAAAAATGTTAAAAGGCAGCAGCGGCCAGCGACCATCTCAAGTGCTATTTTCTTCATACCAAGTTTGCATTTGTCATGAAAAAAATCTTTTACTTTTCAATATAATTACCAATCTGTCGGTCCATTTGGTTAAACAACTTTTAATTATGATTTTTTTTTTAAAATATTATAATAATTCAAAATTTTGGAAGGGGCAGGCTCGAACCCACTATGAGCCGAGTGTTTAATGTTTGGATAACTTTTAATTATGATAATTCTAGGTCAACGGTTTAAATTTTACTAATGGCGAAAGCTTTTAAAAAAATATCTGGTCTAGATATTGTTAAAAAAAAAAAAAAAAAAAAAAAACTTTTAATTATAATGATGATGTTGAATGGCACGTGTCAAAAATAAATTTAGTGTGACAATTGCAGTTGCTAAAGTAAGTGACTCGTATTGGCCAAGGCAGTCGATTCTTTTAAGCATATTCTCTTCAAATAGTACGTAGTGTAAGCATATCCTCTTCAAATGGTACATAAGTGTAACCGAATATGCTTCATATTTTACTTGGTATCAATTAGCGTGGAGGGACTGTTCACACAGAAGAGTTGATGACTTGGTTTTTATTTGGGCAATTGAGTCTATGAAGATTATTAAAATATTTTACACATTATCTCTTAATAGAGATGGTAGTGCACCTCCTTTTTACACCTGATGGTTAGAGGTTCAAGTCTCATTATACACATTTTACAAGTATGCGTAGAGTGTCCGGTTGGTGAGAGTAGTTATCCGGACCGTACATGTATTGTCTGATCTTGACAGGTTCCTAATACTTGAAAAAAAAAGAAAAAAAAGTCTATAATGGGAGGGTGTCCAATGGGTATATTATACACATGACTAATTTCATACTTTGCTGATGTAAGATCCCAACCCAATCAACTAATTTCATATTTAGTCAGGGTTTAGCTGCAATACAATTATTGTATAGCTGATAGGGTGAAAACTAGACATTAGATTTTAATCCAATGGTCCACAAAATTCAAAGGTTTGAAAAAAAAAAACTAAAAAAACTATTTACTTTTGGTAACTGATTATTGTATTGTAGCTAAACCCATTTAGTTGATGTGGGATTTCATTAGACTGTAACACTCAAATATATTATATATCAATTGATGCTATGTCTTCAAACTTATATCAAAATTTGTATGATGTGATAATTAACTTGTAATTATTTTGTGAATAACAGAATAATGGAATGAACGATATATTTGTAGTAAAAGAATTAAGATAAATTATCATATAGGGAGTTAAGGGGGGGTGTTTGTCTTTTCCCACTTAAGTGGCCCTGTTTGATTTTTCCACTTAACATTGAATGGTATTTAATGTGTTCCATTCAGTTATTTTGTTTGATTTTTTAAGTGTTAAAATCACTTAATGAACCCCTAAAACCATTTGTTTTGAAAAGTGAAAAATTTTCACTTTTCACTTAACACCAATCTAGTAGAATTTAATGCAAAGTTTTATTTCCAAAACTATCCTCACTAATTTAATCTATTTCCAAAACTAACCACTTGTTCTATAATTTTTTTTTTTACATGAAATCTATAAATTATATAATTATCCAAGTTTATTCCAAATCAATTACAAATTAATAAATGTCCAGTTTTTAAAATTAAATGCTTTTTGTTACTATTCCAGTTTATTCCAAATTAATAAAGGTCCAGTTTTTTGTTTTTGCTGGTTTGCATGTTCTCGCGTTTGGCCCCGCGCTGGCTCTTGTTGTTTTTTCTTTGTTGTTGGGTGCTTTTGCTCTCTGTGCTCTGTTTTTGGCTTTTGACCTTTATTAATAAAGTCTCTCTTTGTTGTTAAAAAAAAAAAAAAAAAAAATTAAAGAATAAATTATACACATCAAGTAGATTGCTAATAAAAACATATTGATGAACTTCATTTTGTCGGTAATATACACATGAAGTAGCTCATTAGTTTTATAATATCACTAGCTAAAAGCTTAATAATTAGATTCTATACAATAATATAAATTTGAAGTATTATTAATAACTAAATAAATTTATTTTAGAATTAATTTATATGTTAGAGTTGTCTGTAATATGTTAAAATGTAAATATATAACAAATAATAGTTAGAAGGGCATAGATGTAAAAAGTATTTATTTTCAGATATTTATAACTTAAAAAAACAAACAACCTATCACTTATATTTAGCTTTCAGTGAAAAAAAACAAACATGTTTTTCATTTTTCAGTTTTCAGTCACTATTCAGTGTTCAGTAACATTCAGCACTGTTCAGTCTTCAGACAAAAAATCAAACGGGACTTTAGTTTAGTTTAGCACTTAAGTTAAAAGTGACTTTAAATTGTTGTAATATTTTTATGTTATTTTTTTTTTAATTCTTTAATGTATTTTATCAATTTTATTTTATTTTATTATTTAATCCTTTTTTTAGTATTTATTTTTTATTAGACTATCAAAATAGATAAAGTTATCAAATTGTAAAACGTTAGAGGAAAAAAATGTCATTCTAATTCAATATTTTAATATAAAGGAAAAAATGATCGATATATATTTTCCGTCATATTTGACCGTTAAAATTTTAATTAAATAAACCTATTTCATGTATTTTCGATAATTCAGGGACATGTGAGCAAAGACAAATAAAAAAGAACTAAAATTTGACATTTTCAAATAAATTAGGAACCAAATTGATAATAAAAATAAAAAACCACAGTAAAATTGGGCCTGGGCCGGGGAATGGCCTCGATTCTGGGATTGAATAAGGGAGATGGATGGTGGCGTAAAAATGAGAGGCACCTGATTCAAAGTTTGAAGGGCAGAAGGCAGCAGCACACGCAACGCAACCATCGGCTAACGTGACCGTGAAGATCGGGTGCTCTCTCTTCTCCCTCTCGCCACTCACCACCCGATCCTCTCCATTTCCATATCTCTCCCTACACCAATCTTCTTTTAACACACTTGTCTTTCTCTCTCTACTATTCTCCTCATTCCTCTCTCTTCTATTCTTTTCCCTGGTACGTCGCACTCCTATTCCGATCTCAATTTTTTTTTCTTTTCATTTTTCTATTCTCTCGTAGTCGTTGGGCGATGTTTAGCGACTTTTCACTTTATCTTCTTCTATTATTATTATTATTTTTTATTATTTGGTTTCATTGGACTGGATCTTTTATTTCGATTTCTAGGGTTTTCTCTTGATCTCTGAATTGTTAGTTGTGATATGTGAGATGCATGTTATGTTTCTTATTTCAAAGTTAGGATTTGTGACTGCAATTATTTACGATTAAGGAGCGATTTTGGGATTAGTTATGTTTATGACATTCCGATGCATGCATCTGCCTGTGGTGTTCCTAAATTTTTGACTTGGAACAATTGTAATGGTGTACCAGAAGGATTTGAATTTGGATTTAAAGTAATATTTAAATATTACATACTATTTCGTATTTTCATTATGAGAATGTCATCAGATGATCTGTTTTCTTCATTGTTTCTTTTGGTGAATATGTGGTAATAGTGCGTGTCGAAATGACATCTTATCCTGCTTGATTCCGAGTTCCACTGTGTGACTGTGACTACGATTGCGATTGCTGTAAAACATTTAGCAAATTTTGTAATATGAACCTGTGATGTTAACTTGGGTTACAGGCTACCACTGGTATGGGGTCTAGCCTCTAAAGTTGTTTTAAGATTAATGTGTTTGGTGGAGTGCAATTAGGATTATGGTTCTGAGTTGATAGACAGGATATTTAATGAAAGAAATGAGTACCACTGACAGTCGTGTGTAATTTTGATCTATTGAATTCAAATTTTGACCCACTAAAATAATATAGAATCGTCATCAAATTAGTCTTTGCAGCAGAAAATTACTTGTTTCCTGAAAATATAATTTTAGTAGGGACTAGGGCTCTGGACTAAGCATGAACTTATGATGCTCATCTGCAGTAGTCATTGATTTGTATCTTCCTTAGTTTTCAAAAGCTTTGATATTTGAATGGATTCCTTACTTTATAATTATATTCCTCCATTTTGGTAAATCGATTTGCATTGGATTTTGCAAGCATGATTCTTCATTCTTGGAATACCGTAGATATTTATAATTTATTAATTGTGGCCTTTTATTTTGGAGGATTATGCTTACACTTCATAGTAAATTCGTTCTTGTTTAACCACCTAATAGCGTCAGCCTAATCAGATCATTGTGGGAGCATATCACTAAAATGATTCAACTGTTTGGGTTAACTTATACAGTATACTAGATTCAGGCCGCAAGTTGAATTTTCTTATTCTACTCCTTTTTTCAAGTGATGGTGTGAATAGACTTAAATTATTTATGAGAGGTCATGTAGCAAAAAGTTATATCGATAGAACACGAGCAGTGTGGAAAGTAAAAACCTTATTTTATAATTTATATCTATGTTGAATTGTTGATTACCCCCATTCATATTTGTTGATATGATGTGATAAGTGATTGCTTGTGGAAAAACTCACGAAAGTGACAATAATGTCCTGGAAAGTAGGGGGCTCTATTTACTTTCACTTTTTCTATTATTCCCAAGTACATATTGCAAAGATATACAGATGGATGAAAATATTTGCTTATTGTAATTATGTTCCTTTTACCCTGACTCCTTTGGCTCACCCTGCTTAAATGTAAAAGCTTCCCAAGTATTGTAGAAAATTCTAATTCTGTTGCTTCTAGTTATCATTTTCAGGTTTTAGATTCAGAAAGTCAGTGTTGTTTTGTAAATATGATTTTTTAGTAAGAAAATTTTTCTTTCCTTCTTCTTATTCTTCTTTTTCTGTATTTTTTATTTTTAAGTATACAGAAGCTTTCTAGGACCAGTCACCGGTGAAGTTAAAATTTTGCATGGTATCTTATAGGTTTATCGATTTCCTGTTGTGGTATACGTTGTTCCGTTATCCATATCTGTCAGAAGAATACGATAGCTCTTTTTCGCTTAAAATAGACACACATCTTTGTTAATGAATGTAGTTGTAGTTTTCTTTGAATGAATTTATATTCTATTTTATCATACTTTCCCATTGTATTTCGAGTAAGCTGCAATGCAGGTCAACCATGCATTTGAAACCAACAACCCTTTCTTCACCAAGAGTCAGGGACTCAAAGGTCAGCCAAATTCATGGAAAGGTGGCTGCCAGCCAATACATGTCGGGGAGGGTTAGGGTAGGTGGGGTATGGTAAGGTAAGGTAAGGATGCTGATTATGTGATTGTAGATAAAGAAAGCAGATGATAAAAGGAAAAATAAACTTGCATTGAATCTGTTTACCAGTTGTATCCTAACCTTGGAATTTAAAGCCATTTTCAGTAAGATGAGCTTCACATTTTAGTTTCACGGGACTAAACATACACCTGGGTTTTTTAATGGGTGTTATTTTGTATGTAATCAGGAAGTATTGATGCTTTACCTTCCATGGTCCCATGACTGAAACATCACAAATGTGAGTATCATGGGTCTCATGGCTGGAAGGAGTACGTCACCATCTCCATCAAGAATGGGCTTTGATGTAAAATCCTTTTTCTATGAATCTTTCCTTGGCAGAAATGGGTTTAATCAGCTATAGTAGATGACTTGGATGAACATGTTAGGTGTCATTGTGTGTGGCTGGGAGTCTTATGCTCTTCTAGGAAGCAAAGGACACAGAGGAACATGCTTGATGTCAGCACACAACTCCTTTTGGAATATCAATTAAAAATGGGTCTTTTGACTCTATTCCATGGATAGGAATACATGCTACTGAGTATTTATGCATTACACTGTAAAGTATAATACACATCCCACACCCATACATTCATTCTGTGCCTTTTCTCTATTGCTCAATGGTTGCTCAATGTTTTGAAGTTTGTATATAACATGGTTAAGTTCCACTTGGGTTTAGTAAGCAATGAATTTATGTGTTGCTATTACATTAATAAGGCGTGATGAAAAGTTCGATATGACTGTTAAATTAATCAACCTAAGAGTGTGTGCTGGTCGTCCCATGGGCAGCCTTGTGTTTGTGGTGTTATGAGTTTGTTATATATGGATTTAATTGACATTAAAAATTTAAATTTAAGCAGATTATATTTATGTAAATATTTCTGTATGAATGTTCTGATTACTCTCTTCCCTCTCTCTATCTGTTTCAGGCCTAATCTGTAATGGGGAAAGTTGACAAGGCACAAAGCAAGTCTGATTCACGACATCATAGATCAACACCATATTCATTACCATCTTGTTCAATGAAGGCTGGTAAAAAGGCCCGCAAACAGAAAAAACATTCCAAGGCTTTGGAGAAGAAAGATTGGGAAGGTGCAACCTGTTCAGTGTGCCTGGAGTTTCCTCACAATGCTGTTCTCCTTCTTTGTTCCTCTTATCACAAAGGATGCCGACCTTACATGTGTGCTACAAGCCGTCGTTTTGCCAATTGTCTTGAGCAATACAAGAAAGCCTACACAAAAGCATCTTCGGAAATGGAGCAACAATCAAATGGGATGATAGGTAATTCCAGTTTGAGTTTGGATGCAGGTCATGCCAATGAAAAGACCGAAGTTCCAGAGCTTTTGTGCCCACTCTGTCGTGGACAGGTGAAGGGTTGGACGGTGGTGGAACCAGCCCGTAAATATCTCAATGCCAAGAAGCGGACATGCATGCAGGATAAGTGCTCGTTTGTTGGAACTTATAAAGAACTGAGGAAGCATGTTAGGGCTAAGCACCCATTGGCTCGACCCCGAGCAGTAGACCCTGTACTTGAGGAAAAATGGAAGAAGCTTGAAGGTGAGAGAGAGCGAAGTGATGTGATCAGCACAATAATGTCGTCAACACCAGGGGCAATGGTGCTGGGAGATTATGTGATTGAGCCAGGGTATCATGGTGTTTATAGTGATTATGATTCTGATGACTCTTTGGATGACGGCTACTTCCCACTGGAATCATTTGATCGAGGACAGAGCCGCGGTGTCCAGTGGAGGGGTAGATATCATCGCTTGGATTACGAGTCACTGGAAGAGGATGATTTCATGATGCGCCGTGCTTTTCTTGCTGGCTCAGCAGCTGCTGCTTCTGGACGCATTTTCCCTAGGATATTGGTGGGAAATTCGAGGAGGCGATGGAGGCATAGAAGAAGTACCGGAAGTTGATAATTCCGCGATAAATTTATATTAGAAACGTGGTGAGTATGGAGCGGGCTGAAGCTCTTCTATGATCTTTTGTGATTGCCATGCTGATTGTACCTTGATGTGAAGTGTTGATTTGAACAGATTGTAGAAATCCAATGGAAAAAAGGGTGACTTGCCCTTAGATATTACTTATTAGTCATTTAGATTTAGAAGCAAGGCATTGTAATTGGAAGCTTCTTAGTTGTTAGGTGTATGGATTAATTATCATTTGGTCAAGCATTTTGATCATTTGAAAAAAAATCCATATAAGCATTCTTTTATATTTATCAGTTTGAAAGATTTGGTGGGATTTTCGTTTTCCTTTTTGTTTGATGTATGATTGATTGTTCAGATAAAAATATCATATGTACAGCTTGAACAAGTATTCTGGAATTGTTTGTCACAGTTGGGATCGAATGGTGACATCTGCTTTCTAGATTGGGACCTATTCATTCTTTGCACGGGCATTCTCATGGTTTCTTGCAAGTTGCCATATGGCAACTTAATTGTCAATGAAAGATTGGATTGAGACTCCTATAAATGGGAGACTATACATGTTTTTTATTTTTATTATTTTTTATTTTTTAAAGGAAGAAACTTTATGAAGAAGAACAAAGAACAGAAAGGTCATTCATGACATACTTCTCCACATATGGAGGATAATCCTCCATCCAGAAAAGATCCTCTGAAACATTTAGCGCCATCCTAGACAGATTATGGGCTACACAATTATCCTTTCTAGACACAAAGCAGACAGTACCTCCTTGCACAAGAAGGCGAGAAACAATATCATCGATCACTAAGCCAATATCAGAAATATTTGTGCTTCTAGAGTTCACCAAGTTCACCACTCCGAGAGCATTAGGGGTTGTTATACTTCGAAAAATCATGCAAAATTAATATATGTGGAAAATCTGTTTTGATACTATGGATAGCTTAGGGGTGTGCGGCGGATCGGATCCATTGGATTTTCCATGATCTAAGATTTGATCGAAGAAATTACAATAGGATCCGATCCAATCTTAGAGAGAAATCCGATTCGATTCGATCCGATCTAATTACTAAATATTTAAATATGATTTGATCCAATCCAATGGGGATCCTAATGCAAATAGATACAAATGGTTCAATGGGAGCAAGAATTTCCAGGAGCATTTGGAACATTCCGTTTATGAGCAAAAGATCCATTTTTAAGTAGTGTTCGATCGATTATGTATTAATCAATATTCGATTGATTGTTCTGAGGTTATCGACAAAAAAGGTCACTTCGTTTCTTTTTGTCCAAGTTCCTTCTCTTTTTGTCCAAGTTGTTTTTCTTTTTGTCTAACTTCCTTTTTTCTTTGTGAGTTTCGGGAGTATCCCCATTCATAGGTCTGAGATCCACATCTATGAATTGAAAGGTCTGAATGATCAACTCTGCAATCAGTTGTTACAATCAATAGGTCTTCAAATCGTTCATTTGAAACTATTCTAGGTAATGAAGAACTTGTTTTTCTTAATTCTTGGGTTCAAGAATTCCTATATAATTTAAGTGATACAATAAAAGCCTTTTCCATTCTTTTAGTAACTGATTTATGTATCAGATTCCATTCGTCCCACGGTTGGGAACTAATGATTGGCTATGTCTATAACGATGTCGAATTCATATGAAACAATTAATATATAAAAGTTAAAACATTCCTAAAATTAACAAAATCAATAATTATTCATACAGCACTTTAAATAAAATTAACAAACTAATAATTAATATAAAAGCAATACATAATTATACATTTTAAAGTTCAAAAAGTTTAATAAATTATAAACTTTATTGGATCCTACACACCCATAAGATTGCTCTTTGGTACATTGGGCTCAATTATTTGGGTTTTATTTCAAATTTAGATGGTGAATTTTCCAACGGTCTTGACTGTCTATGGTATGTTTTGTACTCCAAGTCAGCAACATTCCCCTGATTCGGAACTAAAATAGTATCGGACTGAATGAGCATCCACAAAGTCATATATTGGGAGTAGAGATGCACATTTTTCCCCGGGGTCCCAATTCCCCGCGTCCCCGTCCCCATCCCCATTTGGGGAATTTTTTTGGGGGAAAAATGGGGAAATGGGGAGGGATGGGGATGAAAATCATCCCCAAATTGAAATGGGGATGGGGATGGGGATGGGGATGGGGGGACCCCTCCCCATCCCCATTTCCCCATTTTCCCCACAATTATATTGAAATGGGGATGGGGATGGGGATGGGGATGGGGATGGGGGAGAGGTCCCCCATCCCCATTTCCCCATTTCCCCCAAACATATATAAATATAATTATAATATATATTTTTAATATATTTTTTTTATTCTTTGAAAACTCTAACTCCCTAAGTATATATACACATTTACTCTTTAATTTATTATTATTTTTTTATTGAAATGTTTTTTTTTTTTTTAGTTTAATTTATAATTTTTAGTCAAATGGGGAAATTGGGGAACGGGGGAAACGGGGGAAATGGGGAAATAGGGAAAAACGGAGAAAAACGGGTAAAATGGGGAATTGGGAATGGGGATGGATATAGGTCCCCCCAAAATTCCCCATCCCCCATTTTCCCCAAATGGGGAAATGGGGGGGGATGGGGGAAGGGTCTGGGAAGTGGGGATGGGGATGGGGGGACCTATATCCATCCCCATTCCCCAAACGTGCATCTCTAATTGGGAGTGGTAGTTAGGGATTTATTCCTTCGATTTAGAACTGCCACCTTTTGACAAAAATAAGATGCCTACATTTGTAAACAAATTATAAACTGAAAACGTTGGAGTAAGACTCGGATTGTTTCATTAACAGATCACAATTGTATACACTCTATAACGAACCACAATTAGCGGATCAAGAGACCTAACTATTATGTGTTCATGCAAATTATAAATCTACATTTGCATTTGATCACTCAATTGACAATCAAACGGTGGGAATTGAATCCCCTCATCATCGGGCTCTTATCTTTTAAGAATCATCCTCTCTTCCATAGTTCCATCCCTTGTTGCAATGACAACCAAACGCTAATTCTTTCAAGATGCTCTTCAATTTCCTCTGTAAATACATAAAATATAAACGTTAATTTAACCAACCTGAGTAATGCAAACAACTGAAAACAAAAACATAAAATTTGAAGAAGTAATGTAGTAGTAATAATATACACAGAAGTGAGGTTTGGTTCTGCTTCTCTCTGCAGAGCTCTTTTTCTTCCTACTATTTACGCCATCTAGTGGATCAGTTTGTGTTGTCTCTTCTGATGCCATCCGCATATAATCCCATTCTCCTTTGCTGCCTTGACAAATCTGAAGAAACAAAACTTGGAACTTCGCCGGTGCACTACACCATTTCCAACTCTGTTGATATTCCATGCAATATTCACATGATCGCGTAGAATTCAAATAAAACAAATTTGTACAAACTCTCAATTCAATTCTCTGCATTAGCAAATAATAAAGGTACTACCTTAGACTTTGACATGGAAAGCTTTCTGGGTGGATTCATTTGATCGCCCAGAATTCAAATAAAACAAAATTACACAGACTCTCAAGTCAATTCTCTTTGCCTTAGCAAATAATAAATTTACTACATTAGACTTTGACGTGGAAAGCTTTCTAGATGGATTCATTTGATCGCCCAGAATTCAAATAAAACAAAATTGCACTGACTCTCAATTCAATTCTCAGCCTTAGCTAGCAAATAATAAACCTACGTACCTTAGGTTTGGACGTTGAACGCTTTCCGGCTGGATTTATTTGTTGAGAGCCTGTCTTTCTTAGATCATTTGCATAAGCTAAGAGCTCTAACCTCCTATCAGAACCCAATTTCCTTGTTGTTTGAGGCTTCTTAGAAAAAGATTGACGCTTCATTTTCTGAAGATGGGATCGAACGGCAGGTGATTCAACATAGTAGCTGATGATGACTGCATTGTTGTTTGGTCTCATCATATTGTAAAATCAAAACTTAAAAAAGGTTTTTTTTTTTTTAAAATCTTTGTTGCTTCTAGAGTTATAACAGTGGAGCCTGTAATGATCTCTCCGTATAAATAACTCTAGAAGCAGCAATAACAATTGTATTGCCAAAAACTTAATTTATACATAAACATTACTAAATATACCCCAATGCATTTTTAAGTGTCGCACCCAAGTATTAATTTATTTGTTGTGGGTGTATTTAGAAACGGTTGTATATAGTATCTTCAACGAGTTTATTGGACGATTACAACCCAAGCCCATCCGCAACCATAAAATTTCCACACCATAAATATAATTGATAATTCACGGCTGCAATTATTTACTTGACTAGGGTCAATAATTATCTGCTTAACTCTTAAATAAAATAAAGAGAGCTTCTTTTAACAATTTATTTATTTTTTAATTTTTTTTTTACATTTCTTTTTTAAAGATACTCCATTCTCGAAATTTAAATTTAAAAAAATTCTAAAGTAACTTCTTTTTATTATAAGATTATCATTTTTATCTTTCGCACTCCTATTCTAAATTTACTTATTGTATAGTGGATAATGTTGGAGGTCTACTTGTTACTTTTCAAACATCAATTTGATTCCAATTAGTGGTTGGCTATTAAATTTATTCTGAGGGCAGTTTGTGACTTTGTGTGACAACTTGCAATATAATATACCCCAACTTTAAGAAAGTTCTACTTCTACTTGGACCTCTTGACCAAAAGGTGACCATAAAAATAAAAAATAAAAAAATAAAAAATTCCAGTTTGAGAAATCGTAAATAATTGTAATGTGGCTTCTTGTGTTAAAGTTCTTAGGAATATCTCAGTCATTTGCGCTCTTAAACATTAGTAATGTGACATATCATGGATTTGTGACAGTTAAACTATTTTTATGTGTTATTTTAAAGGAAAAAGATAAAATATTTTATAAATACATAAAACTAGTAAAAGAATTACATAAATTAAATAAAAATGGATAAGTTACAAAAAATTACTGCTACTAAGCAATCAAGACGAAAATCTAAAAACAATTAGGGGTGTCAATGGGTAGGTTCGGGCAGGGTAAGAAATCCCCGACTAAATTATTGATTAATTTTAGAGGCAAGGCCGGAGGGTAGATGTCTCCACAACTAGAAAAAAAATGTTTTATGATGGTTAAAAATCGTTTTAAACGTTAATTTATGACAGTTTAAAAACGTTAAAGAATCCGGCATTAAGAATTGTTTTATAACAGTTTTTTTCAGTCATAAAATCTTAACTGTTTATCCATCATAAAATTATGGCCGTTAATCTTGAAACCTTTTTTTTTTTTAATTAATTTTTTTATTAGTTATATGAATATATAATTCAATTGATTTTATCAAATTTAATAAATAAATAAAAATATAATGCAAATAAATATTCTGTAATAATACTACACAAAAGAATTTAAAGAAAAAAAAATTAGTATTACATAAAAGTAGTAAAATAATTTTATTCAACAAAGTTTATCTCATATACAATGAACAACTATGAAAAATAAAGATTAATCATAAATATAAGATATAAAAAAATTTAACTAACAAATTCCAGTTGCAAAATTCATCTAAGCATACTTTGATTTCAACAAATGCTTCTACACGATGCTACAATTTTCATGTTGATAACCTCCATGATTGAAACACCCAAAAAAAAAAAAAAAGGTTATGTATCAATAAAAACTAAACACAAATGGTTTAAAATAATTGTAATAACATGAATAAAAAATAGAAATACAAAATTAAAATTGTACAAGAATTTAGAAGAAAAAAAAAAGGAATATATGTAAGAATCAAGTACAAACAACCATGTAAAAAGAACAAAAAACAATGCTTAATCATATAAATAGAACCCTAAATATGTAGGAAAAATAAAATAAAACAAGAAAAAAAAATATATAGTAAAACAATCATGTAAATAAAGAGAAAATAAGTGAGATGTGGTGTTTTTTTTTTTTTTTGATTGGAAGTAACAACGAGTTACAACAACTGGATAACCTATTCAGACAATTACTATAACTGGTACCATCGAGATTAGACATCGAGGCACAACCTAGACTACAACTCCCACACCGGGGAGAGAACACCCAAACCCACAAACCCTCATAAGAGGGACTGAAACTAACCAAAAAACCTTACAAAGAGGACTAAAAATAAACTAAAAAACTAACAAAACCTCACAAAGAGGACTGAATCTAACCGACTAAACCTAACACCGATCAGAGGAGGAGGAGTCCCTTGGCTGCCGGCAAGTGTTCCGGCGAAGAGGATCGGGCCGGACGAACTCCAGGGCCACCGACGCAGCTCACACTGAAACACTCCAGTTCTGGCTGGATCCTAGAGGATCGGCCGATCTAACAGCTGCCGGCGTTGGCTAGAAAAAAAGACCCGCCCAGTGGCGCGAGAGGGTCGGCCAGACGAACACCAGGGCCGTCGTAGCAGCCGCAGAAGGCTCCCATCTGATCGGGAAGGCCCAGTGTGAGGAAGAAGACCGCCCGAAGGGGTGACATCACCGCCGTCTCCCGCTGCCACAGCAAGAAGCCGGCGACGGACTGAGGCGGTGAAGTTTGTGTTAGGTTGAGAGAAATTTCTAGAGAGATATTGTAGAGAGATTGAAGATAATTAAATTAAACTACTTGTAGTGAGATGTGGTGTTGACACCTCAAGATGTCAGTAAATGATAAGAAGAACATTATGAAACAAAGAAAGATATGAATGTGAGAGAATGAGAGGTTGGAGGCAGCTATGAAAGAGTGTAAGAGATAAAAAGAGTGTAGGGTAATTAGGGTTTGTCAAATATATTTATTTTATTATAAGGGATTATGATGGTGACTTTTTACGCTTTTTAAAAAACAACATTATTTTGTGTCCTAAAATCTCATTTTTCTAGTATTACCCCCACCGCAAGTCTACCTCCAACATCAAGTATATGTATTGTTTGATCTCAGTAGATCCCGACAATAATAGTAATTGTTCCCGTGATACTTAAAAAAAAAGAAGTTTATTTTTATATTTGGATATTACACAATTTTTTTATAAAAGAAATTATTATATTTTAAATAATCTCAATATCAACAAATAAAATATAGTTTAAATGCTTATAATTGATTATCGATTAAAATTCAAGAAAATAATTAGCAGGAAGCAATAAGAGTGTTACAAGTTGATTAATCCTAGATAGAAAAGATATATCCTAGATAGAAAAGATATATATATACAGAAATTCTATTCTCAGTTCGAACTGACAATATCAGTTTCTTGCATGTGAGCCACTGGATTTAAATACTTTGACTTGGCTGTATGCACTTGTCAGTCAAAGTATTTAAATCCAGTGGCCCACATACAAGGAACTGATATAACTTTTGTCAGTTCGAACTGATAATAGAAAGACTGATATATATATATATATAAATGTAAAAAGGTGCTAAATATAAATGAGTTAAAAGATAAATCAAAATCCACTAAAAAAAAAAGAAGATAAATCTAAAATGTTCCTCTCATGCAATTCAACATGCCAAAGTGTTATTTCAATTTCTATTCTATATTATGCTTCCCGTTGTAACAATATTTTAAAAATATACATTCATATTAAATTATTATCACTCATTAGGGTTTAGTTTTTAATTCTTTTATTCTTTCTAACTCAAATTCTTTTAATTGAAATAGTTTATTTAGAAAAAAAATTCACAATTCTGTATAACTTTAATATATTAATTTTTATTACTCAATTAACTATATATTATTTTATTAATTAAAAATATTTATTTATTTATTATTTATTAATAAACTATATATTAACTTATTAATGATTAAATATTATTTTTAGCAGTAAATTGATATGTGCTTAACCATATCAAGTCAGTTAGTTGCACTTATTAGGTTAGTTGCTTTTATTTCGTTCCAAGTTAGTGTAGTGGATTAATTGAAGGCTGTTGTTGTGTTTGTTAATGTTTGGTACATAATTCCAACTCCAACTCCAAAATCGTGGTGAGGACCTAAACTTTGCACACCGAAACAAACCTTCTCACATGCAAACACTAATTAATTGAAGGCTATTGTTATGTTTGTTAATGTTTGGTACATAAATTATGGTGAGGAACTAAACTTTGCACGCCGAAACAAACCTTCTCACATGCAAACACTAATTAATTGAAGGCTGTTGTTGTGTTTGTTAATGTTGATACATAATTCCAACTCCAAAATCGTGGTGAGGACCTAAACTTTGTACGCCGAAACAAACCTTCTCACATGCAAACACTAATTAATTGAAGGCTGTTGTTGTGTTTGTTAATGTTTGGTACATAATTCCAACTCCAAAATCGTGGTGATGACCTAAACTTTACACGCCGAAACAAACCTTCTCACATGCAAACACTAATTAATTGAAGGCTATTGTTGTGTTTGTTAATGTTTGGTACATAAATTGTGGTGAGGACCTAAACTTTGCACGCCGAAACAAACCTTCTCACATGCAAACACCGATTAATTACATGATTGTGATATAGACCTTGCCAAAGCACAAATGAAATTTAAATGTAGAACAAAAACAAATAATCATAATGAATACAAGTCCATCAATCATATGAAATGTTAAAAATATAAACTTTTGATAAAAAAAAATAGCTCTCTATATGGTAATCTTTCAACATAAAAATCGTTAGGCCATGTTTAATTGCCAAAATGAAATCCTTATTTATTTACAGCAAAGAAAATCCATTAACTCTTTGTTAAGTTAAAGCATGTAATTTTTGATAAATAATTCGAACTTTGACAAAATTGCACCTCTTAATTTTGATTTTCTTACAGGAAAAAAAATTGTAAACTAACATATAACGGGGGAAATGAACTATGATCGCTAACACCTTAGTGAGGAATCCTGATATACAATTTTGGTATAAATTGTATAATTATGATTCCAATGGAATCCTCGTTATATAACCTTTTTTTTCTTGCAAGACAAACAATGAGGGTGCGTTTGGCACGGACATGGGACAGGACAAGGTGGGACGAGACGGGACAGGACGGGATAGGACATGTTGTTCTATATTGTGTTTGGAAGGCCTGGGACAGAACTGTGGATTGTACTATTATGCGTTTGGTTTGGCTGGGACAGGATAGGACAAGAGGTTCAAATGACCAGAGTACCCCTCTTATATATAAAACAACATATATTATAATATTACAATTTAATATATAATAATATCAAATAATAATATATATATATATATTATTATTTGATATTATTATATATTAATATAGAATATTACATGTATTATATATATAGTAATATAATATAAGATATATATATATATTATTATACATGTAATAATATTTAATATTATATATATATATATATACTTATAATGTAATATATATATATATATTATTGTATGGGTAATAATATTATTATATACGTAATAATATTAAATATATTTATTTTATATAATATATACTCATTATTATTATAATATATATATATATATATATATATATATATATATATGTATGTATGTATATATAATAATAATAATAATAATAATAATAATAATAATAATAATGTTTAATATAATATAATAATATATAATATATTAAATATTATAATATATATATATATATATATATATATATATATATTATTGTATGGGTAATAATATTATTATATACGTAATAATATTTAATATATTATATATTATTATATATAATAATAAAATAAAAAATATATATTTTATATTTATTTTATATAATATATACATTTAATATATGTATGAGAGGCACCCAGGGGTACCTGCCACCCATGGGGTGGCAGGTACCCCTGGGTGCCTCTCATACAAGTCTTTAGAGTTTTCCCCACAATGGCGGCCTAACCACGGCCTGAACAGGGTACTAACTTTCCAACCCACTAGAGACAGACAGGGACCTTAAGCCAAAAAGCCAACAAATCTCATCTTCTGATGTGCAGGATCCTCAACCTAGAGGCAAGCACAGAGCATACTGAGATAATTACAGACTGCTATTTATATGAGTGACATGGTATTCAAAGGAAGAAGAGGAACAATTTAGCAAGACATGAGAGTTAACACACAAGGAAAATTTTATTGATGTGTTTCTGCTTTTTACACAAGTGATGAGCTCTCCTTATATAGGGGGAGAGATAGAGTGCAGACAAACCTATTATACAGTAAGGCCACAAACGTGGCAGATACCTAGCTAAAGCAAAGCAGGGCCATCGGCCAAAGGTTACAGACTTTCACATTGAAATAAAGACAAAAGATACCTAATAAAACGAAATAGCATAATTAAACCTAATAAGGCCAAACAGTTGCCTAATAAAACAAAATAGCAAAAAGAAAGTGAATTATTTCATTTCACGTGACGGGTTGAGATCTTTGACTTGAGCGAAGCTGGATCACGGACTAGAAGACATATTACAGTTGGCATGATTTTCATCATCTGAATCTTGGGCTCCACAGATGAAGCAGGGCCATGCAGCGTCAAAGGGGTCCTGAGAGTCAATCATGTATGAATTCAGAAAAGGGTTCCAGCTTTGAGAGGGGTCTCTGGGAATATTTGGTAGGATGAAAACTTCGTCGGTGGAGACATAATTAACATCACAGAGGAAATTGAGCAGACCGACTTGAAGGATTTGTGGATACATTTTTGGATAATCATATGTGGTATGCCATTCATAACTGGAGTTGGCAGTCCAGAGGAGTCCTTTTTGGGGATTGTTCCTGTAGGGCCTATTGAAGATCCATATACAGCATACAGAGGCAGCTGATTCATAATCAAGTTTCCAAATGTTATATTTGCCCATGAGCTCAGTGAGTTCGCGCTTCCAGTTGGTCAAGGACGTGAACCATTGGAGGAAAACCCATAACAGAGAGTTCCGTTGAGAAGGATCATGGAGATGACCGTATAGGGCCTGAAGTGGGAAGACGATGGCATGATGATGTAGAACTGATAAACACCAGAGGAACCAAAGGAGTTGAGGAGAAAAATAGTAGAAAGGTGGCATTATAAACGGGTCAAGAAATGGTCTGGACAGGTTGTTGACAGTGTGACGACAGTCTTGTCTGTTGATCTGAGCTAGGTAGACCGGAAGTTGAGTCTTGGCGAAGGACTGGATCTGATTTAAAGAAGGTTGATGATCAGGTGGCAACGTGGCCAAGAGTTCTGTGGATGTGATGAGATGAGTGAGTGGAGGTCTGGAGAGCATGTCAGCAATTATATTATGATGGCCCTTCACGTGACGAACAGTGAAGTCATATTGGGCAAACCAATCTTTGAGTCTCAAAAGGAGAGGATTGGGAGGAATCTTATTGCGAAAATCGAGGATCTTTGGAAAAGATGAGTTGTCCATTTCGACAATAAAGTTTCTTGTCCTGAGGTGAAAATCCAGCTTTTGGATTCCGTATTTGACAGCAAGAATCTCTTTATAGATAGTGTGATAATGCTGTTGGGCATCTTTGAATTTTCCACTAGCATGACCACAGTATCTTCGTTGACCGTCTCGATCTTCAATGAGAACGGCCCCCTAGAAAATATCACTGGCATCAGTCTGGAGGATGAGCTGGCCCGAAGAAGGGATGACGAGGGCAGGAGGAGATTGAGCGATCTCCTTCAATTTGATGACGGCCTCAGTGTGGGAGGAACTCCAGGGAGGAGGACGCTTCTTGAGGAGCGTAGAAAGAACTGAGGTGTAATGACTGACATGTGGAATGAAATCTCTGACATAGTTGACGATTCCGAGAAACTGTTGAACTTGTTTCACACTGAAATCAGAATCGGGGAAGTCCAACAATCGGACAGCCAAATGAGGACCAGGACGGTATTGGCCGTTGAAAATGTGCATTCCAAGAAATTCAATTTCAGATTTCCCAACTATGCTTTTCTTTTCAGAGAGCATGATACCATAGTGATGAACAATGTCATGGAACTGTTGGAGAAGGAGATTGTGAGAGGTATCATCTGGAGAGAACAGGAGGATATCATCAATGTAGACGAGTGCTGAGTGTAAGAGAGGATGAAAAATCCTGGTAACAGCCTTTTGGAAAAGGGATGGAGCAGTCTTTAAACCAAAAGGGAGAACAGTCCATTGGTATTGAGCATTAGGAAGACAGAACGCTGTCTTATATCTTTCATCTGGATGAATACCAATTTGCCAAAAAGCACCTTTGAGGTCAAATTTGGAGAAGATCGTAGCACCTGGAAGTTGAGAGAATAAGACATTTGGTCTGGGAACAGAAAACTTATCATCTCTGAGAAAGAGGTTGAGAGGCTTGTAATCCACGACTAATCTCTTTTTTCCGCGGAGCAATTCAGTGCGTTTTTCAACGTAAAAGGCTTGACACGCCCAGGGAGAGGAGGTATGTTCGATCAGACCTTGACGAAGGAGCTCATTGCATTCTTCATTAGCGAGCTTGAGATCCGAGGGAGACATGCCTGAGTGGGTAGCCTTGGTAGGATTAGTATCTTCATTAAGCTTAAAGGGAAGCTTGATAAAGAAATCTGGATTCTTCCACAGAGGAGAAGGATGAGAGAAAGTGGCATGATTGTCAGCACAAAGCAGGAGCAATTTTTGCTGAACATGTTCAAAAGGGGCTTGGATTTCTGAGAGCGGGAAAATCTTCGGAATGTCAGAAAAAGCTTTGAAATGCTTTTTGTATCGGATGCCAGTAGGGAGAATCCGAAGAGAGTAACATTGGCGAAAAACTTCCCAGCCGATGAGGATATCTTTATCAGGAAGAGGAGTGCCGACGACCTGGACCCAAAGAGTGAAGGACGGGAAAAACTGAATACCAATCTTCTTTCTGGAAATCAGATTAGTGGAAAAAACTTTTCCATCAGCGGCCCGAAAATGCCGAACTTGGGATTTCCAAAATTCTGGAGGAAGGACCTTTGGGTTCATCATTGTAGTATGAGAACCTGTGTCGAAATAAGCGATGACATCAACAGGTTTGGAGTACTTGTCAGGTAGAATCCGAACCGGAGCTTGGGGACCGGAATGAGAATCGAGCTGAGTAGCCTGATAGGATTCTGGGATAGAACTGTAGTCAGAGGAGCCAGAATATTCTGAGTCAGAAAGATCTTCTTGAAGAACAAAGGTCGTGGAGGAATCTGCCTGATCTTGTTCAGAGAAGATGGATTCAATGTCTGCATCGGATGGAACTTCATCAGCAATATCTTTCAACTGCTGAACTAATCTGGCGGACTTTGCCTTTTTGTTGGGACATTTCTTAGCATAATGTCCGGATTTGCCGCAAATGTAGCAGCGTTGGGATTTATTCCAACCGCGCTGTGCTTTCTTGCGGAAGAACTTGAATCGTTTAGTCCTGCCTTTCTTGTTTTTGAAACGTTTGAAATAATGCTTCTTCTTCGTGTTGCAGGTGCAAGAGCTCAAGGATTTGCACTTGATTTGAAGAGAAGGTTGACGGCATTGGGACTGCAGGTGTTTGCCTTCTGTGAGCATCTTGGAGAAGAATCTTTGAGTGGCACAGAGTTTATCCAGAGAGCTGAGAGCATACATGTGGAGCTCACCTAAGGATGTATCATTGAGAGATCGGCCTGAGGTGCCTATTTTTCGTTGTATCTCATCTTGAAGGTCATCTGGAAGGGAGTTGACATAGACTTGTTTAAGACTATGATCATTAATTCCACCAAGGGTATGATATCGTTGAGACATCCGCTTGTAATGGAACATAATGTCATTTCTTTTGAGAGAGCAGCAACGCATGTCAAAGAATTCTTGTCGCGCCTGTTTATAGAGATGGTCAGGATCACCAAGGAATTCTCTGAATATGTATCCCATGGCTTGGGAGGCTAAGGGGACTCTGACAAATTGGAGTTGTCTGTATTCACCAAGAGCTTGGTACCAATCTCTGAGAGAACCCGTAAAACGAGAAACGAACTCACGTAGAATTGTTTCAAGGTTCTGTTCAGACTTTGCCAGTTGTAGGTCAAGCCATGCGCTCATTTCTGAAACCCTTTTTCTCCAGGAACCAGGAGAAGTGTCATCAAGAGTAAACCAAGGGCCATTGGTAGGTTTAGCAGGAGAACGGCCAGGAACATGTTCTGGAGGTTCTTCAACAAAGGGAGCAGGAGTGGAGGAGGCAGTCTCATCGGGAGACTCATAGGTTCTTGTTGAGGGCTGAGGATCTGTGCGAGATGCCATGAAAACTTGAGTAAGGTCTGCATGAGCAGGAGGAGAAGAGGCAGCAGTATCCAGCCAGGATGAAGGACAGGAAGTCTGTGACGACTGGGAGGAGACGTCTTCAGAAAAGGATGTGGAATCAGACTTGGAGGAGGAGGAGGAGGAGGAAAACGTCTTAGAAGCAAATAGAACTGGGTCGTATGAACTGGAAGCAGCGTGCTTGTCTTTCTGCTTCGAAGGAGACCTGGTCTTAGGTTTTGCTTGAGGGGAAGAGAGGACGGGATATTTCCGGAACAATTCACCAGTGGATTTAAAGTGATTGGAAAAATCATCAGATCTGGAAGGGGGTGAATGTGTAGGAGATACAGGGAAAAACAGTGATCGTGAGTGATGAGAGTAAGGTTTTGGTTTGTGAGAATGATCTCTGGTCAGCTGTTCAAGCTGTTCTTTAAGTTGCTTGATTTCTCTTTCTTTTGTGTCAAAGTCTGGGCCAGAATATCCATGAGAAATATATCTGTGAAGATCAGCATGAAGCTTTGCTATTCTCGATTGAAGGTCAGAGGCCAAATCTCTGAAGGAGGCATCAAGACTTTGGAGATGGTGATCATGTTGAGAAACATGTCGTGTAACACGATCAATCTTCTGATCAATAGAGTTAAGAACTCTGTTCTGAGCTCTAGCATTATGAGATTGCCAGTTAAGGATTTGTTCAGCCTGGGAGGGCTGTTTGTAAGAACCATCGGGTTAAACTTTGGTAGATTGGACAAAAGGTTTTGAGAAACGAGTTTTTTCTTGGTTTGAGGAAGGTTCAAGTGGAGGGAAATCACAATCATAATCTGAGGTCATGTAGCAAGGGACTGGTGTGGGTTGATTAGGAACTGGAAAGGTAGGTTGTGGAGGTAGGAGACCTTCAGATCGTAAGATCTGTAAAGCTCTATCATAAATGGGTAGAGGTTTATTTTTGATAGGATGGAGGCCTATCCAAGGACTATCAGGATGATCTGGTTTGTGAGGTTTATTCCAAGGTTTGCAGAAGGTAGGAGAGGTGTCCTTAAGACAGCGTCGACAGATACAGTCTGCGTCACACATATTTGGATCATCATCCCAGATGAAGTGACCACGGATCTTATCAGTGTAGATCGGAGATCCGTCAGCTTCAAAACTGTGGATGGGAATGTCAGCTTCAGTGGTAACCGGTTGAATCATAAGGGCTTGGAATATCGGAGGAGTCTCCGAACTGGAGGAAGCCTGAGAACCGGTGAGGGGAGCATAGATAGTTTTGATGGAGCCATCTGGCTGAGGAACATACGACGTATCAGCAGCAACGACAGGAGCTTCGTCCTGGAAAACCTTTTCATAGTTTGTGAGCCATTCAAGAGGCATGATCTCTGTGAGCTTTTCTTTGGGCAGTTGTTTTGGAATTTGAAGGATGGTGGGAACTTCATCTTCTCTTTCTGCTTTGATGAAGATGGTGTCACCATTATGGCCAGGAAGTGGAAGATCAAGAGCATGATCTTGAAGTCTGTAAGCAAGCTGATGATGGACGGTTGCCATGTAGGAATTGGCTTGCATGGGAGCACCAAGAATCTGAACTTGGATCTTGAGACATTTGTGAAGGTTCTGGTCTCGCAAAGGAATGTTGAAGTTGGGATAGTATGTGAGGGATATGCTACCAGCATGAAGAGTAGATAGGCAGGTGCCAATCACAGCATGTTCATACTGAGTGTAGATGGTGTTGAGCAAGGCCAGTCTGGCAGTGACAGGTAAGCCTTTTCGACCATGTAGGGAGAGGATGATTCTGACAGCACCTATGTGGAGATGGGAGTATCCTTCCTTGATCCATTGATCTATCATGTTTTGATCAATGGTGAGAGTGACATATTGTTCACTAGAAGAGGATGGAATCAAACATTTATCTAGGCCTGTGGACTGGACATATTCTTTGATGGGAAGCGGTCTGGTATGGACAAGACGAGTTAACCGACTGGTATCAGAGCCATGTCTCGAGTCCCTGGAGTCCAGGAAAAGAGTTAGACTGCTATGAGTATGTTAGACTGGTATAGAAGGAAGAAACTTCTCAAAAATGGCAAACACTAGCACAAATCCCTCTACTGCTTCTCTAGTTCCTAATAGATTGTCTTCTTCTATGTCCTTACCTTCTCCTACTATCCAAAGAACCCAGTCCAACAGAATCCAAGATCTGGTAGAATACACCCATATCCCTGCTTCTGCCCAGATATATATATATATATATATGATATATTGAATATTATTATATATTATATATAATAATATGTTTTTATATATTATATATTATTTTATATTATTATATAATATATATAATATATATAATATTATATATGTAATTATTATATAGGTGATATTTTTGTAATATTTTAAAATGGTGAGGGTAAAATTGTCTTTTCCAGACTTGTCCCATGCATGGGACAAGTCTGGCCTAGGGTCTGAGGTGGGACAATTTTTGGTGAATTTTGTCCCACCTTGTCCCGTCCCGTCCCGTCCCAAGCTATTGGGGCGCCAAACGCGGGACAAGAGAAAATAGTCCCGTCTTGTCCCGTCCTGTCCCGCGTACCAAACGCACCCTGAACAATGATTTCTCTTTCCATTTCACCCTTGATTCCATAAACCAAACACCACTTTAGCTTATATGGAAAAAACCAAAAAAGAGTATTTAATTAAGACTCCAACAATTATGACAAAAGTTAAGGTGGCTAAGTATTGAATTTCATTAAACCTCATTTAAAAGTTATTAGATTACTTGTATTGAATATATTTAGTGGTATAAGCAAATTTGAATCCTCAAAAGTTGCCACATCAGCATTTGAGGATTGTTTTCACGGATTACTAAAATTGATGATTGTGTAATTCACAATGGTACATTTTATTTAAATCAAAAATCTAATTCTACCATGTTTTTTTCTCATGCTCTTTTTTATTTCACAAACCTGTAGCATTTATATATACCTCATATTTCAAAATATTAAATACTCTTTTTCTCTTTTTCTTTCTCTGCACTTCAAAATGATGGATTTCTCTTTGAGTTTATTTCATCACTAATCTGGTAAGACTGATCAAATCAATTATGAATTCTCTATTTTTTGGGTGAATTAAATCTCGGTTAATAAATATTTGCTCTAAAATCAACCATTGATTGTTGTTACATAATCATAATAAAAAATTCCTGTAAAATAATAAAAAATAAAATTAAAAACAAAACTATAAAAGACAAGAGAAGGTATATGATATGGGTATTGATCCATTCGTAATTAAGAGACAAATTTTACCTGATTGAAATTTTTTAGGGTCGAAACAATGATGAGATGCATAAGAGATCAGAGACAAAAAGAAAAGAAAAAAAAGCCACAGATGAGAGAGAGAAAGAATAAAATTACACAACAGTTTTTTTGGGTTAAGTTTATATTTGATGATTCAAAGTCAATCTTCAAATTTGATTATTAAAGAGGCAATTTGATTAGAGGTGGCCACGGTTTGGTTAAACCACCAGTTAAAAGCCGTAACCGAAACTGCAACCGAAACTGACGGATAAAAAACCGGTTGGAAACCGGTTACAACACGGTTCGGTTATGGTTACGTTTCCAAAAAAACTGCCGTGATAATAATAAAAGCAGACCAATCAGAGGTTGTCACGTGGTAAAACCGAAACCGAAACCGAAACCGACGGTTAAAAACCGTGAGCAAAACCGGTTTGGCCAGTTACGGTTACAGTTTAGCCATCCCACGGAACTGAAACCGAACCGTGGGAACCACTAAATTTAATTATTGATTAAAACTATTGCTAAATTTTAGTGACTAGACGTTGTTTTTGGATAAATAATCAAATTTTGATTACTCTCATACTTTTGACGATACCATTAAAGATGTTCTTGATTAAAACTTTTCAAATTGATGTTTAGAACTTGCCTGTCTTATAATTAATTAAAGATAATAAAAAAATTCTCTCATAAGAAAAAAAAAAAAAATAAGAGTCCCCCTATTTCAATCAAATCCATGATTTCCTAAATTAATATCGAAAAGCTTTCTAAAATCTTTAGAAGTTGAATCTCCTATTTTGTATATCCAAACAATTGCTTTCCAAGATTCTAGAGATCATTTTCAAATCAAAGACATATATATGTCATTTAAAAGTTGCCTATCCTATACCTTTGTATATGTCATTTAAAAGTTGCCTATCCTATACTTTCAGATATGATGCCAAAGTAGCAAGAACATGAACCTTGATTCTATCTTGTAATCATCATTTGGTTTTTTGACCCAAACAAAAATCTTTTTAAAGTTTTGAATCAGACACCCAATTATACCTTGGAAGTGAGAAACACCCTTCTCATGTGATTATTTGACCAAAAATATATCTTTCTGAGATTTGTGGATCAAAAAGTGTGTCGATTGAGTTGTTGTTGACAACTTGACACACTTCTATTGTATCTTGGTTTTTCATGGATATATAAAACAAGGGGCAACATTAGATTCCACTTCCCAACAAAACCCAGCCGGTAGTTTGGAAAATATGAATTGCATTTTAAAGATTTTCATAATATTCAAAACACTTTAAATATTACAAAAATATATTAATTAAAATAAACAAATGTATATTTTAAAATAGAAAATCACTTCATAGATATTATAAAAATAATGATTAACAAACAAATTCTTCAAATACGTACTTACATAAATGTACATTTTCAAAAATCACTTGATAAATATTATCAATAGAAAAATACAACTTTTATATAATTTCGAGAAAGAAAATCTTATTGATTAAAATTTCGAATAAAAACACTTTTAAATATTATACTTTTCTGTTGTCATTATTGCTCTTGCCTTTTGGGATGATGAGAACACAGATTATTTTAAGGGGAAATTGCACAAACATCCCCCAGGGTTTGATAAAATTGTACGGATATGGTAGTTTTGGCCATGTATACACAAACTTCCCTCAATATTTGAAAATTGTTGTACAAACATCCCCTACCGTTAGATGGATCCGTTAGTCAATGGTCAAATGTATAAAAAGTCTAAAATACACAATATTTTTATTTTAAATAAACTAAAAAATTTAAAAATAAGATAAAAAAATATTTAAAAATCTTCTAGAAAACATGAATGTATCTTAAATCTAAAACCTAGAAGAAAAAAAATTCATCTTAAAAAAAAATAGTTTGTGCAATTACCCGTTAATTTTAAATAAATTTAAAATTTAAAATTTATTTATTATTAAATTGTTTAAAAAACTATTTTTTTATTTGTAAAGATGAATTTTTTTTTTTAGGTTTCGGATTTAAAATACCTTTATGTTTTCTAAAATATATTTTTTATCTTATTTTTTAATTTTTTAGTTTATTTCAAAAAAAATATATGGTATTTTAGACTTTTTACTGTTTTGACCATTGACTAACGGATCCATCTAACAGTAGGGGATGTTTGTGCAACAATATTCAAATGTTAAGGGAAGTTTATGTGTATATAGTCAAAACTGTCATATCCATGTAATTTTATCAATCCTTGAGGGATGTTTGTGCAATTCAACCGACTCATTCTTGAATGTATCCAATGAGCTTTAAACAAATGGTGATTATGATTATTGGGCTTGATTACCAATAATTTTTACGGTGATTAATTAATGAGAACAATCACAGAGTTTGAGAAAGTAAAGAAACACAACCACGTGGGGAGGGCATGTATATACATGGGAACCCACTGGCCACAAAAAATCAAATGCCTCATGAGTAAATAAAACATAGGTAGTGTTAGAAAGACACAAATCAGCTGACTAAAAATAGTGTCCCAATTTGTGTTTAACCAATCAAATTAGAACATGTGTCTATATTTATGGAAGACACATATCCCAATTTGGTTGGAAGACATATGTCCCAATTTAGTTGATTAAACACAAATTAGTACACCATTTTTGGACAGCTGATTTGAATCTGTGTTAAAAAGCAACGGTTTAACAACTAGAAATTTACTCTAATAGTAAACCCAATAAATGTACGATCACTATATTGATTATCTCATCTCTACCTATACATTTATTGGGTTTTCTATTATAGGAAATTTCTAGTTGTTAAGGGTTCGTTTGGTGCGTCGTACTTTATTGTATTAGGAGTTTAAAATATATTAAAATAATACAATATAATGTTTGGTTTGTTTTGTTTTGTACTGTTCACCGTATTGTATTAGCTAATACATTTTAATTAATCTAATACGGTGGATATCGCATTAGCTAATGTAGAGTAGAGATGTTGTATTAGTTAATACAGCATAATACAGTCTAATATAAAATATCACCAAACACGATATTGTATAAGAATAATACAGTCAAATTCAATTCAATATAGTCCTATACAATTCAATACGGTACAATATAATGTACCAAATGAGCTTTAAGGGCACATGTTAACACTACCTATATATATCTTTTGTTGTTTTATTTTCACAAAACCGCTGTTATAACAAAATAGACCCAGCACAGTAGTATATATATATATATATACATATATTCTATCTTTCTCTGAACTCATTTTATATATTTGAATTATTTTAATACCCCTTTTTAAGTACAATCACATCGCCACAATGTGAGGAGCAGAAGAGAGTTGTGTTGGAATTGAGTTTTATATTTATATGTAAGTAAAACCTAGGAATAAAAAAATGAAGAAAATAAGAATTCGTTGGCTTCCCCTCAGTCTATGGACGTAAAGAAAAGTTTGACAAAGGTTTTTTGTCTGGCATTGAATTATGAATATTCAACAGAGTCAGAGATGAGCCACTCACTGACTCTGGCTCAAAGTTTCATCAAAGGCCAACCTTTCTCTTCGGTTTCCAATTAGCCGCCTTCTACAAGTTGTCTGTCTGGTGGAAAACTTAAAACCAGCCCCATGTTTATTCTTTAGGATTGGCTGTTGGGTGATCCCATGCGCCACTTCTCACCCTCATATCTGCCCCTCGCTTCACATCACCTTGCCTTGCCCCTTCTCTCTTTTACTAACTTTTACCCTCCTCAGCTGTGCCTGTCTGGTCTCTTATTTAATACCATTTTTTTTTTTTTCATGTTTTTTAGTTAACTAATACGAATTTGGAGAATCTTTAAATATATATATTTTTTATTTCTATTTATAGTTTTATTAAACTAGTGATTAAAACAAACTAGTAATTAAATTAAATTAATTAAAGGAGGAGCAAAGTTGTCTGATCACTAGTCGCCACATGCATTGCCCCCTCTTTGTATTACGGGTTGCCACACTGTTTTCCCGATTGGTATTTTTACTATCCAACTTCAAGATAAAGTCTTCTTCAATATTTATTTTCATTGTTCATAAGTTTTATTTAATTTGGATTGACCAAACAAGTTCATTTGCGGAGAAAACTTGTCAATCCCAATAATTTTATTAATCTTGTCAACATTTTTATGAATAAAATTACTGTTGAATGAGTTTTAAATGGAATGTTGAAAAGTGAAAACCCATCGAAAAGAAAGAGAAAGTTGATATCCAGATACTGTATATAGAGAATGTTAGAGAGAGAAAGTTACAGAGCTAGAGTAAAAAATTGGAAGAGAAAATGTTACTTAAAAAATTGGTAGAGAGAGAGAAAGTCATTGGTGAATAACTAAACTCAATTTCATTTTCCAACAATTTTACAAGTTGAAATTTAAATATTCAATTTTACATATTGAAATTTACAAATTGGAATTTTACATGTTGAAATTTAAAAAATGGATTTACATGCTGGATTTTTTTTTTTTTTTTTGATGGATTACAAATTAAATGGAATTTAATTTATAGCTGGAATTTGGAATTTTACATGCTGAAACTTATAAAATGGAATTTTACAAGCTGAAATTATGAAACTTTACATGTTAAATTTTACAAAATAGAATTTTACACCCATAATTTTTCTAGAAATCGAAACCAACAATTCCTTAATTAGTACATAATTTTTCTAGAAATTTATATGCCCACATAAATGACATTGTGGATTGAAGTCTCATCTCTACCCTCCGATCCCCAAATTTGTAGTTAAAAATAAATAAATATATTTTACCAATCCGTTTTTTTTTTTAAGATTAATTAGTATCCACAATTCTATCCATTTGGTTATTGAGAATCGGGAGAAAAAGGCTATAACTAGAAGTCACAATTTTATTAGCATCTAAAACAGGACTCAAGCATACTTAAATTTAAATTACATCATTTATAGATGACTTATTTAATTGGTTTTGCATTGATAGATACATATATACATTATGCTGCAGCACCGTTTCATGTCCGTACAAAATAGTCCCTAATGTAGCTATATTCCTCTATATGTATCTATCAATGCAAACTTTCAAAGATTTATATGATATTTTATTGCTAAACAATACATTTAAGAATAATCTATACAAATATTTTGTCATGAAATTTGACTTAATAATTTTTAAACATGTACCACTTGGAGTACAACATTAAATCCATAAGACCATAAGTAGATATTTATTAATATATATTTTATCAAATTAAAAAAAATAATAATAATAAAAGACTATAGATTGTTTCCTCCATTTTGGAGGAGAAAGATCGAGATTATCAATTTACAGTTTTTTTATTTTATTAAATAATTATTTTATATAAGAAAAAAATAATTATTTAAATTAAATTTTAATTTGAAAGATTTTTTTTTTCTCTTGGGTCTTAAGAGTTTCGTGAGAATGTGGAGGTGAACTTGGTCAAAGTTATTTTTATGTTCAATTTTACAAAATTGAAATATCTATTAATTCAGAACCAGGTATTTTTTTTGAAAACTTTCGACATTGATAGGATTCGAGCTGTTAACCTGACAGTCATTTACCCAAATCCCATGTTCGTCCATCTACCCCTATTGGCGACAAAAGATATGGTTTTATTAGTGTAACTATCCAAAAACACATATTATCCATATTTTTGTTGTTTATAAGTAGTGCATTATTAGTTTATATATCCACCTTTTGATTTTGCAATAATAATAGGAAAGTGAAAATGCAAAAACATCACTAAAATAAGACGATGTATCATCCAAAATTTAGGTAAAAGAATAGAAAGTGTTGAAATTAAGTAAAAGAAAAGTTACACCCTTAAAATGAAATTATATGGGGAAGTTGTTATCTAAAATTAATCAATTACAAATTATAAGTATAATAAAGTAGTGACATGGCATACATTCGCATGTCTCCCCACATGAACCCATGCACTGAATTGAAAGTTGATACAACCTTATCAACTCCCTCTCTTTTATGCCACTCCACCTTCTAAAAGTCCTAACCGACAGGCTCTCTTTATAAGATATATGACGTCACCGGTTGAATTAAGCCAAATGTGTTCACTTTTTTCTTTACTTTGACACGTATCTACTTCCACGAGTCCTATATAATGAGGCCATCACAGCCTCAAAACACAAACTTGTAATTATAGAAACAGAAGTACAAATCTACCTCTTTTTTCTCTCTCTCTCTCACAGAGTTCAATGGCGGCCTCAGTTGATAATCGTCAATTCAACAACCACCACCATGTGCCCACCTTAAACGGCTTCGTTCGACCTTATAAATCCGGTCCAAATCACAGGTCCGGTTCCCCTGTCCGTACCCACAACAATTTCACCACCAAAAAACAGTTCTTTGTTGAAGAAGAGTATTCGTCAAGTGATGATGAAAATGAAGCCGATCAATATAACGATGTGATACGAAAAGGCAACAGCGAGCTTGAATCGTCGATCCTGGACCCAAGAGATGTGGCAACGGCTGATAACTGGATCGAGCGCAACTCCACCATGGTCCGTCTCACAGGAAAGCACCCTTTCAACTCCGAACCACCTTTAACAAGGCTTATGCACCACGGTTTCATCACACCGGTCCCGCTTCATTACGTGAGAAACCATGGACCGGTTCCAAAAGCTTCATGGGATGACTGGACCATTGAGATAACCGGTTTGGTCAAACGACCGACCCGGTTAACCATGGACCAGTTGGTCAACGAATTTCCGTCCAAGGAGTTTCCGGTCACGCTCGTTTGTGCAGGTAATAGACGAAAAGAACAAAATATGGTGAAACAAACCATTGGTTTCAACTGGGGTTCTGCAGGAATTTCCACTTCGGTATGGAGAGGTGTAGCACTCCGTGATGTACTCAAGAGATGTGGTATTTTTAGCCGTAAAAGTAAGGCTTTAAATGTGTGCTTTGAAGGGGCTGAGGATTTGCCTGGTGGCGGTGGGTCCAAGTATGGTACTAGTATAAGGAAGGAAATAGCAATGGATGCATCGCGGGATATAATAATAGCTTACATGCAAAACGGAGAGCGTCTAGCTCCAGATCATGGGTTCCCGGTAAGGATGATTATACCAGGATTCATCGGCGGAAGGATGGTAAAGTGGTTAAAAAGGATAATAGTTACCACACAAGAATCTGACAATTATTATCATTTTAAAGACAACAGAGTGCTTCCCTCTCATGTCGATGCTGAACTGGCCAATTCTGAAGGTAACACTAATTAAATTCAAACACGTGCTGTAACCCTAATTTATTTCTGTAGCCAATGAAATTTGTTTCTGTAAACCTTCTTCATTGGCTACGGTCATTACTAAAATCCTTTTTCATTAGCTATACTATCACCGTTAAAACTCTTTTTCATTGGCCAATGTAACTCTTTTTCATTGGTCAATGGCCAATGTCTTTGTCACTGTCACTGTCATTTATTCATTGGCCAGTGCACTGCCACTGTTAAAACCTTTTTTCATTGATCACTGTTACTCTACCTATAATCTAATTTGTTTTGGTTGTGTGTGCAGCTTGGTGGTATAAGCCTGAGTACATCATCAATGAGTTGAACATCAACTCAGTAATTACAACACCTTCTCATGAAGAGATTTTGCCCATTAACTCGTGGACGACTCAGAGACCTTACACTTTGAAAGGTTACGCATATTCAGGTAAAATCCACTGTATTTTTATTTTATTTTTTTATTTAACACTTAAACTGAATTTTTTGGATTTTTTTTTTTTTTATAGATTATTATATTGTATGCGATAGGTTTGTCCTCTC
Organism: Acer yangbiense; assembly: GCA_008009225.1. Classification (NCBI taxonomy): domain Eukaryota; kingdom Viridiplantae; phylum Streptophyta; class Magnoliopsida; order Sapindales; family Sapindaceae; genus Acer; species Acer yangbiense. Next base: position 11,683,228 of record CM017770.1, read on the forward strand.
TGAAAATGGACAAATTTTAACAAAAAAAAAATAAAAAAAATTGAAAAGGAACTCCTTTATTTACCTAGAGTCCAAGATCTACAATTTATGGCATATTTTGGTTTTTAATTACTTTATCTCTAGTTTTAGATTACCAAATTCGAATTTGAAAGATCAGTAGATTGAGAATCGTGTTTGTATATATGTACATAGTTGTTGCAAGTTGCAATTCTTTGTTTTAGGAAGTTGTCTTGCAATGGAAGTAATCTGTCGTTTGACGTGTAAACAAACAGGAGGTGGCAAGAAAGTGACGCGTGTCGAGGTGACAACGGACGGTGGTGAAACGTGGAACGTTTGCACGTTGGACCACCCCGAGAAGTCCAGCAAGTATGGCAAATACTGGTGCTGGTGCTTCTGGTCACTAGAAGTTGAGGTGCTGGACCTGCTTGGAGCCAAGGAGATTGCGGTCCGAGCCTGGGACGAGACCCTCAACACCCAGCCCGAGAAGCTCATCTGGAATGTCATGGTACGTGCATCCACTTTTTACTTCAAAGTAAAAAGTTATTGTACACTCATAAAAAAAATCCCAACACTTAAGTCCACTAAGATTATGCCACGTACTAGGTTAGAGATTAATGTTGGGGCCACTATCGTCATTGGAATCTCATTCTTTTTAGGAGCTCCACATATGTGGAATGGTGTGCTGTGCTCACCTATTTGCCGTATTTGCCCCTTGTTTTGGGGGCAATTATTAAACTATTTCTCTCACTAGATGTATTTGAATATGACTTTCAAAAAGTCAAAACTTGTGGCTGTACGAGTCAATGAGATTCTTGTAACTCTTTTCTTTTTTTCTAAAATTTAATAATGCTTTTTTATTTTGACCGGTTCCAACTTATAAAGCATAGATTCTCTCATTTGATGAGATTTTAACTTGATTTAACTATTAACAGGGATGCCTTGGGTAATTCTTAATTTTGTGGATTTTTTTTTTTTTAAAGGTATGTAAAATAATTTTGAACAAAAAAATATTCGCAGCTTTTTTTTTTTTTTTTTGGAAAAGAAAAATATATATTTATTAAAAATAAAAAATTATTAAAAAAAAAGATTCAAAGTCTTTTTTAAAGGAACTCTCTGTTTCCAAATAGAAATTAATTATCAGTGAGAAATTAATTACTATGAGTACGTTTCGAAATACAATTCTCACTAGATGGAATAAAATTGTGATTGTTGGCAAAATCTTTAATACTTGGCTCAAACTTAAAGCTGATCATTTTTTGGTTTTGTAATAACGAACATTGTGTACACGTTGTGCAGGGAATGATGAACAACTGCTGGTTCCGTGTAAGAACAAATGTGTGCAAGCGACACAAGGGAGAAATTGGGATCGTATTTGAGCACCCAACACAACCTGGCAACCAATCCGGTGGATGGATGGCAAAGGAAAAGCATTTGGAGAAATCCAGCGAAGCCAACCAATCCCTTAAGAAGAGTGTCTCAACTCCATTCATGAACACCTCCTCCAAATCTTTCTCAATGTCCGAGGTCAAAAAACATAACTCTGCTGATTCTGCTTGGATCATTGTCCATGGCAACATCTATGACTGCACTCGCTTTCTCAAAGACCATCCCGGTGGCACCGATAGTATTTTGATCAATGCAGGTACTGATTGTACTGAAGAATTTGATGCTATCCACTCTGATAAGGCCAAGAAAATGCTTGAAGAATATCGAATTGGTGAGTTGATCACTACAGGCTATACTTCTGACTCGACCGCCTCTTCTCCAAATAACTCTGTCCATGGTGCATCCACCGTAATCACCCATTTAACCCCAATTAAAGAGGTTGTGCCAACAAGAAGCGTCGCTCTTGTTCCTCGAGAAAAAATCCCATGCAAGCTCATCGAAAAGATTTCCATATCTCACGATGTGCGTCTCTTTAGATTTGCATTGCCATCAGAGGATCAGGTTTTGGGATTACCAGTTGGCAAGCACATCTTCTTGTGTGCTACCGTTGATGGCAAGCTTTGCATGAGAGCTTATACTCCAACAAGCTCAGTTGATGAAGTGGGACACTTTGATCTTGTGGTCAAGATTTATTTCAAGGGGGTGGTCCCAAAATTCCCCAATGGTGGACTCATGTCACAATACTTGGACTCGATGTCAATAGGTTCATTCTTGGACATAAAGGGTCCGTTGGGTCACATTGAATACACTGGCTGCGGTAACTTCATGGTTCACGGAAAATCAAAGTTTGCTAAGAAATTGGCAATGTTGGCAGGTGGGACCGGAATCACTCCAATTTATCAAGTTTGTCAAGCCATTTTGAAGGACCCTGAGGACGAAACAGAGATGTTTATTGTGTATGCAAACAGAACCGAAGACGATATTTTGCTAAGAGAAGAGCTTGATGAGTGGGCCAAGAAGCACGAGAGAGTGCATGTGTGGTATGTTGTTCAAGATTCTATTAAGGAAGGGTGGCAATACAGTACGGGATTCATAACGGAAGATATCATGAGGGCGCACATCCCTGAGGGATCGGACGATACTCTGGCGTTGGCTTGTGGGCCCCCACCGATGATCCAGTTCGCGGTGCAGCCTAATTTGGAGAAGATGAACTATGATATCAAGAATTCTTTCTTGGTGTTTTAAGCTATCGGTTGATCGGCTCATGCAGCACTCTATGGTTGTATATATATTATTAGTGTTTCTTTAAATTTGATGTTTTTCCACTCAAAAGAAAAAGAAGAAGAGGAAATTGGCTTAGAGTTCTTTTTTGTCCCCTTTTGATCTTTGTAAAAGAGAGCTGCAGTTTTTTTGAACCTATAAATTGTATTTCTCTCGCAGGGGAATTGTATTTTCAGCTGATGTGGAAAAATCTTGTATATATGGAGTATTAATTAAATAAAATATTTACTTTGGAGAAAACGATTGAACCTCTATAATCTCATTTTGGTAGTTTAGTCTAATTATTTGTAATATAATATAAGTGGAAATAGTGGGAAATGTCACATTTTTGAGTTGGTGTTGTTCGTGGGGCACCACTTTAATAACTTAAATTTAAAAGGTATTAAAGTATGTGATTTCCAAAAATGCCTTTACTTTACACATTCTCCTACTTTGAAGTTTTCTAAGATTTTATTCTTTCATCATCTTCATAGAGGCCTGTTTAACAGACATTCAATGGAGATTGAACATCATAACATTATTAATGCATCTTCATTGGATAATTAGTTTAGTGGCGCTACGCAGACGCATTCGGGGGTCGATTGCAAATTCTCGGAAAGCAGGACAAAAGACTCGGAGACTATTTACAAAGTCTCGGAGATACAAAATTAACAAAAAAAAAAAAACTGATGGTTAAAAAGGCTCGGAGACTAATTGAAAATGCTCAGAGATTATTTACAAAGTCTCGAAGATACAAAATTAAAAAAAAAAAAAAACTGATGGTTAAAAAGGCTCGGAAACTAATTAAAAAGGTTCGGAGATTATTTACAAAGTCTCAAAGATACAAAATTAACAACAACAACAAAACTGATGGTTAAAAAGGCTCAGAGATACAAAATTAACAAAAAAAAATTGATGGTTAAAAGGGCTCGGAGACTAATTGAAAAGGCTCGGAGACTATTTACAAAGTCTCGAAGATACAAAATTAACAAAAAAAAGTGATGGTTAAAAAGACTCAGAGACTAATTGAAAAGGCTCAGAAATTATTTACAAAGTCTCAAAGATACAAAATTAACAAAACAAAACAAAACAAAACAAAACTGATGGTTAAAAAGGCTCAGAGACTAATTGAAAAGACTCGGAGACTATTTACAAAGTCTCGGATATACAAAATTAACAACAAAAAAAAAAAAATTGATAGTTAAAAAGGCTTAGAAAAGGCTCGGAGACTTGCGTGTTCATGGTCCACCGTCGTCGTCGGTGTACGTGTGTTCGTTGATTCATCAGTTCCACTTCCATTGATGGAGGATTTTGAAAGAAAGAAAGAAAAAAACCAAAATAGTGAAGAAGGTTATTATGGAGGGCATTTTTGTCCGTTCACCATAATATGTGCCTTTTAGACTATGTTTGGTAGGAGGTAGGGAGAGTATGAAGGATAGATGAATTAAGATGGAGAGAGAGTAGAAGGGATGAAGAGGATAACATCAATCCTCCATGTTGTTTGATGTTGAAAGGAGGGTTGGATGGATTGATTGATTGATATTTAATTTATAAAATTACTATATTACCCTTAAAAAATTAGAGGGTAATGAAAAATTGGAGGACATTTCGGTCATTCCCCTCCAATCTTCTCTCCCTCCTTCCTCATTCGCCCAAATTGGGTGGATTGATTTTTGTGGGCCCAGAGGGAGAAGCTCTCCCTCTTCTCCTCCTCTCCCTTCACTTCTCCCTCCAACCAAACAAGAGATTTACTCTCCCTCCAACCCTCTCCCTCCCACCATCTATCCCTGATACCAAACACAGCGTTAAACTTAAGTTATTAAAGTGGTGCTCCACATGCAACACCAACTCCAAAAATTGCTAGAAATTTTTTAAACCCCATAATATAATGTAAGAAAATATTTGTGTTGACAGGCAAGACAATGATGTAGTCTGGCTTGATTTCATGTTAGACACTTGACACTTAGCGACAAGGCTCCTCCTCCACTTGCTGGGTTTTGTGGATGAATTTGGGGTGTCTTTTCCAAATTCCAAAGGCAAAGATTAGCTACCTAGCTAGCTGTCCCCCAATGCAATATTATGATTTATGAGACTCAACTGTAGCCTCTAGAGTTCAAAAAGGACTTGTCCACTGGCTTGGCAGCACAAGTACAATCTTCCTAGTAACAACAAACAACTAATAACATGACCAATTGAATACAAACACAGTAGGAAATGACTTTTTAACTTGTTTGAAATAACTAGCTGATTTAGCAATAGAATAAGTTGTGACAGGTAGGAAAGGAAGAGTCCAAAAGGTAGAATGGCCAGCGCCGCGTCCGAGAGCCACACAGCCAACAGCTCTTTGGCCCCGCCCTCACTACCTTGCCGTTTGATGCTCCAAGGGGTCAACTTACTTTGTTTTCGAACTCCATGGATTTTATCTTCAAATGCATACTATAGTCATTTTTCCTAATAATTTGATAATTTGGATACGTTATCTCTTTATAATTTGATAATTTGGATACGCTATCGGCAAGTAGCCTATATCGAAGGTTTGAAATTTGATCTTCTTCATCTAAATCATCTTCTCATAAAAAAATAAAAATAATTAATAATTAATAAAGAAAAAAAAAAGAAGTCGTAGTTATAAACAGAGTGCAAAATATGTATTATTATTATTTTTTTAAAAAAAGGGAGTACCCTATTGGTGTATAAGTCTTTCTTTAATTTGATTTATTACAAATAATTATAATTTAAAAGGTGCTAAATTAATTTTAAAAAGGGATTATTTTAAGTAATTTTAATTTAATGGTTCTAATTAAGTAACATGTTAGTTGGTAGGGTTTTTAATTGTTTAATTATATAATATAATAAAGAAATCCACACAACTTGGAAATGGGCTCCAAAAATATTGGGTGGAGAAGGACTCCATTATTTACAGTAAATGCTCCGCTGTCTAGAAGCAACATTAACAAAATAATAAATTCTTTTTGTACTTTTCTCCATAGTTGTGTTGCGAGCACTTAATACGATTTGTATAATCTCAATTAGCTACTTTTAATTAATTAGTCAATGATGGATTGATGGCAAATTGTGAGGTTTCAAATGTGATAATTAAAAGTGAGTTAATTTTTGCTCACTACTTTCAAGGGGGTGATCATTATCCCCTCCCTGTATGGTGACATGTGTCAATTTATTAATTAAGAATCGATAAAAATAACTAGCACAAAGGCAAACATGTAAATTAATAGTTAATAAACGGAAACAATGGATGAAAAAAATGAACTTTTTTTTTTTTGGATAGATAAAAGAGTTTATTTTTGCTCACCCCCCTTACAAGGGGGGTAAGCATTACCCTCCCCCAACAAGGTGACATGTGTTTAGAGAGAGGTAATGTTTGGACAAATTTACCCCTCCATGGACACATGACATCCATTTAAGAGGGGGGTAATGGTTACCTCCCTTAAAGGGGGGTGAGTAAAAGTATTCTCTAGATAAAAGCAACCATTACATAGGAAACAGAACAAAAGGATTGGAATCCAGCTATAAAAACTCCCTATTAGAGGAGAAAGCCACTAGAACAAGCTTATGCGCCAAGGAATTTAAAAGTGCAAACTAAGTCTAGTCTAAAGTTCATTTTTTTTTTATTATAATAAAGTTCATTTTATTAGTAATTGAATTATGTCATTCATGTATCTAAAGTAGATATTTTGCTTCTAGTATAAAGTGAATAATTAAAAAAAAAAAAAAAACAACATTGTTTATGCCAATTTGATATTTTGGCCCTTTCTTTCCCCAAAGAACATTTATCACAATACAACGTACGTGTTAATAGGGGCGTAGCTCAGCTAGTAGATGAAGGAGCGTGGGGTTTGGGTAAATGACTCCAAGATCAGCGACTCAACCAATGGCGAAAGCTTTCAAAGAAATACATAGTCCCGAATTAATAGATATTATATATATATACAGATTTCTATTATCAGTTCATCCTGACAATAAATATATCAAGACGAAGAATGTGGACCACTAGATTTACATACTTTGACTCAAAGTGTATGCATTTGTCAAAACTTCTCCATAATCTATGATATACATTCTTCGTCCTGATATATTTATTGTCAGGACGAACTAACAATAGAAAGACTATATAAATATATATATATATACAATGTCCACAAACCTAAAAACTATATTATTTGTATAGACATGTATTATCCTCACGATAAAATAAAGGAGTGTCTACATTTCTAAATAATTAAAAACCAGTCATTAGTAATTTATAGTGTTAATTTAAATAGATATTTTGTTGAGACATAAAAAAAATTGAAAGTTTAATTTTTCTCCTTATTTTAAATACCCTTTTAGATGTATTTTTTGCTATATGGATAAATCTGGAACTCTCAATGTTAGGATCCCACATTGACTAAGTATGGGATTAGTCAAGGTATATAACACATTGTGCACCTTTTCCTTACAAGCCGGTTTTTAAGGATGAGTTCTACCTAGTGGGTTCGTATCATTTGGTATTAGAGCCTACACCATGCCGAGCAGCAGGTTCGTCACGGACGGGGCGACCTGGGGAGGGTTGCTACCCGAGAAAGCGGGATCCACGGAGTCACCCAGCTGGGAAAGATGGGCTGCCGTGAACAACGGTTGCAGAAGCGTGGTGGAATGTTAGGATCCCACATTGATTAAGTATGAGATTAATCAAGGTATATAACCCATTGGACACCTTCTCCTTACAAGTCGGTTTTTAAAGATGGGTTCTACTTAGTGGGTTCGTATCATTTGGTATTTAGAAAAACCAATCAAATCCTGAGACAGATATGTAGAAAGCAATTACAGTAAGATAAACATTGTTTGAGCCCTTCATGCGTGGGCCTAGTGGCGTCATGATTTCCTTCTCGAAATTTTAATTCTGGATGATATTAATTTGTATAAAAATGTTTGAGCTGAGCCCAGAAATTAAGTTTATGGTCGATAGAAAATTAATGTTTGAAAGTGATTAATATTCTGATGATGAGTCCCACTTTGAAGGTGTCAGTCACCAATCACCATTGTCATTTATTTTTTCAAGACCTTTATGTGTTTTTAACTTTTTATGACTTTTGTTACTTGTTAGTCATGTCATCTTCAGTACACGGACCCAGCTCTTTGTAAGCCTGTGCATGCACTGCTGCATAATGTTCATGAAAAGATACCTTTCATATGCTATCTTCCAAATTTTTTGAGGCTTATGAATCTGAGATCGAAAATGCCTAGTGAATAAATGATGAAGAAACTACTGTTGTTTGGCCCACCCACTAGTTGATGAAAATGAAGTGCTTATAGTGTCTATATTCGACTAATATTCATCTTGGTCGTAACAAAATAACAGTACAATATATTGGAATAAGTACTTCAACTTCGGTGAAAAAAATTGAGAAAAGTGTTATATTTCTCAGAATTATAAATCCGTAAAATATGAAATCTTCCATCTAAAAGGTGTTCTTCGAGATATCTAGAGCATGGTAAGCAAGTTTCCGAGCAACCCGGTTAGCGGAACAGGGGATAGCACTGATGGTTAGACCAGGAGACTGAGACCTAAGATCAGCAATCTCAGAGATAATAGACCCATAGCTAGAACTGTCAGGGTTTCATTATCACAAATTTTCACATTATAGGCATATCTATATTTTATAACATACTAATACACATCACTATACTTTTACCATGTGTATTTACATGGTAAAAGTGTAATGATATTTATTAATGTGCTATATAAATACATATAATGTGTATCTATAATAGTATAATTTGTATCTATAAAAAAAAAATTGGTCAATATCGCCACCTGTTGACCTGAAATCTGAACACCAAAACAAACAAACCATCCGAACTAGGCCTTGGAAAAATTTTCTGGGTCCATTATTCTTACGCCCAATATTTCATATATTGAGTCCGCTGAAAGCTCAAGTCCAAGCGGGTCTAAATTAGATTCGCTGCTGCTAAAAACAATGGGCTCAACGCAGAAATACCATCTAGACATCTTAGTTCTAGGAGGATTGCTCAACGCAGCACAATTTTTGTGATTACAATTTACATCTACAAATATAATAATAATATATAAAATTGAGTGTATTTAGCATTCTTCAACTTTAAGCCACTCTTGAACAAAGTGAGCACTTGCACATCTCTCGTTTAAGTGGGCATCTTGCTGGCCCGTATGCCGTATCAAATATTTGTAGGCCTGGTTTAGGTGAGAAAAGTGAGTAGGTAATACTTACAAGTTATACCCTCTTTAAAATTGTCTGTACACCTTAAGTAAGACCCAGTTTGGGAATGCTTCATGAACTGCTTTTGTGGTCAAAAGTGATTCCGAATTGAGCCTAAAGTGTTTGGTGAAATTCCAGGGAAGTTCTTTTAATCACTTTTGGCTTCCCCAACAGTAGTTTTGAAAAGCTATTTTTTTTGTAGCTTTTAGAAAACTGCTTCCTATGAAGCAGTAATGAAAAGGCAATAGATTATTGATGTATACGTAATATATATAGTAATAGACAAAATAAAAAGTAATAATGTGTTATGATCACACAAAAATAAAACAAATTATTTATTTTTAAAACATCTTCAATATTCATTTATGTCTTTTCTAGTAATTTTGCACAGTCAAACACTTTTTACTTACAGTTTACCAAATAAATTAAAATTGCTTTTGATTCTCACAGCACTTTTAAAAATCAGCAGTTTACCAAACAATCGTTGATTCTTCTCACAACAAATCCAAAAGCAATTCTCCCTGCAACAGAACCAAAATCAATTCCCTCCTAGGACAGCAATGCCAAACTAAGCCTAAGTATATTTTCAAAATTTTCAACATTGTCCTTAAATAAAATCTTTAAAGTGGTAAAAGTAACTGTATCCCATATATCATATTACTACAAAATTTAATAATTCAAACATTTTAACAAGATTATAATTAGTTAAAAAATAAAAATTATAATATCTTTTTATTATAATATTAATTAGAATCTTTCATAAAAAGTTTAGTGAGGGTTTTTTTAATTAAAATGAAACTGCACAATATCATATCGCATCTTAACAAGCTAAATAATAATTCTTAATACAATGAGTATTTAGCCCAAATGTTATTAACATAAGAAGTACAGTGCATAGAAGACTTTCGAGATGTCATCTTCAACAAGCCCTTGGATGATCAGTCTCATTACTCTCATATATACTTCCCATTTATGGGTTATTTCTTGTATGACTCATATTTATCGATCGTTCTTAGGGATGACAATTTGACCCGCACCCGTGGGCACTCGCCCGAACCCGACCCTGTAGAGTCAGATTTGGGTGGTGAATTTACGACCCGTGAACCCGTATAAAGAAAAACCCAACGGGTTCGGGTGTGTGTGCGGGTTTAGAAAACGAACCTGCAGTTGTACCTGTGAACCCGCATAAATAAAAATTATATAATATTTATTATTTAAAATATTATAAATTTAAACTCCAATGGAAACTTTTTAACCATATAAAGAAAAAAATATATAAAATCTCCACTCATTTGAAGTTTGAGAATTACAATTCTCAACTCTCATTTATATATAACTAATGGTAGAACCTTGCACTTTTGTTTTTTCAATGTGTAGCTAATGGTAGAACCTTGCCCTCTTGTTTTTTCAATGTGGGACTTTTGAAAGTCCCACATTGAAAAAACAAGAGGGCAAGGTTCTACCATTAGTTATGTATATAATGTAATTTGCCTCTTGTCTCAACTAAGAAACACACTTGTGTTTGTAATTCTCCATGATATATATTATAAATAAAGAGGAGCTCTGTATTGTATAAATAAATATAATTAAATATTAAAAATTTAAAAATTAATATATTTTGCGGGTTGGTGGGTGTTAGGAATCTTGTACCTATACAAGAACCTCAAACACCTGCAGTTAACACTTATAAGACTTATAAGATTCACTTATAAAAACTGCAGTAATAATATGTACCAACAGTGACGAGATTGTAGCATACAAAATAATAACTGTCAATCTGACAGGATCTGAGGAACTATAAATCTTTCAAACTATCACTTGATAACAATACCAAGAATACTTCTCAGATATATAATAGAGTAATCTGAACCTAATAACTGATTTGAATCAACCCACAACACTCATAACCAAACCAACAAATCAGTAATAGATACAAGAAAATAGATCAGAGAAAGAGGAAGAACAAAGAAAGCCAAGATTTATCATGGTTCGGCTATCAATAGCCTACATCCACGTTGAGCCACTCAAAAGGAGACTCTTCCATTATATGAGAGTTCTTTACAAATCAGATCATCCACAAATCAGCCTAAACAAGCCAAGAAACCTATACAACACCTAGATCTGTCACCACAAGCAACCAGACCTAAAAACCCCTTTCTCAATCTATGAATACACACTGTAAACTTGAAATCTTTCACACGAAAGAACACAACAAGCACTCAGGCCTCACAAGATTACAAAGTGTGTAACAAAGATAGTAAGAGGAGAAGAAGATCACTCAGATATTACACAAGAATCACTCAAACACGTTGAGAACCTTTTCAGAGAACTTAGCAAAAGAAAACCCTAAAATCTGAGCAAGTGAACCAAATGAATCCTCTCCCCATCAGCTTCCTTTTTATAGCCTTATCACCTGACTCAGCAAGCAATCTGATGAGGCCAATAGCAACGCTCCACATCAGCTCAAAAAATCTGATAACTCAGCTCAATCTCTGATAAGGTCACGTTTCCACCAAAACGACATAGTATGGCATAAGGAACTAATTAGGAATGGTTGAAGCTGAAGATTGGGCTTCAGGTCTTCTTGGGCTTGATTGGGCTTCTGATTTGGATCACTGAAATTATGATGGGCTAACTTTTAACATATTCCACCTTAGCCCATCAGATCTCATATAGCAGAAGGATCTCCTCTGAGTTACCTGGCTCAAAAACACAACAAAAAACAGTCAACCATAGTCACTAATTTTCAGCAAGTTCAAGCAATGCTTAAGCTTGCTATAGGGAACAACTTTAGTCCCCATATTAGCTGGATTTTCTTCAGTGGATATATTTTCCACCTCAACAATACCTTAAGAGATTTCATCTCTAATAAAATGGTATTTGACCTTGTATATCCTCTCCTCTAAGGATCTAGGTAACAGGGCAGCAGATAACATAAAGTCTGCACATAGAGGGATATTAGTAGGTTTGCAATTCCCCATTGGAAACCTACCAACCAACTTATTCAAATATCTGGGCTGCTTCAAACACAGCCCATTACCATCCCTAAAACTAACAATTTTCATGCTTAAAAACAGTTTAGAATTACCCAAGTCTTTCATATTCAATTCAGACTTAGACTTCTTCTTTAACTCTATAATCCTAGACATTTTTTTACTAGCAGTTAACATATCATCAATATATAAAAGCAAGAAGACAGTAATATTGTTATTTTCATTACTGAAATAAAAATATGCATCAAACTTGCTTTTAAAGAAACATATGCTAGTAATAAAGCTATAAAAAAATTTATTCCATTCACAAAGAATAATTTTCTGTTTTTCCGGTTTAACAACAAAAACCCACATACTATTTTCCAGAAGAGAATTCATCTCTTCTCTCATAGAACTAACCCATTTCAGCCTATCAAACGAATTGACAGCTTTCTCATAAGATTTAGGTTCAGCTTTTTCAAGTTCCACCTGAATCTTGTCACCAATCACCATCATCCTTTAAAGGATATGGATCAAATTCAGAAAATTGGTCACTACCTTTACAAGGTATTTTAGTCCCATCAAAAAATATATCTCTACTAATAATGACTTTAAAACATATTTGGTCCCTTAACCAAATTCTGAATCCTTTAGCACTTGAAGGGTATCCTAAGACCACACATTTTAGAGACTTAGACTCTAATTTCCCTTCCGATTCATAAGCATCGACTGTCCACCCAAACACCCTAAAATGGTTCAAACTAGGACGTCTCCCAGCCCATTTTTCCTCAGATGTTATTAGGCCTATAGCAGTAGAAACAGTGACTGTCTCACCCTTCAAGATATAGAGACAATTTCTCTTTTCACCTTCAAGTATAACTAGAGAATCTCCAGATACTTTTAGTATTCCTCTTTCAGCTTCATAATAGTAGCCTTCTTCATCTAAGACACCAAGAGAAATCGAGTTTCTCTTCACATTAGACACATACCTAACATCCTTAAGAACCCTCACTAACCCATCATACATCCTAATAGCAACTGACCCTATTCCTTCCACTAAACACTGCTGATTATTCCCCATCAGCACACTATCTCCACTGAGTTCTTTGAACTCTGTGAACCACTCCCTTCTAGGGCACATATGGAAGGAACATACCGAATCTAAGATCCACTCAGATTTTATATCCCCAGTGCTAACAATTAGGACTTCACTAGGTTCAAAAGAATTAAAAGCCACAGCTGCATTACCATCATTATTAGACTTTTCTTGATTTTTCCTTTTAAGTTCATAACAGTATTTTCTTATATGTCCCTCTTTCCCACAGTATTAGCACTTTCTAGTGCCATTCTCATTTCTAACAGGTTGTCTTCCCCTAACAAATAAATTTTCACCACTGTCATTCTTTTCCATTTTCAGCTCTAGGTCCTTAGACTTAAGAGCTGAAATACACTCATCAAGTGACAAGGAAGTTCTACCATATTTAATGGCAGCCTTGACATCCTTGAAAGAGTCAGGAAGAGAATTCAAGAGGATGAAAGCCTCATTCTCATCACTTAACTTCTCATCTACCCCAGCATTAGCCAATTCAATTGTCATTTTCTTAAAATCATCCAAGTTTTCACCTAGGCCTTTACTAGCATCCATTTTAAAACCAAACAACTTTTCTTTAAGATAGATTTTATTAGTTAAGGATTTAGTGAGATACAAGCTTTCAAGCTTCATCCAAACATAACAGGAAGTTTTCTCATCATTAACCTCCCTAAGAACATTATCAGATAGACTCAATATAATAGTGCCTAAGGCCATATCAAGCATGTCATTTTTTTGTTCTACAGTTAATGAATCAGGCAATTTTTCTGGTCCTTCAATGACTTTGAGGATTTTCTGCTGGGAGAGAAGGGCTTTCACCTTTCTTCTCCAAATGCTGAAATCCCCAGAGCCATCGAATTTATCTATATCAAATTTCATGCTCATAACAGGATGAAATGAATTATTAAAATTGCAAGAGTTAGAACGAGTTACCACTTTGCTAGTGCTAGCAGATCCACTGCCAATTGCCTCTTCTCCAGCCGAGTCTTCAAGATTTGAAGCCTCTGCTTCTGGAGGAATCTCGACCTCCTTGTTCACCGTTGGTACAGATCAAGCTCTGATACCACTGTTAGGAATCTTGTACCTATACAAGAACCTCAAACACCTGCAGTTAACACTTATAAGACTTATAAGATTCACTTATAAAAACTGCAGTAATAATATGTACCAATAGTGACGAGATTGTAGCATACAAAATAATAACTGTCAATCTGACAGGATCTGAGGAACTATAAATCTTTCAAACTATCACTTGATAACAATACCAAGAATACTTCTCAGATATATAATAGAGTAATCTGAACCTAATAACTGATTTGAATCAACCCACAACACTCATAACCAAACCAACAAATCAGTAATAGATACAAGAAAATAGATCAGAGAAAGAGAAAGAACAAAGAAAGCCAAGATTTATCGTGGTTCGGCTATCAATAGCCTACATCCACGTTGAGCCACTCAAAAGGAGACTCTTCCACTATATGAGAGTTCTTTACAAATCAGATTATCCACAAATCAGCCTAAACAAACCAAGAAACCTATACAGCACCTAGATCTGTCACCACAAGCAACTAGACCTAAAAACCCCTTTCTCAATCTATGAATGCACACTGTAAACTTGAAATCTTTCACACGAAAGAACACAACAAGCACTCAGGCCTCACAAGATTACAAAGTGTGTAACAAAGATAGTAAAAGGAGAAGAAGATCACTCAGATATTACACAAGAATCACCCAAACACGTTGAGAACCTTTTCAGAGAACTTAGCAAAAGAAAACCCTAAAATCTGAGCAAGTGAACCGAATGAATCCACTCCCCATCAGCTTCCTTTTTATAGCCTTATCACCTGACTCAGCAAGCAATCTGATGAGGCCAATAGCAACGCTCCACATCAGCTCAAAAAATCTGATAACTCAGCTCAATCTCTGATAAGGTCACGTTTCCACCAAAACGACATAGTATGGCACAAGTAACTAATTAGGAATGGCTGAAGCTGAAGATTGGGCTTCAGGTCTTCTTGGGCTTGATTGGGCTTCTGATTTGGATCACTGAAATTATGATGGGCTAACTTTCAACAGTGGGTGTGACCCGTGAACCCGTATAAAACCTGCGGGTGAAACCCGAATCCAAACCCATTTATTTTAATGGGTTCGCGGAAGGGCATGGGTTAGGAAAAATTTCGCGGGTGCAGGTTTGGATTTTGCAAAACCCGCCCAAACCCGACCCCTTGCCATCCTTTATTGTTCTTCTTCAACTTGGTGGGATTATCCTCCCTATGCTTTATCAAGATAGGTCTTATAGAACATGCTTTGGTTCATTCCAAAATTTAGCTTTGTATAAATTTTTTGGTTCTTTTAGTTTGGTTGAGGTTGACCAAAATAATTTATCTAATGGTCTGGTGCAGCTGCTAAACCAAGGCCTTGGCTCCACGGCCAAATGTATGTCACTGGTTCTAGCAAATGGGTCCTCTCGCTGTCCTATATAAAATAGTGTTCTAGTAAGCGCTAGGCGCTAGTCGCTAGTCGGGCAAAAATCCAGCGCCTAGGCCAATTAGTCAGAAATTAATCGGGGATTAATCGGGCGGCGATTTTTTTTTATTTTTATTTTTATTTTTCCTATATAAAAAATTAAAAATCATGTAAAAGGATATTTGCCAAAAATCTATTGATGAATTTACCATTTTAGCCCTCTCCAGACCACATTAGTCATGTACAGTAAATAAGATAATTCACCAAGATCACAATCATTCAGGGCCATGTGGGTAGATCCCATGCCACTTTTTAGCCAAACAATGAAACAAAACACTTGTCTCTTTGACTTGACTCACTCACTTAGACGCTCACATGCAATTCTTGCAATAATATCACCATACACAACCCTCTCTTTATTTCAAGTTTCAACTTATTTCATTTTTTTTTCATCCTTCTCTTCTTTAATAAAACTAGTCTCTTCAACTGCAAATCTCTACATAAAAACACATTTACTCTACACCTCTTTTGCTAACCTCCACCGTCGCTTTCTATCTTCTCCCACCGCATTCGCGTTTCTTGTCCCCAAATCATCTTCTTGCCACTTGAAATCCCTAAAATCCAGAATCCTCTCATCTATGATCTAACAAATGCAAACCGGACGAGTAACGGCGGACGACGACGACGACGACGACCTGGCGACGGTAGATGGCAGCTTTGGATGACGATGGTGACATACATGGTTCATTTGGTTAAGAGGTTTCAGGTTTGGTCAAAGATGGCGACAGATTTGGTTCGATGGCAACATATCTAGTTCGTTTGGTTGACAGATCTAGTTCCGCCTAGGCTGCCATGACCGATTAATCGGTGAATAGCGCCGACTACATGCTGGCCGCCTAATATGGCCAACTTTCGGCTTTTCGCCAAGGCAGGAGGTCGCCTAGCTACTAGCCGACAATTAATCAATCGATTTGATCGATTTTTGAACACTAATATAAAGTGACCATCCTAGCCTTCGGTATTTTCTCACACAAACACAACAACTTATAATTATAGAAACAACTAAACAAGAGTGGGGCAAGTGAAAAAGCAATGGATGCAGCGTGGGATATAATAATAGCTTACATGCAAAATATGGAGAGTATCTATCCCCAAACCATGGGTTTCCGGTGAGAATGATCATAGTAAGATTCATTGGCGGAATGATGGTAAAGTGGTTGAAAATGATAATAGTTACCACATATGAATCGGACAGTTATTATCATTATAAGGACAACAAAGTATTTTCCTCTCACATTGATGTTGAACTGGCTAATTACCATTTATATTTCTTCTGTACCAAAATCATTTTTATTTTATTTAAAAAGATAATAATGTAATTTATATATGTAACACTATTTACATTCAAACGTGTGCATTTGCTATCATATCATTTGTTTTCATTAATAGACAGTTTCAGATTATGCCAAATCAATTATATTTATAATCAGTCAACTCTTGGACCAATATCAATGCACATAATTTATGCCAACATCACTGCTTTTCAGAATCAATACATGATCCCTTGATTCTTGGTTGTATATGTAATATCATGATTGTAGGTTTGATAGTTGTAATTTAGCTGTTGTAATTTTTAGTTTGAATATCCATTAACTTATGTCTTGTAAACACTATATAAAGCAATAGTCATAAACTCTAAGATTCATCTTTTGAACTTAGAAAATTCAGCCAATTATCTTGTATTATTTCATTCATAACCCTTTTTCATTGGTCAATGTCACTGTAAATGACACCTATATTTCTGTTTTACCAAAATCATTTTTATTTTATTAAAAAGATAATGATGTAATTTGTGTAACACTGTTTACATTCAAACATGTGTTTTTTTTTTCTATCATATCATTTGTTTTCATAACCCTTTTTTATTGGTGAGTGATCATATCATTTGTATTCTCCCGACACTATCATTGCCTCCTCTTTCGCCTCGTATTCTCCTGACACTTGGTTCACAACCAACTATGAATCACTATAAATATCAATAGCATC
Source organism: Acer yangbiense (assembly GCA_008009225.1). Taxonomy (NCBI): domain Eukaryota; kingdom Viridiplantae; phylum Streptophyta; class Magnoliopsida; order Sapindales; family Sapindaceae; genus Acer; species Acer yangbiense. Next base: position 11,700,687 of record CM017770.1, read on the forward strand.
AGCCCCAAGCATCGTGGCTACCTTTAGTCCTGCCAGCAGAGCTTCGTACTCGGTTTGGTAAAATCAAACTTGAGTGCACATTCGATTTTATTTTCCTTGAGCATGCTTATAACTATCCTGGCTTCGCTCCCGTGTGTGTTGGACGCTCCGTCAACATGTAGGTTCCATTTATATTTGCTTTGTTCTCCATCTATATCCATGTCCTCGATTTTTATTGATGGTTCAGAAAATTATGCTATGAAGTTCACGACTACCTGTCCTTTGATAGCTGCCCGAGGCTTGAATTCAATATCAAACTCGTTAAGTTCGATCACCCACTTGTTCAATCTCCCCTGATAGCTCGGGCTTCTGCCTTGGTGGGTAATTTGTTAGGACAGTAATGATATGAGCTTGGAAATATGGGCGCAACTTCCTGGCTGATATGATCAAAGCCAAGGTGACTTTTTCTGCCTTAGGATATTGGGTCTCGAGATCGAGTAAAGCCCTACTAGTTTCATATACCAATTTTGGGTCCCATCTTCCTCTCATATCAGAACGGAACTCATGGCTGTGACAGAAACTACTAAGTAGAGGTATAAAAGGTCTCCCATATTCGACTTTGAGAGTACAGAGGTACTTCTAAGGTAATTTTTTAACTGTTGGAACGCCACCTCACACTCTTAGTTCTATTATACCTCTCTCCCATTCTTCTAGCGCCAAATGTTAACAGGTAGAATTTGCTAACACTAAGGTCAAAGATTCAACCCCGCCATATGGGCAATCGTTGAATAGTCAATGAAAAGAAAAGGAAATGTGTGTAAGGATGAAGTAGTCCCTAGTGAAATTGGTTGGTTTCGAGAATAGAAAGAAAAAAAAAGGCAAGCACCGCCTGTTGATAGCATTTATACTCCGTTTTGCTGGGGTTAATCTTGATCTAGAGTGATGTTAGATTCCTCTCAAAATCTTTCCTTTTTTTTCATATCCTTGTTTATGAGGATCATTTGTCTACTTATAAGTCAGGTTGCGTTGATGTTGAACTAGCTAATGCTGAAGGTAACACCATTTAAATTCAAACACGCTATCTTATCATTTGTTTCTGTAACTATTTTTTATTTGCAACATTTTTTTATTAGTCACTGTCACTGCCCAAACCCTCTTTCATTGACCATCGTCATTGTCACTGCCACCTATATTTCTTCTGTACCAAAATCATTTTTATTTTATTTAAAAAGATAATAATGTAATTTATATATGTAACACTATTTACATTCAAGCGCGTGCATTTGTTATCATATCATTAGTTTTCATAACCCTTTTTCATTGGTCACTATCACTGTAACTGACATCTTTATTTCTGCTTTACCAAAATCATTTTTATTTTATTAAAAAGATAATGATGTAATTTGTGTATCAATGTTTACATTCAAACACTTGTTTTTTCTATCATATCATTTGTTTTCATAACCCTTTTTTATTGGTTAGTGATCATATCATTTGTTTCTATAACCCTTTTTCATTGGTCACTGTTATTGTCAATGTAACTGATACCTATATTTATGCTTTACCAAAATCATTTATATTTTACTTAAAATGATAATAATGTAATTTGTGTTGTAGTCGATCGGATCTACAATTAATTTCGATCGTCAAGGTGGGCATTGACAACCTGTAGAACAAGAAGAAAAGAGAGCGGTGGCGAGCCATAGGAGTGGGTGTTCCCTTGGGGGGATTCTCCAACGCTCAAGTCGGTATTTCGTTCGATATATGAAGCAAAAAGAATAGGAGTAAATAACAAACTGTATTGCTCGATGTATCGAATCGAGCTCTGGATTGATCAGGTTGGATTGACTTCAGATATTGAGGATATTGATGTGTAAATCCTCTAGGGATTTTGGATCTCCTTGGATCAAACAAGGGGCGGGTCGACACTGGATATCGATAAGAGTTATGCACGTTGTTCAAGTTGATTCCTTAGTTCGACATGGGTCGATCACGGGTTGGGTCGATCGACTTTCAAGGACAACCGGATCGACCTTGGTTAGGTGGTGGAGCAACAATTAATGCTGGAGGTGTAGGGAAAAATACGGTCGCGCAGCGGAAGCGAGACTAAAAACGAGTTTAGTATAGTTTAAATTTTTTCCATAATTTGAACATTAACCCTCTAATTAATTAAACATATATATATATATATATATATATATATATATATATATATATATACTAAAAAGTAGAATACCTTTTGTCGTGTGATTTGATTGACTTTGCGTCGATGGTAATCCGCAAGATCTTCCAATCCTATCACGAACGTGAATCACCTAGGAGCGTGGTCTCCCTTTCTTTGAATTGCGTACCTAAGGATGGAAAACAAAATCTCTCCTCCTGATCGTTAGCGATCGACCTATTTTATACCTATTTGAGGTCCCCCATTTTCGATCGTTTGTCTCGTTTTCGAGCGTATTTTTGCATATAATGTTTTTTTTAAGCCTTGTGTAGGTACATATTCTTTATAATAATGTTTTGAGCTTAAAGATTAGTTTGAGAGGCAAAATGGAGCAAAAAGAGCTGAAATTGTATATACGTGTGCAGAACATACAACTTGCGGAGATCATATCTTCCTTCTCAGATCAAACCACATGGATATCTTTATATATTCAGAAAGCCCCGGAAGTCTAGTATCCAGAACATTTTACAGATTGTGATTTCAAGCTTTTTGCAGGAAGTTATGCCCATTTTCGTAACAGTGCGCGATGCTGAAAACGCTGAAAGGCTATCAGGTCTAAACGGCTACTTCAAACGACGGCCAGGCCGCAGGATGAAACCGCCGAATCACTCCAGAAAGTTATTTTTTGGGCGAATTTCAGGGACAGTTTTGTCCTTTCATCCCCAATTCGTGCCCTAACCTCCCAACACTATATAAACACCTTATTCTCTTCTCAACCAACAGAACACACTCCCCACAAACTTCCTCTTCTTCTTCTTCTTCTTCTTCTTCATTTTCTTCACCAAATAAGAGAGAGAGAAGCTTCCAAGAGCATCCATGGAGGTTTTTCCTTCATGGATGCTCCCCATCTCATCTTCTACACATCTTCCACCACATTTAGGATTAGATTGCATAAAGATAGAAGTGGGCTTTGGTCAATTTCGAGCTAGCAAAGGAAGGAGCTCTTGGAGGAGGTTTTCTTCAAGGGTTGTATCTATTTCTCACTCTCTATATATTTCTTGTTTTCTTGAATGTGTAATCCCCACTTGGGAATATTTGTAAACCTATTTTGTGCTCAATATATAAATGGTTGTTTTTATATCCAATTTGTGTTTTGATTCATTCTTGATTGTTATTGAATATATCTCTTACCTTGAAATGCATGTTTATGGATGATTGAAAATTGATATGTGTTCATGGATGGGATTAGGAGTAGATTAACTTAATTGTAGGAGTAGTTGTAATCAAATATCCCATTTCTGTATGTATGTCTTTGGAAGGTCAAAATTGCATGTCATGAATGAGTTTGAGTGACTTAGAGTTAGGATTGTGCCTTTTGGAGGGGCTCTCCGGGCATAGTTTTGGCTAATTAGCTAGGAAAAGTGGGTAAACCTATAAATTGCCATATTAGAAGGGTTTGGTTCAATGTTCTTGTTAATAATTGGACTTTAGCTATTTCTCACTCTAGGGGCTCTAGGTGAGTCATGGTTAGAGTTACAATTATTGGTCTTTGGCTATTTCTCACGCTAGGGGCTCTAGGTGAGTTATGGTCAGAGATACAATCACTCTTTCCATATTTATTAGACTTTAACGTTGCCATTTTACATTACGAATCTATTATTGGGGCTCAATGTAGTTTTGTTTGTAGAATCGGTTCACATATGTTGGTTGCGGTTTCGTGTTTGAGAGGTTCTCGGCACACTCTTTAACCGTTAGCTCTATGAATGGGTATAAATCGGATTGAGGCAAGAACGAACCCTTAACTAAAATTGGATGTCCTTAATGTCTAACAACCAACTATTTGTGCACTTAGGTATGGTGAACTTATTGAACCTTGTGTGACCATTTTCATGCATCTCTCCTATCCATCATTTTATTTATCACTTTAATCACCATTCTCACCCTTCCATATTCTCTTTGTTTTTATTTATTTTCATTTTTATTCTCTACACACACACACATCGCATTGTACATACATTTCACACACATCATTCTTACCTTTCCACATTCTATTTACATGCTTACAATAAACTCTAGAACTTGATACGGTTGACGAATCACACCTCCCTGCAGAACGATACCCTCGCTTGCCGTTTTACTAGTCTTTTGCTAGTTTAAAGCACATTGCGTAGGAAACCCCTATTTTAAATATAAACAAATCTTTTGATCCTCGCATTCTTACAACGACGGAAAAAGCGAGTATCAGTTAGTCACAATAAAATCCAAGAAAACTAGAAAGTATGTTCCGGTCACTTTTGAATTTAACAACCGTTAAGATTGAAACTCGCGTGAACCTAATTCGAAGTTGTGCACAAAGCTTTTTGATATTCAAGCTTACAAGTGCACTATCGAAATTAGAACTCCCTTTCTCTATTTCTCTCTTGGCCGAATTAAAACACTTGTCTAGAGTATGAATTATTTTTCTAAGCAAAAGAAATAATTCACTCAAGCTTGGAGAAGAAGAAGATGGTGGCCGAATGCTATCCTATCAAATATATAGGGTGGCCGAAATCTTCATGTAGTGTTATTAGGGTTGGCCGAATTCTCTTGTGTTAGGATTTAGGGTTGGCCGAATTCTCTCCCAAAGAGGATTTGTGCTTTACCCTAATTCCTATCAACCTTAGAATCCTAACCCTAATACAACTCATAAGTGTTTAATCTTATTATGACTTATTAAAAGACTTCCTTATTTGATTAGATAAATAAACCTTATTATTTATCTTCTTACCAAATAAGTCTTTTATCTTTGATATACTACTACCAATAGTATAACTCTAGGAAACATATTTCCTGATCAGAAAAAGATTTTGATTCTCAATTAAATGATTAACTAATAAATTAATTAATTTCCATTTAATCAATCAATAAAATAAAATAATATTTTAGACTATTATTTTAGTCTTGCCGCCCCCACCATATACATGGGCCTAATATTATTTTCTTATTTTATTTAATCCATTAGACTTTAATTAAAAAGCCCATATGTGAACCAGACTCATTCTTACTAAAAGAAACAAGCCCACATGCCTTTCATTAATATATTAATATAATTAATCAGCCCATTAAATAAATAATGTGCAAATTATATTATTAATATATTAAATACAATTCTAGATGGACCCATAAATTAGTCCGGTAGAATATATAAAGTGATCCATGCAAGTCCGTGTGGATTGGGGATCTTGGCGAGCTATCTAAATTTAAGCTTCAATAGACATAACCTAATCACAATCAACAAATGATTCACTTAGGTCCGATCTATTAATTTTAACTCATTCCACTAAAGAGCTAAAATTGAACTCTTAAATAAAGATAGAATAAGTAAATATTTCTCATTCGTACCCTAGAAAATCTTATTGGAGATGGTGTATCCTCGTGAAGAATATCAGTAATCGTCAAGAGCTCATAGACCGCCTATAGCTCTCCAAGTTACCATATTTACTCATATAACCACATTTTGAACTTAGATATTTTGACTTGTCCAGAAGCTATGTTTCAATAGACTCTATCGAAAACTTAACGTTAAGATTCAATATCAAATACCTCAAAAACATCCATATGATGATATTCTACTCTCATTTAATAAATGGAGCCACGATGTCCATATCTATAAATGAAGTCCTCTATCGATTAACAAATGAATACCACCAAACTATCGAGGATAGACTATGTTATATAATCGTATTCATTGATAACTCAAATGATAACACTTGCAACCATAAGTCCATCATTTATTTCAGGATTAAGATAGACTCTCCGATCGTCCTGATAATGAAAAAACTTTTATCTACTGACGGTTCTAGAAAAAGTATTTCATTGTGATCCTATTCAATGCACCCAGTGCACTAGATTCTTTTATTCGAAGACCCTTCGATGATTTCAAACTCATCATAACTCATTTGATCCACTCAAATGCTAGCAAAAGAATTCTACAACTTTAACAAGATAAATGTGCCCAACCTTTAACTTAAGTTATGAACATTATTCAAGACTAACTAAAGAATTGTGTCTACCTTATACATGTCCAGATGTACGAACAATTCTTCTTTTCTTATAGTCTTTTGACCTTATGATTATTTACTTTGACAATTATAATATTAAACTATAAATGCTATAAGATTTGTTAAACCAAAAATCACTTTATTAATATGAAAAGATTATCAATTACAATATTACACTCTTGCTATTGAGCATAATCCTAACAGGAGGTGAACCACCGCAATAAATATGAGTATTGCAGAGTTAAACTGGGAAACTAGAGAGAGAGAGAGAGAGAGAGAGAGAGAGAGAGAGAGCTTTCGCGTGTGTAAAGAAAAATCAAGACCCTTTCTTTGAGAAAGGGTCTGGCTTTTATAGTAAAGCCCCAACATCTTCGTTGCTCGACTCATTTATAAGGGCGTGATCCATAGAAATTCAATTGTCCGTTTTGATTCATTTGAATCGGACATTGAAGGCCTTGTCAGGCGTTGGGATTTGTGCAACGCCTGATTTGATTGCAGTTTAATTCACCATTTGACCACGTGTTTGATGGTTTGATGCCTTGATGGATTAGGCCTAGCTTTGGGGGCCCATGTTGGCTCAATTTGTTGGGCCACTGGTAAAGGTTCCATTTTTACTCTATGGCCTATTTTCAAACCTTATTAGGTTATGGGCCTATCAATTGGGCCATATATATTTTTGACCACTGCAGTGTTGGCTGTATATACAACTTGGTGGTACAAGCCGGAGTACACGTCAATAAGCTGAACATTAACTCAATAATAACAACATATTTTCATGAAGAGATTTTACCCATTAACTCGTGGGATGACATAGAAACCTAGCTTACATTTTAAGAGGTTATGTATATTCTGGTAAAATCACTAGACTGAGAAATGTGTTTGTAAATGTACATGGTTTTTGCAATTAAGTTGCAACCTTTTTTGGAATTGAAGGAATTTTGCAATGGAAGTTGTTAACATGTAAAATTTGCTAACACTAAGGTCAAATATTCAACCCCGCCACGTGGGCAATCGTTGAATAGTCAATGAAAAGACAAGGAAATGTGTGTTAGATGAGATAGTCCCGAGTGAAATTGGTTGGTTTCGAGAATAAGAAAAAGAGGCGGAGTGCCGCCTGTGGACAGCGTTTATACTTCGCTTTGCTGGGGTTAATCTTGATCTAGAGAGATGTTAGATTCCTCCCAAAATCCTTCCTTTTTTTTTTCATATCCTTGTTTATGAGGATCATTTGTCTATTTATTGGTCAGGTTGCGTGAATGCCAACCAGTACTCAAGTAAAAACCATGGTTTGCCATTAATTGGTTCTAACAGACATGACACGAGCCTCTTTGATGCATTGGTCCCGGTTCATGCTTTTACATTGAGTGTCGAAGTGGGTAATCATATGTATGTTTACCGCGTGTCCCTATAGCTAGCGGTGCTGACACTGTCCAGGTACATGTCTTTCAAGGTGATACGAACTGTTCTCCTTAATTCTCGTTTACTTAAATGAGAAGTTATGGGATTTATAAGTCCCGAGGGACTTGGGTGAACTGCTATGAACTTGAGGTAACATTGGGGCCTGTATCATGGTATTAGGGGCAATAACTCGCTGGCCTACGACTGAAACCGTCTTTATCGACCATAAGATGGCCCAACAAACTAGTAGTTTTGATTATGGAAATCCTTGACTTGTCAACTATGTTTTTAAGATGTGGCACTAATAGACTCAACATTGACAAGTCAACGCTTTTGACATAGCGCATGTAATGGAAATTTTAGGCATAACGAACATTATGTACATTTTGTGCAGGGAATGATGAACAACTAGTGGTTTCGTGTAAAAACAAATGTGTGCAAACGACACAAGGGAGAAATTGGGATCGTATTTGAGCACCTAACACAACCTAGCAGCCAATCCGGTGGATGGATGGCAAAGGAAAAGCATTTAGAGAAATCCATTGATGCCAACTAAAGCCTTAAGAAGAGTGTCTCAACTCCCTTCATGAACACCTCCTCCAAAACTCTCTCTATATCCGAAGTCAAAAAACACAACTCTTCTGATTCTGTTTGGATCACCGTCCATGGTCATATCTATGACTGCACTCGCTTTCTTAAAGACCACCCAGGTTGCATATTTAATTTAATTTATAGTTCACAGGGGAATTGTAGCAAAAAACTCAAGGTTTTTAAGCTGATGTGGAAAAATCTTGTATACATACATATTCACTTTCAAATCGATTCAAAAGAATTTTCTATTCTTTTATGGCCATTTTTTTCTTTGGAAATATTCATTTATTTAATTATACCTTTTTGGCTTTTTATTTCTTGAATAATTTTGACTAGGATAAATTATATTAATAACCTTTTTGGTAGTTTAAGATGTAAAAAGTGAATTATAAGAAACTAAACTTATCAGTATAATTAAGGATCTTTTATAGATAAGATGAGGTTGGCCAGCGATATGATTTGCCCTTCTCACCTACACCATAAGTTTGTGGATTTGAGCTGTCTCTCTCTCCACATTCCGAATTATTGTAATAATGATTGTGGGTTACATATATTCAGGGTTTTTTTTAGAGGAGAAGAGAAGAACTCGAACCCACAACTTTATAGTGCAGATGTGAGAGGTTTACCACTGGACTAACTTCATCTCATCTATTACATATCGTATTAATAATTCTATACTTTCATATTCTTATCCTAAGTTCCTAACTTTACATTTCAATTACTAAAATAAGATCTAAAAATAATGAAATATATATATATATATATATATAATACTTATAATTGGAATGCAAAGTTTGGAAAAGAGCTAGAAAGTGTAGCATTGTTTGATATTCGTTTTTATCTCTTCAACATGGTTACTCATATAAACTTTGTTTAATACTAGCATAAAATGTTGTAACAGCTTCATCTAAGCTTCTTAAATCATTCGAGACACGTACTGGACTTGAGGTTTTGCAAAATTAGAGTAAAAAACAGTAGAGGCCATGAATTAGCATTTTGGTTTTTTTCAAAATGGTTAATCATATGACGAGATGAGGTTGGTCTGATGGTAAACCTCTTACATATACGCCATGAGATCATGGGTTCGAGTCCTACCCCTCCCGAAAAAAAAAATATATAAATAAAAATAAAAAACCCTGAATTTATGATATATTAAAAATATAAAAAAAAATGGTTAATCATATAGAAAATTTGGACCGTCCATATTTGCCCAATTTCCTGATAAATGCAAACTGAGTCCGGCGAGTACGTACGTGTACATATATGTCACTGTGAAGAATGAGCATCTCTTTTCTAAAGAATCTAACAAAGCGATATATACATGTATAATGTATAGTTGAAAGGAACTTGGTGGATTTTGACTTCGATCTTACTCATTTACTAATACAACTAATGTTCCATCCAAGAAATCCCCAATAATAATAATAATAATAATAAGGATTTAGCTAATAAACCTTTAGATTTCAATCCAATTACCGAAATAAATGAGCAATATAAAAAACAAAAACATAAAATTAGATAAACCCAAATAATAATAATAATAATCTTAAAAACAAGAATAAAAAAAGTATAACTATATAGTAACCTTGAAGAATTAATGCAACTAATTAAAGTTGTGTATAATATTCTTACAATGATCGAGATTTAGCCCAAATGATTAATCGAAAAGGCACCAACCCATTACAGGAAATAGTTATAAATTAAATCAGTACCATATCTTTTGGAATGATCAGTACTTTTTGGATAAAATATATGAACTAATATATATATATATATATATATATATATATGGTTTAACCAGAAACAAACATGAATTTTTTAGTGGAAGCAAATTTTGATCAGTTATTTCCATGAACATGATTTATTAGAATCTTTTATAAAAAAGCTTTAAAAATAAAAAATAAAAAATAAAATAAAAAAATCTTTCATAAAAAGTTCAATGAGGGCCGGTTTTTCAATTAACATGAAATTGCGCAATATCATATATATCGTATCGCATAATAATTAAAGACCGATTGAAAAAAATAATTAAATAAAAAAACAAAATTTAAGACACATTTCACAAAATAATCAAAATAGTGGAACAATAGTTTTCGTGTAAGTTGTTACTCAAGTAGAAAGATGCTAAAATTGATTGAAGCATAAGAACCTATGCTTTTATCTTTAAGTCGACACAAGGAGACCACAAAAGAATAATGTATGGGCACCCCTCATGGATTGCCAATACTATTTAAAAGATGACCCGATGATCCAAAATGCAAATACAATATACAATCATGCCAATCAAAATTACAATCTCACACTTAGAGGAGTGTTCTCCTCCAACGTATATTTCAACCTAACCAATAAAATCATGCCAATCAAATGAATTTTCCTTATCACATGACATGATTCTATTGGATAGATGCATTGCACCCGGTGTGCATCGAAGATTTCCAGCCAATCTCTCCATACCACATGACATGTTACAAAACACACTTGTACCTAATGTTCCATAATAATGATGATCCAAAACACAAATTAACAAGAAGTTGAGTAATTAAAATGTTTTGGTTAGTATTTTAATTAGTAGTTTGAGCAAACCACGCACCTTGTACCTATGAGTTGAACTTGAAGGCATGCCAACTTTGACCGAAATTAAGGTGGAAGTGGGCAATAGAGAAGAAAGTCGGAAACAAAACCACATGTAATTGGACTTTTTAAGCTTTCCTTTATAAGTTGGATCCCCCAATAACATTACCACTTATCTTATTTTCCAAAAAGTTGCGTAGAGCTTTTGGACCTCATTTATTGAAGTGACATGACACCACTATAAATTTGGCATTCTTGGCAAACGTACGTTGTCAAGCTTATGAGAGTTATCACCCAAGTTGGTAATGGTGATTGGTGTATACTGTATAATCATGAGGAAGGCAACCTTATCAATACGTACCCATAAGCCGACTTCCCTCCCACATTTCATGTATGTATAGTTTACAAATTAAATCATACGAAGACATATATTCGAGTGATCAAATCAAGTTTATAATTTTGTCAACCCATTTGATTTGGGATTGGACAGCCATGCATGGTTCTAACCCATAACGAGTTTATCATTGAACTAACCTTATCTTATTTTAATTGATTGAAGCATAAGAACCAATACCTTTATCTTTATGTCGACACAACGTGACCACAAAAGAATAATTTTTTAGGCACCCCTCATGGATTGCCAATACTATTTAAAGGATGACCAGTCGATGATCCAAAATGCAAATACAAAATACAATTAGTTGCCTTTGATATTTATATATCAACCTAGCTAAATTTAACAATGGCTCAATCCGGGTCTCTCTCTGCAGAAACCGAGACACTGAGCCATGTCTTGAGTATAATGGAGACATTTAGAGCCTTCGATTCAGACAACGATGGGTCGATCACCGCTCAGGAGCTAGGCGGAATTCTGAGTTCACTTGGTTACAAAGCAAGTGAACAAGATGTGAGGGCCATGATGCAACAAGGTGACACTAACAAGGATGGGTTGCTGAGTTTGGAAGAGTTCCTGGAGATGAACACCAAGAATATGGAACTTGGGGGTCTCGCAAATCTACTAGGAACAGCTTTTGAGTCTCTCAATCTTGATGGGGATGAGATTCTGACAGGAGAAGAGTTGCATGCAATTATGGGGAATATAGGAGTAGAGTTGACTCTGGAGAATTGCAAAGATATTATTGCTTCCATGGATGGAGATGGAGATGGAGCTGTTAGCTTTGAAGATTTCCAACTAATAGTTAACTCCCTCCTTTGATGTTCTGTGCATCCAATATATTAAACAACTGATCGATGATATCTATCTATCTGTATATGCTAGATTTATCATTTATCTAAGTGGGGCTTTAATGGTTTTCGAGATGCTATGAGCCAGAAGTTGGAAAAAGCATATACTACTTATCTGTTAAGATTTTCCTTTGTGTTCTTCCCGCTTTTATATTTAAAGATAATTAAACAGTACTACTTAAGTACTTATTGGTCATACCTTCACTTCTATAGTGTATATATATATATCCCTTCGAATTTATAAATATTGTAGAACTCAAAAATAATACATTCCCTTTCATGTCAGTGGTGGAGGGTTCGAATCTCCCCTTACATATTTTACACGTATGTGTATAAAGTTTTCTTTTTGTTGTATACGTAGATATATGGGCTACATATAAACCGTTTGATATCGGCATGTCCCAACAAACCCTAGACGGATTCAGTTCTCATAATGATATTTAATTTTTTAGTAGTTTAATGTGGTAGTTTTCTAAGGTTAGATATCCTTCTTTAGTTTCAGCTGAAAGGGAGTATTTATAGGGTGCTTTCAGAGATTGTTGGTGAGGTGACGCGGATCCTTTGGTGGCAATATGACACTTGGTGGTAATATTGTACCATTTGTCTTGTTAGTTGCTTGCGTGTGATAGGACTTGCCCACCGATCATGACCTCCGATTGTGGCCATCATGGCATCATCTTATACTACCATCCACAAAAGGTGGTCAATTTTATTGTCACCACACATCGTTTTGATATCAAATTTGGATAAAGTAGTATTATTGTTTATATAGTTATAGGGTGCAAAAATATATTAAATCCTCTACGACAATTTCGTGTGCCATTAAACAGGTTCCTATACTGCAGAGCACATTATTTCGGTGAGGCACGGCCTCACGGTGTATCGGGAAATTCCGTAGCCAATAGCTACGAGTTATCTATTAGGCAACAGGTCAGAAAAGGGACGGTTCCTATTTCTCCATCCAACCGGTTCTGGAAGAGGAGTCCCAATGGGTTTGCCAGGGCCTCTTCTAACCGCGTAACGCTCACTCTACATGTGATAAAAGATGCTGCTCACGTGGCTATTGTAGCGTCATGAGTTGATCTGGCATGTTCTTTTTTACATGTAATGATGGACCAAAAGCCCGTTGGGTCTTACCCAGCCCAGTTGGTTTCGTCCAAAGATGGCAAGCTTGTTTGGTTCGCACAAGCTAGTGCTGCTTCTTTTTTCCTATGTGGCACCGAAATCGCTGCCACATCAACCTCTTATATCTGTATGTATATATTTTATTCCTCATCATCAAGAATGACTACAAATTAATTATGTATATGGCTCTCTAGTTTAAATTTATCTTGACGAGTTTTGCTCTCTTGATCCTTTATTAATAAAAATAAAAATAAAAAAGAGGAAAAGAAAAACGAAAAACAAAAGCAGAAGGGAGCCCTAAAACACATTAACAAGATGTTATTCTCTTGATGTTATGTTTCCTTGGATCACTTGGTGGTATTTATTTTTGCAACAATTTATTGCATTGATTGTTGGATTTTGAATTTTTTTTTTTTTTTTTTTTTGGTATCTGTGGGTGTCCGGACCAGCTTGCGCGCACCTGACACCCCCGGATACCAAAAAAAAATTGAATTTCAATTACTCCATATACATTGATCCCAACCATTTTGAATAATAACTCGGTAATGCTACTATATACAGCCATACAGGGTCAGTACAGTTGCTGGATTGAAAATTATATATTGAATTTTAATTTAACTTAAAAATAAAGTGTTTGGAAAATAAATAAAATTAAAAAACTAAAAAACATAACTACACATTACCAATATTGTAGTTAGGCACAAATAATTCAATGTTCATGCTCTTATTTTTCACAGCAAATATACTTCTAACCGCCGCATCAAATAAAGACTCATGAATGGACATGAAATTTGTGTGATATGCATATGCATGATGTTCCGTGTTCGTGCGCATATATAACCCATCTCACGTAATTAATTTGACTTCAATTGTCTCACAAGTCACAACCAAGTATTACAATTACACATTTTTGTAACGCAACTTGTATACTGATGATGCTAGCGTGGCAATACGTGATTTGTTGTTAGCTCATGTTAATTAACAACACAATTAGATGGTTGTTAAGTTGAAATACTAATTAATGCCCATGTAAAATGAGTGGGTGCTTGATTCCATTTATTAAAGAAGCCTAACTCTCAATTCAATAAATCGCTGATGCTGATCATTTCTAATACAATGACAATAAAGATGATCGAATGTGTACTTGGGTTGCTGATAATTGCATCGCAACTATTTGTTCTCATTTCTTCGTCTAGCTCTAAGGACACCGGCAAGGAAGAAAAAGGTGGTACCGTGGCTGGTCAAGGCAGTGGAACTGGCGGTTCGAGCCAGGACGGAGGGTGGGATTACAGGTGTGGATGCGGCTCCTCACCTGATGGAAGTTCGAATTACAACTGGGGTGTTGGTGAGGGGCCTGGTGGCAGTTCTATAAGCTATGGATCGGGTTCAGGCCAAAGCAGTGATGGTGGTGAGTTTGGATTCGGATGGGGCAGCTCTAGTTCTTCCGGTGGTGGTGGTGGTGGTGGCAGCTCAGTGTCATATGGAGACGGTGGCGATGGTGGTAGTAGCAGCAACAGTGGCAGTGCCGTTGGTGCAAAGAGCCCTGCTACACAACCTCAACCGGTACCTGATGTAGTTCGCCGTGATAACAATGATACTGATAATCATAATAAGAATTAAAATTAATAATATTAACGCTGGCAATTTAGCTAGGTGGAAGTAGTTGAAGTACCTATGAATAACTATGATTGTTACTGTATTTACTAGCTTTATTATCAAACAGATACATGGGATGAAACTAGCTACTCTGCATCAATAAAATTTATAAATCAACACTCTTTTGTTTCTTGTGTTGTTTTTATAGTTTTTATGAGTTGTATTAAGGGCACATCGGTTGAAATCAAAATTAGTGTATGGTGTAAATAAATAAAGACTAGTCTTAACATCATAAGGGTCATTTTAAAGATAAAATTGTGAGGCCCAATGAATCAAAGCGGGCAATATCTCGTTGGTGACTACTTCGTGCATACAAAATGTGAAATTTAGATGCAACCTCATACATATTTTGGCTATCAAACGGTATAATCTATAAAAAAATCATGTTATGTTAAATTCGATAGACTTGGATTGTGCCTATTTAATCTTTCAATTTGATGCCATAATCGGGCTAGGTCTATGATTAATACTAGATTGGGTGAAGTCTAGTGTCTCCCGCCATCAAACTCTTATCTAGTAAAAGTCCATTTACTTGAAAACACCTATAAAATTTAAGGGTCAATTACATAAATCTTATCATAGCATTAGGTCGACATGATTAACGAGAGCAATTGGATATCTTGAGGACCAACATCCTTCAACAATTATTTCTCATAATCCCATCCAATCTAGTAAAACTATTTTTATTTAATTTTTTAAAACAAATAGGTTTTTATGATGGAGTATTTTTAAAAAATGAATATCAAAAGGTAAAAAGGGTAATTTTGAAATAAAATGAAGTATTGTTTGAAATTTTGAAATTTTAAGGTTTTAGAATGAGGTGTATTTAGAAAAGTGTGAGAAGATATACAGATAGAATCTCTAAAATTAAGTTGGTTACATTTGGTACAAATTTAGCAGGCCCATATTCACATTTAAAGAAGTCTGGTTACAAAATCCCACATCAGACGTGGCCCAATAGTAAAAGCGAGTGTACGTTTTTATTTTGGTCAGTGTTTTGCTGTATCGTTTCCGTTTAATAAGGATAAGTCTCCAGCAACCTCAACTCGAATTCTTCACAGTTCACTTTCTGTTTGGTTGCCGAGAAAACACGAGAAGGGAACAGAGAAAATGGCTCAAACACTGGCAATGCCCCTAGCACCCTCACTCTCCGTCATGTGCAACGCATTCAACAATTTTTCTCTCTCCAACACTCTTTCTCTTCCTCTTTCAAACCAGCCCAAGGTCACTCCCTTCCACTTCCTATTTTTTAGGGCTTTTTTTTATCCATTTTATAATTTCGTAATCAATTAATTACTTGTTCACCGTTTCTGTTTAATTAGATGAATATTTGGTTTGTTTCGTTGAATTGTGTTATGTGCAGTATCGCAGTCTAAGCATTCAATGTGCTCGTGTTGGAGGTGTTGAGATTCCAAACAACAAGCGTGTGGAGTACTCGCTTCAATACATTCATGGAATTGGACGCACAAGAGCTCGTCAGATCCTTGTTGATCTCAATATGAATAACAAAATCACCAAAGAATTGTCCGAGGAAGAACTCATCATTCTCCGTGATGAAGTCTCCAAGTACATGATTGAAGGAGATTTGGTAATTTATTTATTGAATGAAAAGCTCTTGTGATAAGGTTGTTTGGTTTCTAATCAATTTGACATTTGTTTTTGGCAGAGGAGGTTCAATGCTCTTGCAATAAGGAGATTGAAGGAAATTCAATGCTACCGCGGAGTACGCCACATTCAGGGTTTGCCGTGCAGAGGCCAACGCACCAAGAACAATTGCCGGACTTTGAAGGGTAAGCGAGTTAGTATTCCTGGTAAAAAGAAAGCCCCTCGTTGATTTGATGCCTTAGTGTTATTATCTTCATTTGTTTTGATGAATTCTGCTTTTGTACTGGTGAATATCAATATCAGAATATGAATCTTTGTTAGTAGAAACTCAGTTATTTTCAACTTCAGATTGGCTTGTGATACTGTATATGTTCTGTTTTATTGTATGCCTCTCTTGATGCGCTTATTATTTTGTGAAATGACATTGAATCCTCGAAACGGTTAAAAACGGAAATTGTTTGTTTAATCATTGAATTTTTTTCATAAAACTTGGTCCGTTTAAATGCTTTGAAATTAAAGTAAAATGATGCATTCTTCAAATTTAATTATACTACACTGTCAGATTTCGGAAACTATTAGAGTCATAAATGGGTTCATTTGTAGCACCATATACCTTTTTGTTTCCTCTAGTCCTTTAAGTAATGCTTATTCTACACATAGTTGGCTGATATTTTATATATGCATAGCTTTTACTCTTTTTTCTGTTTGTTAATTTGACAATCACTCAGTTTATCTTACCCTAACTTTTCCATTAATATCACTCCCAGCCAAACGAAAAAGATGTTCTTGGATCTGCTCTTGACTTCGACATGAAATTCAGTTAAACTTCTCTGTGTTTGCTTTCTAAATTTCCTTGACTGTCATCGCATGGCATCTCTTTACCCCATTCACATACTCTGATTATTTCTCTATAACTTTCGAATGTCTCAAGTTTTTGTTTTAATTCTCATCTTCCTATGTTCATACGTTGTTCTCTCATTAACTTGAGATACATTTTTCATATTGTTTCATAGGAACTAGCTCTAGACTTTTCTAGATTAGCAAAGGAAAAAAATGTAAATGTACAAATTTTCTTCTGTCAAAACCCTTTTCTCATTAGCATGTAATGCATCAGCATCTTACACACATACATTGTTCATACTTAATAGAATTTGTTGAACGAAGATTGATTGTATATTTTGAAGGTTGTAACCACCCTTACTCATATGCACTGTGTCTAACAATGCTCTATCAATGCTTAGATTTCTAATCAAGATGCATCTCCATCGGTTTTTCATAGAACGAAGATTGATTGTATATTTTGAAGGTTGTAACCACCCTTACTCATATGCACTGTGTCTAACAATGCTCTATCAATGCTTAGATTTCTAATCAAGATGCATCTCCATCGGTTTTTCATAGCAATATACCATTACATTCTGCAGAATAGGAATATGATGTCTTCTTAAATTATAAAGGAGTTCTAATTCCAAAAGGAGAAAACCTAATAGAATCATGAGTGAGAACTCGACCACCTGTATTTAGCATTCGTCTTTCAGAAAATACACAAAATGTTCCTTGAAATATTCGTGACTGAGTTCATATAACAAGAATGCAGAAAACAGCTTGGCATCTTTCAGTTACAATGACTACTGAAAACTTATCTCTTGTTGTAAATAATAGAGATAACAAATAAGTAAAATAAAAAGATTAGATGAGAGAGAGAGATGAGAGAAACACGAGAGAGAACATATTGCATTGTATTGAATTTAAGTGAGAGCATCAGCTGAACAACCTTTTACAAATGAGAAGCATAAGTGCTTGTTTGGTTGAGCTTTCTACTGCCTCAAAAGATCTACCAACGTCTATTTGGGTTTTTTAGAATTGTTTGGTTGGGTTTTTGAGATTGTCTATTTTAAATTGAGTAGACTCTAGTAGAGTTTAAACCTCTACTAGGCAAAAGCTCATGGGGAGGTGTTTCTCTAAATAGATCTTTTTTTTCTAAAAGTCTACTAACCAAACAATTATAGGGAGATATTATAGGAAAATACTATGGGGAGATATTATAGGAGATATTATGGGGAGATATTATCTAGTGGGGAGGATGTATTTAGGTGGTGGAAATTCACCTTTTCACAACATTCCCTCTTGGATTTTCACCACTTAAATACATCCTCCCCACTAGATAATATCTCCCCATAATATCTCATGTAATATCTTCCTATAATATCTCCCTAAATATCTCCCATAATATCTCTTATAATATCTCTGATAATATCTTTGCTTGCTCATTTGTAAAAGTCTATCAATAAGACTTATGCTTCTCATTTGTAAAAGGTTGTTCAGCTGATGCTCTCACTTAAATTCAATACAATGCAATATGTTCTTTCTCGTGTTTCTCTCATCTAATCTTTTATTTTACTTGTTTGTTATCTCTATTATTTACAACACGTTATCAGCACGAATGAAATGGATAAAATATTACATCCAGTTTCATTATACGTTAGGATCTTAAATCCTTTTATGTGATACTCACATCATCCTGTTGGATGTGTATGAAATTAATAAAATATTATTTCAAATTTCATTATACGTTAGGATCTTAAATCTCTTTTATGATACTCACAGCATCCTGTAGGATGTGTAGATTCTTTTATGAATATTGCTCTTCGTGAGTATCAAAAATGTATGAAATTGATAAAATATTATTTCCAATTTCATTAAACATTAGGATTTAAAATCATTTTTATGATACTCAAAACATCCTGTTAGATGTGTAAATCATTTTTCTCAAATGAATGATATGTGAACATATCACTTCATATATATAAGATAAAATAAAATCGTGGATCATAATAATGTTTCGAACTTCCGGTTCGACCATGAATTGTAAGTTCATATATAAAATCTAGAAAACTTCTGATTCTGAGTGGATTTGAAACCCTAGGTTCCAAATAATGAAGTATGGTATTCATGAATAAAACACTAGATTCAGGACTCCAGGTTCTCATCGGTTTTCAAAACCGTGCCGACTTAAATATCATAATTCCAAAAACTTTAAATTCTGGTTCGTCGGTCTAGCCAATCTCGTATATTGAGTATAAATAAATACTGAATTTTTTTAAACAATTTATCTGGAGTCACAGCATAAGCCAACCCATAGACACAGCATAAGCCAGTTTCATATATTGCAAAAAATAAACAATTCCAGAACAGTATATATGTTACGTAAATAAATAGTTCCAGAACGGTATATATGTTCCGTAAATAAACAGTTCCAAAACGGTATATATATGTTCTATAAATAAACAATTCCAGGAGGTTGAGCTCACCTATTATGTGCATAATTCCATTGATGGCATAAGCCATCTTGTATACGGAAATATATATAGATTCAGAATATTTGGATTTAAAGAGAATAAATAAATAAATTCATAACTATATATATATATATATGTTCCATTGATGGCATAAACCATCTTGCATACGGAAATATATATATATCCAGAATATTGGGATGCAAGTAAGTTACTTGTCAAGGGATCATTTTTACTTACATACACGAATATCGAGCCGTAAGTAAATCACTCATCTGGAGATACTTTTTACTTACATACGATCGTGTTGATAACATGTTGTAAATTAATTAAGAACAATAGATGAAATAAATAACAAAGAAATAAATGAGATGAGACCAGAGGAAGAGATATGAAAGATGAGAGAGAGAGAGAGAACATATTTGTGTCTATATTGAATTATCAGCTGAACCAACATTTACAAGAGAGAGAGAGAATGAAGCAAAACAAGTGGTATACAAAGGGGATACACGTGTGCATCCAAGTGGAGAGGTTGAGGTGTTAGGCGGTAGTGGGAATCCACAATAGATTTATAACATCAGTAATGCTACACATCCCACTTAAAATCCCATATTTTTTATCTCACTATATGTGGCATGTGAGGTGTCAAATGGTGAGTGGATACATGGGGAATGTGAGATAAATCATCATTAATATGTATTCATTCACAATTTGATACAATGATACCTCACATACCACATGTAGTGGGATGAAATAAGTGGGATTTTAGGTAGGATGTTTAGCATTATTGTTATAACATCTCTATCTTTATTATTATTATTAATCTGAAATTAGATTCATGAGAACACCAGACAAGCCAAGGTTTCATTTGCATTAAAACCAAAGGAAAAAAGGATGCAAAATACCGATGACTATAGGTAATAGGATTCATGTTACAAAGTTAACTTTTCCTTTAGCTAGATCATTTAAGATGCGCAATCAATCTAGAAAGCTTGTGGTAAAATCTTATAGCATTTTCAATACAAAAGTGGTTTGTATATCAAAAATTATTGACATGACAACAATGTTAAGAGACTTGCTTTCTATGTGGTATAAAGATATGTTTGATAGATAATCAACTCAAAATTTGGTCTTCAAAGCTTATGTTTAAAACACATTTATTTTTAATGACGTGTCCAATTTTTTTTTTCCTTTTTATTATTATTATTTTTTCCTTATAAAAAATAAATGAAAAATTAACGTCAATTTTAAATACTTGCTGAATCAACTGAAAAAATAATTGTGTAATAGGCCGTCTGAAAATAGACGGTTATGTTGACAATGTCTAATATATATTGAAATATAAGCGTAAGGTTGAATATGAATATCTACATTGGAAATATATTTTTAATAGACTGTCTATTTATCCTATATGGCATTTTTTTTTTTTTTTTTTCACAAACCAATCTTATATCGGAGATATTTTTATTTTCTATAACATAATAAAAAGGACATGTGGTTTATAATCTAAAATCAAAAGCGAATTTGACCCAAAATTAACGAAAATCAGATGTTTAAATTTCAAATACAATGACCTAAAATTTGGAAATCGAAAGCAGTTCGTTGCTTAGATGGTTCAGGTCCATTCAAATCATCAATAGAAACGAACACCCAGTAATACCAATTCATAAAAACATCATTAATATTTGCTTTTTTAGACAACACAAATATTTAGGCTCACACAAAGAGAAGAAACTCTTAAACCACAAACCGTTAATATTCTTCAATTTTGGATATAAGCCCAATTCAACGTTGTACATTGTAGCCCAAATTTATTTCTACGCTGCTATATAAGCAAGCCCAATAACCCATCTAATTTAACAATTTAATAATTCAAATCCGATGCACTTCTTCCCATAAAATTGTTTTTCTTGAAGGAGAAAATCTTCGCGGACCCGTCACCAACAATTTAACACGTGGCACATTTCATATATTTTTTTTAAAATTACCTAGTAATACTAGACATCCCACCCTTCATCCTAACTTGTGAGGTGTCAATTCATTAGTGGATACACATTAATAATAATTTAACTTATATATTGCTCCCAAAATACTCTACTTTTATTATCTGGACTCTCTTATTAAACCTCCATCTGATGATAATCTTCAAAAGAGATGGTTTTTTGTTGCTTATAAATATCCTTCATACTCTAAGAGCATCTTCAAAAGACTCTTTAAATAAGATATTTGTTAAAATCAAATGAGTCACATCAACATATTTGGCTCCAACAGACTCTTCAAATGAGATTTTACTTCTCTCTCTTCAAGCAACTTCTCCATTTTCAATTATTATTATATTAATGATTTAACATTTATAACTTTTTTTTATCTTTTTAATTAAATTCAATTAATATATAATAAGTTTTAATTTATAAATTTTATCATCATAAAAATTATACCATTAGAAAAGTTTTATCTAGATCTTTAAAATCAGACTAATATTGAATATTTAATAATAACATATTAATAATTTGGAAGGACATTCAAATGATTTTCATATTTACCTAAAAACAATACTAGTTTCACATGTATGAAACCAGTGCATTTGAAAAGTTGAATGTTTTATTAAAATAATATAAACATATTTCTAATTGAAAAGTCTATTGGAATGGCTCTTCTTTTTTTCATTCATCAAATTACCACATAGGTAAACAAATAGACATTTAAAGAGTGAAAAATAGAAGAGTTTTTGATAATGCTTTAGAAAAACGTTGATCATTCTCCTCTAAATAAATATATTAAAGTTGAACTCTTCAAATCCTGTGCATTGTTGACTTATGACCTTGCAGCACAAAACCCTTCATAACCTTCTCTAGAAAATGACAATTGTTAAACCGTAAAATGTGCAAGAAAGTTAAGATGCCGAGCTTTCCAACCATATATGGCACGCCTCTTAATTCCACTTCATTAAGTACAAAATTAATTCCAAAATAAGAATTGAAAACCCTTTATTCCTTTATCAAAATTCATGAGTTGAGACACTCCCGTGTCAATTCATATTGAAGAAATCTTTTTCTCCCAAATCTTCAATATATAGTTAGTCTTAGCTTTAAACATAATTTATTACATATGGAAAGCAAGCCGAACCAGGTTTATGAATTTGGTGTGACTTCCATTAAATTAAATTAAGTGCAAATCCTATATGCATTTGCTTGCCAAGATCAGTACCAAGGGCCTAGCAAAGAGTAGGCTACCCCGGGCTGTAGCCCGGCCTAAAACCAAGACATTTTTTTTTTTCATATAGCTTACTTGTTACTTCAATGATTTACGAGTTTTAAACATGGGCAGAAGCTTTAGAGAGTTACCCGAACTATATCTCGATTCAAAGGGATGGGCGTTTCCCTATGGGGGTGGCCCTATAGTGCTTTTTGGGGGCAAATTTTGCACCCAAAAGGGTTATGGGGATGATTTACGAGTTTTAAACATGGGCAGAAGCTTTAGAGAGTTACCTGAACTATATCTCGATTCAAAGGGATGGGCGTTTCCCTATGGGGGTGGCCCTATAGTGCTTTGGGGGCAAATTTTGCACCCAAAAGGGTTATGAGGATGTGGATGGGGATGGGAGGACCCTCCCTCGCTCTAATGGGCCCCCACGCACATCCCTACTGAGTCAGCTTTTTGAAAAGAAAAAAAATTATATATAATTTGAGTTGTCTTATCCCAACACACAGCAATACAAATAACAAATCATTTTCATACAAGTCACCTCTAATTTTTAAAGATAAAAACTGACATCATTATTAATTACATCAAGTTATCAACAATTCAACATCCACTCACTCCCAAATGAGGGTTTTATACCCTTTACACCTATACCTATGTCACGAGATTATGGGTTCGAGTTCTTCCACAACCCCGAATTTATGTAATACTTAAAAAAAAAAAAACCTCTCTCCCCCTCTCCGATCATGCCCAGTTTCCCTCCTTTCTCTCACGTCCCAAATATCAATTCTCTCTCTTCCCAATTAATAATTATCTCTGTCCTTAAAATTCTCAATTCATATTCAGTTTTTAGATCAAGTAAGTTTCTTAGTTAAAATTTATTTATTTTAATTAAAAATTAAGGATTTTGAGTTTGTTATTCATAATTTTAAGTTAGTGTTTTAAGGGTAAGACTCATTATTTCCATATATATATATATATATATATATATATATTTTTTTTTTTTTTTCTATTGTCAGTTCGAACTGATATAAAATATATCAGTTCTTTGCATGTAGACCATTGGATTTAAATACTTTGACTTGACTGCATACACTTGTCAAAGCATCTTTTAAATCCAATAGCCCACATGTAAGGAACTGATATATTTTTATATCAGTTCGAACTGATAATAGAAAGACTATATATATAAAGTTTTGTTTAAGCCCACCCTAACAAAAAGTCATGGGTACGCTCTTGGTTTTAAATCTAAAATTAATAATAATAATAAAATCATATATCTAACTTAGTTCAGTGATTTATGAAGGGTGCCGATATTATCACCCATAAAACTAATTACAGTAGAACCCCTCTAAATTAATATTCTTGGGACCTACCCTTGAGTATTAATTTAGAGGGGTTATTAATTTAAAGGATTTGACATTGTAAAGTGTTATTTTATCTTTAAAAAACGTGGAGAAGTCGGTGTTCTTGTTTAGGGAAGGTTTCTTTTCAGGATTCCTTGTTTAGTTGGTTTTCTTTTTCATGGGAAGTTTCTTTTTTTTAGGATTCCTAATCGCAATGGCACTACCCATGGCAAATCGAAAGGTTTGTTTCTCCTTGACAATTGCACTGCCCATGTACCACTTATAGAGCTACCTAATCACATCAAACTCAAGAACATCACAGTGCACTATCTACCACCAAATTTGAAGAAGTGTTTTACATTCCAACTGAAGAGGTTATCATCAATAATATCACAAGGCAGAATAATGATGATGTGGTTGAGATAGATAACGACGACGATAGTCATAAGGTATCTAAAATCTCTACAAGTAAGGTTAAGTTGTTGAAATGCTAAATTTGATTGAAACCTTTTGACTACAACAAGAAGGTGATGATAATAGCTTCTTGAGGACAATTCAAAAGATGAAGGATTAAGTCAAAAATATCAAACATAGTGACCTAGTGCAAACTAGTGTCTTGAAATACTTTTCTAGTTCTTGAATAATTTATAATATATTTTGTACTTTTATGAAATTATTAATTTATGCGACAGTCGGGACCGAAATTTTACACTAGGTTTCAAAAAGAAATTATTAATTATTACGATAGAGGGGTTTATTAATTTTTTACACTGGCCCGAGTTGGGACCGAGATTTTTTATTAATTTAGAGAGGATATTAATTTATAAGAGATTAATTTATAGGGGTTCTATTGTAGTACACCCATTTTTAAAAGTATACCCATGTCTAAAATTTAAAAATAAATCATTACTATAAGCACTCATCCTAATGTCAATAATACCCTAATTGAAATGAATATATTCATTTTGATACATTATATTTATAAATTAAATTATTAACATACCCAATTTATTTTAAAAAAAAAAATCATATTATTTTTGGAATCAAATCTTTTTCTAATGATAGTCCAATTTACTGTTCGGGAAATGTAAGAGACTTATTAAAGAAAATATGTAGAACTGGATTGTATATGGGGTCAAAAAATCTTCAATATGGAATTCTCTTATATATACAACTATCTTAAAAATAAAAAAAAATAAAAAAAATAAAAATAAATAAAATAAATAAAATAAATAAAATAAATTATTGATATCTACAATTATCTTTTTTTTTTTTTTTTAAGTTACTCTATCACTTTTTGTTTATCAATAGAGTTCATAACTAGATATTAAAAATAAAAATAAATTAATTAAAAAAAAGTGAACAAATACCTACCTCCGTATAATCAGAGTTCTCTGACAATTCTTTAATGTGATGATGATAAAATTTGATACTTAAAATTATAGTTTGACTAGGGTTTATCATAAATTAATGGTTTATCATATGTTTATTTTAATAAAGAGATATGGTTGTATGAGTGTAATTAATGAGTGTATATGGTATTTGGTTTAATTTTTAATTAACGTAATTTGTCATTATTGGTAAATTTATATTATGATATTTTGTAAGTAAAATTTTTAATAAAATATGGGTGTACTAATTAGTTTTATGAATGGCAATATCGGCACCCTTAATCTAATCCAATTCAATTTTTTCAAGTTTTGCGTAAATATTTCAGATTATGTTCTATATTATAACCCAATTAGCTAATTGTCTAATTGTTTAAAAATTCTATATTTATTTAAGTCCAATACTATTTGATAAAAATAATGTCATAATTTAAGTCTAATTCTTTCCAATACTGGTTGTTTGAACTCTTTAATCTATGGTTCTATTAGCACATATCTATGAAATTCTATTTTTTTTTTTTAAGAAAAAAAATACAAATTTAGGATTTGAGAAGAAATATATAACTTGTACGGTCTTACCCACGTCCACAATATGTGGTTGTGAGGGGTTTACCATTAAACACCTCAACTTTCATAAAATCTCTAATTGTTTTTAATTTGTTGTATTTTGTATGGAAAGCAAATTAAGTAAAGACTTGTAACATTTCTTCAATTAGGTGTACATAATTATAATTTTATACAAGGTTTTATGTATTATCAAGCTTCATGTAAGAAAATGTTAAATACTTAGTCTATCTAAAAGACGGTGACGTATCAATACTGGACTCGATATACGTTTTCATATAAGTGGAATTGGTCCAAAATATCACCTTTTTAAAGTGAATTGGTGAGAATGTCACTGGTTTAATAAGTTAAGTTTAAAAGGCACCTATTATGGTGAACTACCAAAATTGCCCTTAGTTAAACATTTATGTTATTCTCTTTGAGTTGTTCTCTGCAACTCAAACGAAGGCTTGAAATACTCAGTTACTCTCTCTCTACAAATAAAAGTTCAAGGTCTTGCCCCGACTTTCTTCTTCAGTAAAATAAGGTAATATTTCTTGAACTTGCTTCTTTGAAGTTGTTCACATTTTAGTATGTAAACTTGAAGCCATTTTGAAAATGATTTCGTGCCTTTTTACACTGTCATCGTGCCTTTTGAAGTTGTTATCGAGCCTTTTTGAAAAAAATTTCGTGCCTTTTTGAAATATTTTCGTGCCTTTTAACACTGTCATCGTGCCTTTTGAAATTGTTATCGAGCCTTTTTGGAAAAGTCTCGATAACTTTTCCAAAAGGCTCGATAACTTTTCTAAAAGGCTCGATAACCTTTCTAAAAGGCTCGATAACTTTTCCAAAAGGCTCGATAACTTTTCTAAAAGGCTCGATAACCTTTCTAAAAGGCTCGATAACTTTTCCAAAAGGCTCGATAACCTTTCTAAAAGGCTCGATAACCTTTGTAAAAGGCTCGATAACGTTTCCAAAAGGCTCGATAACTTTTAACACTATCATCGTGCCTTTTGAAATTGTTATCGAGCCTTTTTGGAAAAGTCTCGATAACTTTTCCAAAAGGCTCGATAACCTTTGTAAAAGGCTCGATAACTTTTCCAAAAGGCTCGATAACTTTTAACACTGTCATCGTGCCTTTTGAAATTGTTATCGAGCCTTTTTGGAAAAGTCTCGATAACTTTTCCAAAAGGCTCGATAACCTTTGTAAAAGGCTCGATAACTTTTCCAAAAGGCTCGATAACTTTTAACACTGTCATCGTGCCTTTTGAAATTGTTATCGAGCCTTTTTGGAAAAGTCTCGATAACCTTTCTAAAAGGCTCGATAACCTTTCTAAAAGGCTCGATAACCTTTGTAAAAGGCTCGATAACTTTTCCAAAAGGCTCGATAACTTTTCAAAAGGCTCGATAACCTTTCTAAAAGGCTGGATTGATTTTCAAATTTATTCGTGCCTTTTAACAATGTCATCGTGCCTTTTGTAGTTATTATCGAGCCTTTTTGACAAAAATATTTCGAGCCTTTTTGAAAAAAGTTTCCAGCCTTTTGGTTGATTTCGAGCCTTCTTCAAAAAATATCCGTGCCTTTCTGAACAAAGTTTCGAGCCTTTTAACAAAATATTCGTGCCTTTTCGAAATTGATTTCGAGCCTTTTTGACAAAAATATTTCGAGCTTTTTTGAAAAAAAATTCGAGCCTTTTTCAAAAAATATTCGAGGCTTTTCATGTAATATTTGAAGACATTGTGTAATCATGGGTTTTTGTTAATGGTTTGTGATTATTAATTTGACAGCCTCATGAATCGGGTTAGAATAGTAATATCTTACAACGGTCGATGGGACCAGTTACCCGACGGAAGTCAGAGGTTTGTTGGATCCGATAACCGGGGAATGTACGTGTCAAACAATATGACTTACGAAGAATTGGTGACGATCGTGCATACTATTGTGAACTATGATGTAAACAAATACAATTTTGAGTTGTCATCAATATCACTCGTTCCTGGCAGTACGTGTCGTACATTGATAAGGAATGACGACGATGTCCAGTTTATGCTAGGGGAAGATCGAGTGATCCCTCAAGTATGTGTCAGTCTAACTGAGCGGACAGCTGGAGATGTGGTAGGGAATAATATTCCTCCTCCTGAAAATACCCAACAGTTTGGATCCTTTAGCGGTAGCAACCAAGTGTTCACCCAAGGGGGTCCCAGCGAAGGTGTGGGAAACATGTGTGGTGTCCCAGAAGTTGCGGTCGACCATGCACATGCAGCTGAAATTCAATTGGGTGATGTGGGTGATGTGTTTGGCAGTCGAATTGAGCAGTACAATGAGCAATACGATGTGCAGTACAATGAGCAGTACGATGTGCAGTACAATGAGCAGTACAATGAGCAGTACGATGCACAGGACAATGAACAGTACGATGCGCAGTACAATCAACAGAGCAATTACCCGAACCATGAACAGGTTGATACTGAGGCAAATAATGAACATGTTCATGATCTCCAAAATGTAGATGAAGAGCCTGCACAAATGCAAACAAGCGGTAGACGTGTACAAGGAGTTAGTTGCACTGCACCAGATATGCCTGGGACTTCCGAGGTCCGTTGTAATATGACATCATCTGATTCTGTTAATGCGAGAACTTGGGTTATTCCAGGAGCAGATTCATACTCGTTTGGTATTGGTACAAGCAGCACCTTGGCAGCGCAAGAACCGAGAACCATGATTTATAAAGGTCAATTTTTTCCGAGTAAAAAGGATTTGAAGAGGCTAGTTGGCCATTTTGCGATGCGGCAGAACTTTGAATGGAAGGTGAAAAGGTCTAATAAGACAACTTTACATTTGGTTTGCATCATTGACGACTGTACGTGGAAATTAAGAGCGGTGAGGAGAGAAGAAGGTACTTACTTTCAAGTCAGAAGTTTTGTCAACGAACACAGCTGTCCCTTGGAGGAGATTCACCGTCGCCACCGACAAGCTGGTGCAGTCATAATCGGAGAAGTCGTTGCCCCTAGACTTCAACAAACCGATGGTCGTCTCATGCGTCCGAAGGACATAATCGCCGATATGAAAACAATGTATGGCATCCAAATCATGTACAGTAAGGCACATGATGCCTTGCAATATGCATTGTCATTAACCTATGGAACGCATGAAGAAAGTTTCCAACTGCTCCCATCTTTTGCGTATGTTCTCGAACAGCAAAATCCGGGCACAATCACGGACTTACAGTGCGATGATCATGGTAAATTCCTCTACTTTTTCATGTCGTTAGGGTCCTCAATTAGAGGTTTTCGGAGGTGTATGCGTCCTGTTATTGCAGTAGATGGTACCCATTTGAAGGGAAGATTCGGGGGTACAATGTTTGTGGCAACTGCACAAGATGGAAACGAACAGGTGTATCCAATTGCTTTTGGGTACGGTGACTCAGAGAACAACCTTTCATGGGAGTGGTTTTTAGAATGCTTGAGGGGTGCCCTTGGTCATATAGATGATCTGGTTTTCATTTCCGATCGCCATCCAAGCATTGAAGCAGGGATTTCTAAAGCGTTCCCTTATGCAACCCATACCGTTTGTGTCTGGCATTTTGGTGAAAATATGAAGAAGCGATTCCACAGAAAGGATGTTGCCCAGATAATGGATTACGCTGCTAAGTCGTACATTGAAATCCAGTATGATCGGCACATGGAGGAGTTACGTAAGCTGCACCAGGGTGCATACGATTATGCCATTGATGCCGGTCCACAGAAGTGGTCCCGCGTTCACTGTCCCCAAAGAAGGTACAGGTTGATGACCACAAATGTTGCAGAGTGCATAAACTCATGCCTAAAATTCGCTCGGCAACTGCCACTAATGACACTGGCAGAGTTCATTCGGAATATGATACAGAAGTGGTTTCATGATCGTCATGCAAATGCACAGTCCATGCGTCATCGATTGACCGACGCCGCACATCTTTTGATCCTCAAACGTGTCGAGAAGTGCGGTTATATGACCGTAAATCCAGTTGACTGGAACATATTCTCCGTCAGACACAAGGGAAAACAGTGGACGGTTGACTTAGCCCGGAAGACATGCACATGCAACAAATTCCAAATGGACTTTTTACCATGTAAACACGCACTTGCAGCGGTAAGGTACATTACAATTTACAGTTAACGGTTTATATTATCCAAACGTGAGTCTCACCCTTTTCATTGTTGCAGGGAGCGAAATTTGGATTTTACATCTCTGTGTGCGGACTACTACAAGAGGGAGACACTTATTGATGCATACTCAGTTCCTATTATGCCTGTTGGCCATCCTGCTTCATGGGTTGTGCCATCCGACATCGCATCACGGGTGGTTTTAAATCCAAAGGCGAAGAGGCAATCAGGTAGACCAATGGAGGGTCGACATGCCTCGTCTTCGGAGAGGACAACCACATAGTCGTGTAGAAGGTGTGGACAACCAGGACATAACAGCAGGAGGTGTTCCAACCCACCTATGGTTAATGAAGGTCCCAGCACAATTGTCCCCGAGGAATACCGCCGCAAGTGCAGTATCTGTCATAAAATTGGACACAACAAACAAACGTGCCCTGAGAAAGACTGTACCGTGGAATGAATGGAGCCTTACTTACAAGAGGAAGACGAATTGCCACCCTTGGTTCTTATGTTTTATGTAGAAGTAATATGATTGATTTCATGTTCGAATTTCGTTTGTTATAGTGTTTATGTATATCCCAACTTTATTTATGGATTTCAATGTATGAAATGTGTTGAACTTTTAATACATCAATCTCTCCAGCCACCTTCATTGCTTGAACTTCCCCAGCCACTACCCCCAGATGCTACAGATAGACCTGGCAAGGTTCCGGTTCTAACCGTCGAATCGGGGGGGTTCGTAACCTGGAAAACCAGGATCGGAACCGGATTTCTGGTTTCGATTCAAGAACCAGAACTGGAACCGGGGGAGGCCGGTTCCGGTTTTGGTTCTAATTTTTTTGAAAATATATTACAAAAGGTTCGGTTCTAAAACCGACGGTTCCGATTCCAGAATCGGAATCGAAACCGAAACCGCCAGTTTCAGAACCGAAACCGAAACCGAAACCAAAACCAAAACCGGAACCGGGGGACCCGGTTCCGATTTCGGTTTCGATTTCGGTTCCACCAAACCTTGGAACCGAAACCGTGCCACCTCTAGCTATAGAGGAGCCCCCAGTTGCAGGGCTTAACATTGGTACCATAGCAGCAACTGATCTAATTGATGGTGCTGACTCATGCTGAGGATCGTCGATATGCCTCTGGAAATATGCCACAAGCCGATCAATGTCCTCAAACATCCTTTTACTGAACTTAAATCCCTTGGGATATAGACCAATATACTCATGATGGGGATTTGTACTTCGTATATAAGTTAGAATGAATGTTCCCGGATGCTCATGAGAAATGCCAAAACAGTAAACTATCCGTGTGGGATACTCTGCTTTCTCAATCCTTAGATGCTTATCAACTTCCGCAATAGTACCTTTGTTTTATGAGGAACATGTCTCCAACCTGATGTCTTCCAACATCGTTCAAACTTTCACAACCATGCTCGATACAGTTGTTTGGTGAGACCCTTGGTTCTTATGTAGAACTAATGTGATTGATTTTATGTTCGAAAATATATTAGAATTTAGTTGTTCGTCTAATGTCATACTAGATGCTTTATTGAATTTGCTGTATTGTTTATGGATTTCAATGTATGAAATGTGTGTGTTTAACTTTGAACTGCAAACACTTCAAACACTTGAAGAAAAAAAATTCATCATTTCATTACTCAAAAAATGTTATGTACATCAACTACATCTACATCAACTATATGGGCTTCGAGTTACAAAAAACCTCGACGGCCATCTTCTCCCGGATGGTGGCCATATCAGCTTCGGACCAGTCGAAGGTATCCCTGTTCGCCACCAGGTACTCAATAATTTTCAATGTATGGGCCCCACAGTTTCCCCTGCAATTAACCACGTGAACAAACATTATAATGGGATGCTATTAAAACCGATTGTGATAGAATAAGAACTTCAAACAGTCATACCCCCGTTCCTGTTGCGGCACACGGTTGGCGTGCACGTAGAACATCCGGAACGGCTTTTCTTCCCTTTTGTACGTCGCATCACCTCTCTGTCTGTTCCGGTGAAAGTGTACCGCATCCAGCATCGAGGGTAGCAACCACCTTAAGCACGCGAACTGGGTATTCCTATGGCTATATCGGACCTTCTGTCTGAACGGGTCAAACACGAAAATGTGCCCTTTCACAAGGTTGACGCTGGCCACGACCCAATGGTAACCTCCGAGGTTGCAAGGAATCAGAACCTGCAGGTGTTTCTCCAAAGTGTTAGCAAATTTTTTTATTATACAGATGGACGCAAAGTCAAATTTACACTGACCGTGTCAACATCGTGCCATGGCAGGTTTGCCTGCGGGAGCATGCCACATACCACCTGAAGCTCATCACGAGGATACTGGCGATCCAGCACAGTCCAACCATCTGGGGGTCTCTTGTCCTCACCCATGCAGATTCTCTGCCAGCTATGATATGCCAATGTCTGTACATAGAAAATTAACCGACACGTCAGGCAAAAGATATTTGAACACATCAAGGTAGAAGAGAAAACCGTACTCAATAAACACTTACATAGAATTGTGAATCTAGTATGTTGGTCCTCCTATCGTACACAATGGGGAATGCTCGTTGACGTTTCCGGAGAACGTTGCAGTATGCGTCAATGTGCTGACAAATATCAACAATTCGTATTGTTAGGATTCAACCATTTGTGAATGAAACTTCTACAGGTGAATCAAGTGAGGAACATACCGAATCGTCCAACTCCATGAAGTTGGTTTGAAACCGGTGGAACCAAGTCACATTGACACCAACTGGGTGGTGCAGATCCACATCACGTCTGCATAATTGGAAACAAATTTAACATAATACTTACTTGTACCTGTGGACGAAAAAACTATAAACAGATTGTAAGTTTTTAGATTATACTTACAATTCCCCTGTCATGCTCCTCTTGTAGGCTAGGTACGCCGCAAGCTGGTCAGGATCTACCAATTCGTGTGGCATCCATTCATGTGCTGGCTGCGGATGCGGCATCGTCCGTGGCCTCTTCGGTTCACAGGGGTTTGTGTATGGGCTCCGCTCCATCCAACCTCGACGTCGAATCCGGTCTCCACGCCTCAGGGGTGGTGGACTCCGGTCCAAATCAGGGTGATCGGGGTGGTGTGAGGAGGAACTCGTTCCCTGTTGATCACCTGAAATCGATCGGTGGGGTGTCAAATGACATACCGGAGGTCGGCTGGGGGGGTCGGCTACACTCGGGTCGACCGAAGGTCTATGCTCGTAGGAGGAACCTCGTACGCTGGGATCGACTGGACGATCGCGCTGGGTTGTGGCGTCAGGGGTGACCTCCTGGAAATGTATAGGTGTGAGCTCCTGGAAGTGAACAGGATCATCCAGCAGCTGTGATGAGCGGACTGTGGTGATGTCCTCAGGCAGTACCTGCTCCTGGGAGTGAACAGGATCATTCAGCAGCTGTGATGAGCGGACTGTGGTGATGTCCTCAGGCAGTACCTGCTCCAAGACTGCTGGCTCTATATCACCTACTGTCTGTGTACCACCGCGCACCTCCTCTCGTGCTGTCACATCATGACCCTGCGGATCTGAGACTGTGTCTGTGGTACGTGGCTGCCTATGGCTGGTCCCTCGGTCTGTCCACCCTGTACCTGTGGGAGTAAATGCTCCGTCATGGTCATCGAATGGTGGACCATCCATACGGTGCTGCGACGTCGGACCCTGTTGGGCCCGGATCAAATCCAGCAACTCCTGATGCTGCGCAGCTCTTTTCTCTTCACTCGTACGGAAAGCCTCCATGACATCCGTACGTAATGTTCGAACAGCATCCATCACCTCTGCCAATTTATGCTCCCAAGCCTGAAAGGAATTCGGACTCTGTCAGTACTAAAACTATTAAGTCAATTGAAATTAAATCATGTGGTCCTAAAAATGCTTACGTACCTGTGGACGCTCTCCGACGCCTCCCCGTGAATGACCTTGAGGTCCAGGCTGTCTGTCCAAATTGAATCGTACCCGCCTACGCCTCACGGGAGTAGGACTGCTAACCTCCGGTTCTGAATCACGTCCAGCTGTAGGTTGTCTGGGCAAAGTCACGCGTACCCGCCTAGACCTCGTGGGACTCCCACGGCCATTGCCGACATCCGGGTCTGAGCCCTCCGTATCACTGGGTCCAGAGTACGAAGGATCCATATCACTAGGTCCGCAAGAATCCTCCGTATGACTGGGTCCGCCAGTCCTATGTAGTTCCGGATCCGGGAGGCCTCCAGATAAATCTACAGCATAGTGATCATACATAGTGGGTCCCTGATCTATGCCTTCGTAATACCGTTGACCCATCTCAACAGCTGTCGCCACCAATTTAGACCGCGCAGACATCTGCAATTGGAGTTACATCATTGTAATTACATCATTGTAATTATACACATACTAAAAATTATAAACATTAACAACAACAATATTTACAGTTTCAGAGAAAATCTCATCCAGCTTTTTCCCTCGCGGTCGCTTAGTCAACTTCCATTTCAGAATACGTGGAGGGGGTAGCTCGGGGTTAACCCTGCGGATCCCACATTTTTTAATGCCAAGGGAGGGGATAACCTCAAAAGCAAATACCTGCGTAATAGACAAGTACGATCACAAGTAAATACATCAGTCATATAAAAAATTCTCAATTAAAGTACGGATGCAAATTGTAAATGCTAACCAATAGTGCGTGCGCTAGACCGTATATGTTGTAGGACTCGATGGTGTCAACGCCCTGTCCCGCCTGTCGTGCTGCCTCCCGTGGACTATCCAAAGCATGCATGTAACCATAAATAGACCGCCTATACACGTATACGCCCCATGGGAACGCATCAAAAGTGTCCAAGTCCTCGACTACTCGAAACTGCCATGCTGGAACTTTAAATCTCTCGTCCACTCCCATCAGTATCCAGTTCAGCAAAAACAATAATGACAGCTTCACTGCATCGTACTGCGAATGGAAAACACCAATCCGAAGCACCCCTTTCAGCTCTTGAAACTCGATGACTCGACGCTGGAAGTACCGGTCGTGTATGCCATTCTGTACCACCATATCATAACTCGCTGTGTCGGGAATCACTCCGAACTTCAATCCGGTGATTAGACAAAACTCAACCTTCGAGAACCGGACCGTATGGTTCCCTAACAGAAATCGCATCTCATCTTCCGGCCCGTTGTGATGCAACTCACGTAAAAGTAGCCGATGGACAATGCCGCCAGAAAAATTAATCTCACGATGCATCCGGAGGAAATGACCGAAACATGACTCAGTAAACCGACGTCGGTCTTCGATCCTTAGATTTTCAGGTACTCTTTCAAGTGCATTGTCGATATCTCTAAGGTCATCAAAATGGTCATGCCGAATAATTTTTCCATTGAACCATTCTCCCACCGGGGTTTTAAGGAAATCATTCGGATTCGCCATCTGCATATTGACGGAAAAAAAGCAAATAAGTTACTGAAAAGACTTGAAAACTGACGGTAAAATTCAAAACTGCACGATAACAGTGCAAAAAGGCACGATAAAATTCAAAAAGGCTCGATAACACTACAAAAAGGCACGATAACATTACAAAAAGGCACGATAACATAAAGGTTCAAAAAGGCTCGATAAAAGTATAAAAAGACACGATAACATCAATGTTTAAAAAGGCTCGATAACATATCAAAAAGGCTCGATAACAGTTCAAAAAGGCTCGATAACAGTAACAAAAGGCACGATAACATATAGGTTCTAAAAGGCTCGACAAAAGTTTCTAAAAGGCTCGATAACTTTTCAAAAGGCTCGATAACAGTAACAAAAGGCACGATAACATATAGGTTCTAAAAGGCTCGATTTTGTTTCAAAAGGCTCGACAAAAGTTTCTTCTAAAAGGCTCGATAACTTTTCTAAAAGGCTCGATAACCTTTCTAAAAGGCTCGACAAAAGTTTCTTCTAAAAGGCTCGATAACTTTTCTAAAAGGCTCGATAACCTTTCTAAAAGGCTCGACAAAAGTTTCTTCTAAAAGGCTCGATAACTTTTCTAAAAGGCTCGATAACCTTTCTAAAAGGCTCGACAAAAGTTTCTTCTAAAAGGCTCGATAACTTTTCAAAAGGCTCGATAACTTTTCTAAAAAGGCTCGATAACCTTTCTAAAAGGTTCTAAAAGGTCGATAACCTTTCTAAAAGGCTCGACAAAAGTTTCTTCTAAAAGGCTCGATAACTTTTCTAAAAAGGCTCGATAACCTTTCTAAAAGGTTCTAAAAGGCTCGATAACCTTTCTAAAGGCTCGATAACCTTTCTAAAAGGCTCGATAACTTTTCAAAAGGCTCGATAACTTTTCTAAAAAGGCTCGATAACCTTTCTAAAAGGTTCTAAAAGGCTCGATAACCTTTCTAAAGGCTCGATAACCTTTCTAAAAGGCTCGATAAGACTGTAAAAAGGCTCGATTCAGTTTCAAAAACTCTTGGAAACCCAGAACTTCATCGTTTTCACTACCAAAAGGCTCGAAATTTTTTCCTAAACTAAAACCCTAACCTAAACTCATCAAACAAACATAATGGACAACAAATGCGTGAGAGATAAAGACATACCGTGGTCGGTATTGACTTCGCCGGTACGTCGGTACTGTAGCTCCGTCGACGGTGGTTCGTCGTCACAATTTGGTCGACTGTTGCGCCGTCGGGGTTTTCTCTCACAGCTTTTCTTCCAAAGTTTCAAAACAAAGAAACAGACAACAAAGGGGTATTTTCGTCTGGTCCCATTAAATGGTGCCTTTTAAACTTAACTTATTAACTTGGTGCCTATTCCCCAAAAACCAACCCAAAAGGTGCTATTTAATTTTTGACCCCTTTCATATAATGTCCTCCAATGGCATTTCCCAAATTTCAAATTTTCAAATGCTTAATTGGACAATATTTTCTGTCTTGGGGGAAACTACTGCAAATTTCAGCTTCCTTTTATAACTGTTTGCTTCTGTCTTTTTATTCTGGATGTTTGCAAGTTCTTACTTCTTAGAAATTACTGCAACTTCTGTGCTTTGTACTGCATGCATTTAGATATATGTTTCGATGATTTTCGATTTTTTCTTGTGATAGATGACCATTTCAGGGGCGCAAAGGCATAATTAATTAATAATTAATTATTATGGCTCCCATGCATTTTCCCTTTATTTTATATTTTAATAAATTCAAAAGTATAATTTTGTATTGTGAATAGATCGAGTCTAAAACTTTCCCTCAATGTAGACGTGGCACGGTTCCGGGCCGGTTCCGGTTCCGGGCCGGTTCCGGTTCCGGTTCTACAGGAACCGGCGGTTTTGAACCGGGATTTTTTTTTTTTTTTTTTTTTTCTTTTCTTTAACCAAAAAAAAAAAAAAATCTTTCTAAGTTCTAACTTGTAACTTATAAGTTGTAGATTGTAATTAAATAAAATAAAATATATAAATGACAAATTACAAAATAAAATTCATTGGGTTCATAAGTTCATTGGATGTTGGAAGTTAGATCATCGTCATCCGAGTATCCAACCGAAAATAAAATAAAATAAACAAATGACAAATTACAAAATTAAATTAAAATAAAAGTAAACAAAATTACAATTTACATTTCATTGGGTATTTGGAAATTGAGTCACCCAAATTTCAAAAATAACATAAAATAAATAAATGACAAATTACAAAATTAAATTAAAATAAAATAAAACTAAAAAAAAATGTAAAGTTATTAGCCTTGCACTTAATTTTTACCACAATTAAGTTGCCTACGTATCCTCTTAGGGGGGTTTAGAGGAATCAAAGGCCAAGTAGTTCTCATACCTTTTATTACAGATTTACAGATTTCCGGTTCCGCTGCTCAGCTTGCTCTAGAGCCTTCGCCCGCTTCGGGTTCGTCCTCTTTAAAGAAATCGTATGTTGGTTCTTGTTGGATTTCTTGTTGTCTGTATTCCGCTTTCGTCCAGTCGTCAACACAAACCTGCATCTGTAGTGCTTTTGGAGTCAAGCACGAACGTTTTTCATCCAAGATATTCCCCCCGACGCTGAACTCTTGTTCCACCGCCACAGTAGAAACCGGTGTTGAAAAAATATTTTTGGCTATCATAGCCATAATTGGATAGTACTTTGTAGCATCATTCCAATATTTTAAGAGCTCAAATTCTTCAGGAAACTCACAAGAAGAAGCTAGATAAGATTCAAGCTCGGCATGCGAATCGGAGCTTGATGAAGAACATCTTGGTTTTTTGTTTTTTTTTTAGAACATACTATACCCTAAATTCATAAATCTAGAGGAGGATGATGGAGGCTGAGATGTAGTTTTTGTTCGTGTAACATCTACGTTCGAAGTACCGGATCCATAAAATGTAACATATTCATCATATAAATCACACAATAATTTCTTAACTCTACCACAACATGCTTCAACATCATATTCAATATTTAAACCTTCTTTGCCATAATAACCGTCTAGATAATAAGACAAAGATTGTAATTTGTGTCGTGGATCAAAAACCATAGCAATCAAATAAATATTTGGAAAATCCGTATAATAATTTAACCATTTTTGCTTCATAGCACTAACGGCTTCCTTTATTGTTTGGTCAGATTCACAATAAAAAAATGCACCAGCAATATTAATACTCTCAATAACAAATAAATGTGTTGTAGGAAAATAAATTTTAGATAAATTTTGTGTAGCATTATGAAAAACTTTTAACAAATTGAAAACATTGTAACAAGCATCCCAATGAGCTTCAAAAAGTTGAATGTTAGGAACATGAAATTGAATAAAAGAAACTAATAAATCCCTATACTCATAACTTTGAGCAAGCAATTTATAAGTAGAATTCCAACGTGTTGGAACATCACGAGCAAATTTAATGGCACGTCTACCATTTTGTTTACAATATCTTGCCCATGCTTTCATTGTAGAAGGATTTCTCCATAAAAACATTAGGGCTTTTTTAATAGGTTCAATAAAACATTGAAGAGTTTCTAATCATTTTTGAACACATATATTTAATACATGGCATGCACATCTTTGATGAAAAAATGTACCACCAAGAAAGGGTTTGCATAAATCAATTAAAAGTGGAATAGCAGCGGTATTGGCAGAAGCATTATCAAAACCAATTACAAAAATTTTGTTTTCAATATTATATTCTGAAAAAATAATTCTAAGCTATCTAAAAATATTTTGAGCATTGTGTGAATCATCAAAAACTCTAAAAGCAAGAATTCTTTTTTGGATTGTCCATGCATTATCCATAAAATGGCAAGTGACACCCAAGTATGAATGTGTTTGCCAATGGTCAGTCCATATGTCGGCACATACGGTAACACGACCATTATATTTTTCAAAATATTTTTCTAACTTTTTTTTGTCTCTCACATAAATTTTTTCAAGTGTTTGTGTGAGCGTGGATCTAGGGACACGGCATGCAGCAGGGTTTAATGCTCGTCGACAATAGTTAATAAAGCCAACCCTCTCACCAAAACTGAATGATAAATGTTCTACTGCTACCATCCTAGCTAATTCTTCTCTATTTTGTTCATCATTATAACGAAATAATTGTTGGTTAGGAGTAGCATACCTGGGAATTTGTGTTTGTGACCTCATTCTGGTCACTGCGTCTGGATGTTTGGCTTCAATATGCTTCCAATAAGTGCCATATCCTCCGTATCTGCTCCATTTATATACTTTGTTGCAGTAATTGCAAGCTACTGTAATGCTTCCATCTTCATTCCTAATTTTCTTCATATGTTTGACGAAGAGATCAGATTTGCTCTGCTTGTGTATCAGATCTTCCTCCCTTTCTAAATCCCCTTCCGGTGTATCAAAACCAAAATCCGGAGGTGTATCAATATCAGGCATATTTTCTGACTGACTTGTCAAATTGGGGGTGGTGTCATTGGGATCGGGTTCAGAAATTATAAGAGGGGGATTAGGAATATTTAGGCCTAGGTCTTCAGCATAGGTCCGACGTTGCAGATATTCGTGATAGGTGGGGTTGTTATGATCGAGATTATTGATCATAGTACCCTTACCTTTCATCGAAATCGAACGCCTAGGATCGACTGGACCGTCACGGCCGTAACCCCTTCCACTTCCACTTGCCATTTAAAAATAAATTTGGGAGAATAATTGACTAATTGGAAATTAAATAAATTGGAAATAAGATAAATTGGAAATAAAATTAATTGAAAATAAAATAAATTGCAAATAAAATAAATTGGATATAAAATTAATTGAAAATAAAATATATTGGAATTTGGAAATAAAATAAATTGGATATAAAATTAATTGAAAATAAAATATATTGGGAATAAAATAAATTGCAAATTGGAAATAAAATTAATTTCAAATAAAATAATTAAAAAATGAAATAAATATTAAAAACCTTGGAAACTTGGAGATTGAGAGACTTATCACTTGAGAGTTGAGAGTGTTGGAGAGAAATTAGAGAGAATTGAGAAGAAATTGGTGTGAGGAAAAATGAAAGGGGGGGGGGAGAGAATTGAGAAGAAATTGGTGTGAGGAAAAATGAAGGGGGGGGGGGGGGGGGGGGGGGGGGGGGGGGGCTTATTTATAGAAAAGAAAAAAAAAAAAATTTAAAAAGGGGTAGTCGTTTATAGAAAAGAGGGGGCTTATTTATAGAAAAGAAAAAAAATAAATTTTAAAAAGGGGTAGTCGTTGGACCCCAACGTCAGCAGACCGTTGGGCCAAACGGTCGGCTGACGTTAGCCGACCGTTGGGCTCCAACGGCTGCCCAACAAAAAATAAAAATAAAAATAAAAATAATATTTTTTAATTCGTCGAACCGCCGGTTCCAATCCGGTTCGAACCGGCGGTTCCAATCCGGTTCGAACCGGCGGTTCAACCGAAACATCGAACCGGAACCGGAACCGGTCTACTCCGGTTCAGGTTCCGGTTTCGGTTTCGGTTTCGGTTTTTTCGGTTCCGGTTCCGGCGGTTCCAACCGGAACCGTGCCAGGCCTACCTCAATGATTAATGCTACTACGTATTTAGAGAAAATTTAGTACCACATAGAATAGATAAATAATAAGGTGAAAAAAAAAAAAAAAAAAAAAAAAAAAAAAAAAAAAAAACATTTTCAATGCAATTATCTAATTCCAATATGGAGGTGATGTATCAATTTAATTGCAACTTAAAGACGAGAGAAAGCGAGATAAATGTTTTATGATGATTGATCATAAAATGGATACATATTTGATTTTAGATAATTACTTTAGAAATGAAAATATATATTTTTTTCATTTTTTTTATTCAATATATATATTGATGTGTCACTAGTTAAAAACCTAAACATATATTTTTATATTAGAAACTATATATTGATTTGGACGAAAAATTAATTAATAAAAATACTAGTTTAAAATTTCAGCAGATTATCATATTATTGGGTGAGATACAAGTCATGGAATACCAAAGGTGAAATGTCTCATGTCTGTCTAGCATTATTATTATAAAAAATTGCCTAAAACTCATCACAAATAATATAACCAGGATAGAATTCACTTCACCTAAATAATTTTAGTTTATAGACAAAAATGTCCTTGATGAGATACAAAGCGAAACCGGCATAAAAGAGCCCGATAAAAAAGGATAAAGTTAGAGAAGTTGAAAGTTAGAAAAAGAAAAATAATGAGAAAGTTGATTAAAAAAATAAAAAATGTTGTAAAATAATGAAGAACATAATAAATGAATTGAGAGACACTTGTATTGATATATCTGGAGCTTCAGCTGAACAACATTTACAAATGAGAATCATAAGTCTTATATATAGACTTTTACAAAAGATCAAGCAAAGATATTATGAGATATTATAGGAGATATTATATAAGATATTATGGGAGATATTTAGGGAGATATTTATGTGATATTTGTGTGCATAACACATGTGATAAAAGCCACATATATTATAACACTCCCCCTTGGATTTATACCACATGTATTAATTTTCTAGGGAAAAACCCAATGGGATAAAACCTAAGTAAAATATATACAGTGATCTCCTGGATCTTGTGATGTTGGACGTTCTCAAAACTATCTCGTTAAAAACCTTGTCAAGAAAACCCAGTGGGACAAAACCTGATCGAAGGGAAAAAAAGTATAGTTTACATATGTCCGTTCTGAACTTTTCTCCCCCTGATTGTCTCGTTAAAAACCTTGTCAGGAAAACCCAGTTGGACAAAACCTGATCAAAGGGAAAAATAGTACAATGCAAATATAACAATAGTTAATGTTTTCTTCAAAACATTTCTCACATTTATATTTTGCTAGGAAAAACTCAGTGGGATAAAAACCTGAGCAAAGATATCCATTGATCTGTCGGATCAAAGTAATATTTATGATGATCTTTTGGATCAAGGTAATATATATACGATGATTAGCAAGATCAAAGTAATATTTACAATGATATTTTTGATCAAAATAACATATATACGATGATATATTGAATCGATGTAATATTTATGATGATTTTGTGGATCAAATGATTTTTGGGTGTGCTTAGAGAATTGCCTCATTAAAAACCTTATCAGGAAAATCCAATGGGACGAAAAACTTGATTGAAAGGGAAAAGAGTACAATGCACATATTCCCCAATATGATTAATATACTTCATTTGATATGCTCCTTCTGATGGGACGCTCCCTCTGATAAAAGTTATTTTAAAGCAATATTCTAGATTGCTAAACTAGGGTATACAAATGTTTATTTCATGAAATGAAATAACATCATAAACAATTGGAGAGAGTATAAGCAAAGATTTATGAGCTCCGATTAAATTCATATCATCAACATATGTTGTGAATATAGTAAATTCG
This sequence comes from Acer yangbiense, assembly GCA_008009225.1. Taxonomy (NCBI): domain Eukaryota; kingdom Viridiplantae; phylum Streptophyta; class Magnoliopsida; order Sapindales; family Sapindaceae; genus Acer; species Acer yangbiense. The sequence goes on from CM017770.1 coordinate 11,743,788, forward strand.
AATTCTGATTTCTTTGCGAAGACACTTGGGTATATAATATAATTATTATATTCTTATTTTATCAGATATTCACTGAAACGGTTATATCACATCCGTCCAGATTATTTTTAATCCATATAAGGATTTTTGTATGTTCATCAAATACAGATTACGAGATCTCGATTTACATGCTTCTAGCATTTTAAATCCTTCCGGGATTATAAATTTATGCATTGAGTGAATCATATAGATAAATGATTACTACGTCTAGAGGACGTATTTCAAGCCTTGTAAAGGTAGCCAAATTTATCAAAAATTCGAAACGTAATTGTATTTGTCACTATTGAATACCAAGTTTCTGTTAGAAACCTTGTACTACGAGTCGTGCCTCATATCTCACGATCTCGTTTTTCTCATTATGTTTTCCGTATAAAGACCCATTAGTATCCAACTAGTTTGACATCTCCAGGTGTCTAGAGTACTTTTGGTCTAAATACTTTATGTTTAGCATATGAAGTCAATTCTTCTTGAATTGCTTCTTTTCACTTAGGCCAATCTTGTCTTTTGTATACAATCATTGATATTATGAATATCATAATTATCGTTTATAATTTCAGTAGCGCTACTGTGTATAAAAATACATCATTAATGATTGTTTCTTTATGATTCCACATTTCTCTCATATGATTTATAGAAATTTTCTCAATTTCAATATGCTTGAATCTCTGTTGAGATTTCTTCCATTACAATGGATTTAGTCATTTCATAGACTAGTATAGAAATTTTCTCAATTTCAATATACTTGTATCTCTGTTGAGATTTCTTCCATTTTCAATGGATTTAGTCATTTCATAGACTTATATAGAAATTTTCTCAATTTCAATATATTTATATCTCTGTTGAGATTTCTTCCATTTTCAATGGATTTAGTTATTTCATAGACTTGTGTCTCATTAGATATATCAGACTCTTTCAGAGTTGATTTAGAGAAAGTGGATTTATTTATAACTCGAGTTTTGTTTATATTAGGATCCTCATAACAATACCTTTCAAAAAGGTTCATAAATTTATGATATGCATCAGATGATTTATTTAATTTCATTTACTCTGATCATTCTTTTAAGAACAATCACCCGATTATGAGATGGCAACTTATAAAATCTTATTACCTTTAATATAACAAGTAACAAATTAATAATTATCTGATGATCAATTATCTTTCGTATTTGAGTGATACAAAGATTGAAATGAGACACACACACACACACGCACACACACGCACACATATATATATATATATATATATATATATATATATATATATATTTTTATAACCAAACTGATATCTCTATTTTGTATAAGAGTAAATTTCCATTTACTCTTTCTGGAGAAACTTTCCATCTGGAAATTAATCAATATAATGATATATAAATTGTGTGTAAAAAAATATAAACTATCAGAAGTTTAAATGGTCTAATTGGAAGATTTAATCAAAATCAATATTTAATCTCATAATAATATATAATTCTTATCTTAGATCATGATAGAGATGAAATAAGGAGATATACTATACAATCAAATATCTTTAAAATGTGAGCAAGTTAATGACCAATTACAAGTTGTAATGGTAAATAATGATTATAAGTAGTGAGACATAGATGACTGCATCAACATGTAACATAAAATGTCCCATATAAAAATTGGTAAATGAATAATAAAGTTATCGTAATTACCTGGAGACATTTTGATAATTGATTCAGCTCATCCATTCTGATTATGTGTATATGCGAAAACTGGATGTTGAACATCGATCTCAACCGGAGATGGTTTGATAATACACAAACATGTGACCATCATATAGATGCATCATTCAATACCATAAAATAATAAAAGGGTTTATTTGGTGGATGAATATATCCACATATACCCCTTGAATGATGGGAACTCAAAAACCAACTTTTAGAATAATATGGTTTATTTGGTGGATAAATATATCCACATACATCCCTTTTTTGATCAACAATATAATCCGGATGATAAAGAACGCAGCTTTTCTATAATCAGCCTCTGGCTTGAATTACGCACATATGTTCAACATTCTTATTATCCATGGTCACAATATGACATTAATAAAGTTATATGTCTTTGATCTAAATAGATTTCTTTATGTTCTATTTGAATGATATAAAGTATCATTGATACACAATTGAATATCATCTGGTAATAAGATTGTGGCTCTTTTAGAGCTTTTAATCAGATCCATCAGATCCTCTAGATTTGATTTGGTATTAACTTTAAATGCTCTTGAACTAAGCATATTTCTTTATGTTGTTCTTGAATAATATCAAGTATAATTGATACATAATTGAGTATTGTTTGATAACAACATCGTGGCTTTTCCAGAGCTTTCTATCAGATCCGTTAGACCTGATACATAATTTAGTATTGTTTGATAACAATATCAAGGCTCTTATAGAGCTTTCTATCAGATCCGTTAGACATAATACATTAATAACATTTGCTCTCAGCAAAGTCGAATCCATAAAATATTTGACTCCGCAGAATTATATGAGTCGTTGCACTCTCAGCGAGGCATATATTTTTCCTTCTAGAAATTTTATAGACATTATATGTAATGTCATTTTATATCTCATTTGAAATGATAATAATTCCCCCTCCTTTTTTATTTTTTTTTTTTTTTTTTTTTTTTTTTTTGTTTTTTGTTTTTTTGTTTAAAGAGAAATTACAAAGCTACCCCTAATTTTGTAAAATTACAGAAAGACCCCTCAATTTTTATTAATTATAAATCAACCCCAAAACTCTTTGTAAATTGAAAACTGGACCAATAAGTTTTGGTAATTATAAATTAATCCAAAATTTTGTCAAAATTACAAAATGTCCCAAAATAATAGTAAATCAATCCATCAAGAATATCGAATTCTCCAAAAGTGGCCCAGAGCAAAAATGAGCTTTGTGACCAATCTGAACCAGATCGTCCGCCATGACCGATGATCTCTGATCATCGCCGTAAAACGCACTAGGCTAGTGCTAAATCCAACGAAGCCCACCGACGAGGTAGCATTGACCCGAGGAGGCGATGGGTCTGGGTTGAAACCCACCAACCCAGAAGCGAACCCAGATCGGGGTTTGGTGATACCAAAGCAGATGATCTGATGATCCAACACCCATCACATTCACATGTTTATCAAATTCATCTACTGTCAAGTAGACTACTGATCTCAGAATTCCCTTTTTTCAGTAATTCTAAATTTTGCTCTCCAGGAGCATCAAACACGAACGAAATTGATAAAATATTTCATCCAGTTTCATTATACGTTAGGATCTTAAATCCTTTTATGTGATACTCACATTATCCTGTTGGATGTGTATAAAATGGATAAAATATTATTTCCAATTTCATTATACATTAGGATCTTAAATCTCTTTTATGATACTCTCAGCATCCTGTTGGATGTGTAGATCCTTCTTTAAATATTGTTCTTCATGAGTATCAAGCATGTATAAAATAGATAAAATATTATTTCCAATTTCATTAAACATTAGGATCTTAAATCATTTTTATAATACTCACAACATCTTGTTGGATGTGTAAATCTTTTTTCTCAAATGAATGATATGTAAATATATCACTTCATATATATGAGATAAAATAAAATCATGTATCATAATGATTTTTCGAATTTCCGGTTCGACCATGAACTGTAAGTTCATATATTAAATCTAGAAAACTTCATATTATGAGTGGATTTGAAACCCTAGGTTCTAAATAATGAAGTATGTCATTCATAAATATAACACTAGATCAAGAACTCCAGGTTCTCATTGGTTTTCAATATCGTGCCATATGGCATTCATGAATATAACACTGGATCCAGAACTCCAGGTTTTCATCGGTTTTCAAAACCGTAACGACTTAAATATCATAACTCCAAAAATTTTAAATTCTGGTTAATCGGTCTAGCCAATCTCATATATTGCATATGTACCGTAAATAAACAGTTCCAGAACGGTATATATATTCTGTAAAAACAATTCCAAGACGGTATATATGTCCTGTAAAAATAATTTCAGGAGGCTGAGCTCACCTGCTATGTGCATAAAAATAAATCCAGAACTATATATATATATATGTTCCGTTGACGGCAAAGCCATCTTATATATGAAATATATATAGATCCAGAATATTGAGATTTAAAGAGAATAAATTCAGGACTATATATATGCTCCATTGACGGCAAAGCCATCTTTTATACGAAATATATTTAGATCCAGAATATTGAGATTTAAAGAGAATAAATTCAGAACTATATATATATGTTCCGTTGACGGCAAAGCCATCTTTTATACGAAATATAAATAGATCTAGAATATTGAGATTTAAAGAGAATAAATTCAGGACTATATATATAAATATATATGTTCCGTTGACGGCAAAGCCATCTTTTATACAAAATATATATAGATCCAGAATATTGGGATTTAATTAAATCACCCATCAGGGATCCTTTTTATTTACATACAATCGTGCTGATCACGTGTTGTAAAATAATAAAGAACAGATGAAGAACATAAGAAATGAATTGAGGAACACTTGTATTGATATATCTGGAGCTTCAACTGAACAACATTTACAAATGAAAATCATAAGTTTTATAAATAGACTTTTACAAAAGATCAAGCAAAGATATTATGAGATATTTAGGGAGATATTAAGAGAGATATTTATGTGATATTTGTGTGTATAACACATATGGTAAAACCGTAAAAGCCACATATATTATAACAAAAAGAAATTCTTAAGAAATTGGAAGGAGAGCTTCAGAAGAACTTGGAAGGGTTTTCTGGAGAGCTTCAGAATGAGAGAGTTATTTGTAAGGAAAGAAACGCAATTTCGACTTACACTTAAACGCTGATATTTACATATTGAATTTTATATTTACAAATTTTTCTTTTACAACCTTAATTATAAATGAAATTTTTTACATGATGAATTTTATAATTACTCAACAATGACATGTTATAAAAGAAATTTTACACGGTAATTATAAATAAAATTACTAGAAATTAAAAAATGAATGAATTCAAAAGTCTCTCTAACTTCCTTAAAAAAATATAAATAAATAAATAAATAAAAATAAAAAAAAAGCCTCTCTTTAACATCAACTTCCTCTCTTACAATTTTCTTGCTGGAAATCAAACTCTACCTAGGTACCTAGCAGTGAACTTGATTCCCTATACAAGTTGAACTGAAGTTCCCTAAACTCTTGTGTAAGAGATTTATATAATTAACTTGATTCACTTTTTTTTTTTTTTTTTTTTTTTCTGTGTTAGAGATTTAAATAATTAACTTGATTCACTTTGCTTTTATAAACACTATATTACAAATAAAAATTAATCAAGTTTCCTTTGATTAGTTTATAAACTCAAACAACCTAAGCAGAATAACATAATCTAATGTTTTATACAGAACATTGATCCAGAGTAAAACATGCACAGATGCCAAAAACATAAAAAATGAAATACAAACATTGATCCACATCGATTAAAATTAAACCCTAATAAATTAGCACACACCTGTACTTAAATTTATCGTCTCTTTGGAAAGACCGAAAGAAAAAGATACAACGAAGAGTACATTATATATAAATAGAATATAGTACAAGCATAAAACCTATGTTTCCACTTCACCCCAGACAGCAAGGCATGCCAAAATGTACCCAGGGAGATAAATGAAAACACAGGCGAGACGCACCACGGTATGCATGCGTGGCATATCATAATAAAATACGTACCATAATAATAATAATAATAATATTTAAAAAGTCTTAGAAAATGATACCTATTTTAACAACACCTAATCCAAGAAAAAAGAGACCAGAGATGGAACTAGAAACAGTGTTTAACATGGAAAAGGCAAAGGAAACGCAGCGGCGAGGACGTTTCATTCAGTTGACCATACCCTTCTTCCTCATCAACAACCTGACCTTTCTCAGATTGACAGGTGGAGCTGCACCAACCCCTACACATTTTCCAATCAGGCTCGGTGCTGTGTCGTTCCAGCCGTCACGTGGTGGTGATAGTGTCACAGGCAGGTAACGCCGTGTGTGACAACTGAACTTCGACTTCTCAAAGTTCTTCACCAACCCTTCTTTGCCCTGGATTTGATTGATTTTCAAAATCACAACAATCAAAATTAAAATAAAATAAAAACTTCAATTATACTATTGGGAAGAGAAGTGAATAAAGAAGAAATGATAGCTAGAAATAATTACTTGGATGGTAGCACATGTTATCTCACAGATTTTCTTCTTCTGTCCAGGAGCTGAAACCTCCCACTGGTACTGATCAAATGCTACGCAAAACCTTAGAGCAGCAGCGCAAGTAGTGAAGTTGACAAATGCATATCCCAAATTTGAACAAAAGCTAACAAAAGAAACAACAAAATATGAGAAGTGATCATCGTAAGCAAAAAAGGAGTGAGAAGTGGGAGAGGTTATAGTTTTATACCCAAAATCCATGGGGAGGTAAACGAAATCGTACTCGGACCTACACGGGTCAGAAATCAACTTGGCCTTTGAATTTTCATTTCGACAATGCTTGTCCAGAATTCTGATCAAGTCCCGCCTACTGCTTATCATCACAATTCACAACAAAAAAAGGTGTACATATTAGATGATGCACCACATCCATATTCCTTTTAACATGCACATGTATGATCAAGAACCCAAATGTAAAATTGGTATGTGAATGACATGGTGCACGTATATTGAAGTTGATTCATTTTGGACAGACATTACTTCCGTACACATACAAAAAAGAAAAGCGTAACAAAGTGTGAGACAACATTACAAAATCACCATCTGTACTTCTACTCCTTTTCAGCTTTTGTTTACAGTCGTTTAATACTCAACCAAGGCCTCAGAAAGAAAAAACAAGCAAACAAGCGAGAGAATCAGAAAAGTAAAACCCAAGCAACAGAAACAAGAAAACTTCTAAAGAGTGAAGGAGGCTATCATCGCCTGGAGAAAAATTTAAGAAAATTAAGCTACATAGCTCCAATCAAGAATAAACCCAAAAAAAAAAAAAAAACTGCAGAAATCTCATGTAAATAATAACAAAACAAAAACTAGCAGGCACACACAGACAACAGGACAAGAATACAAGATCAGGTGCAACAAAAACACAACACAGTAGCAAGACAACCGGAAAATACAAAGAAAACTAAAAGTAGAAACACCAGGACAAATGAAATGAAGAGACAAAAGGAGATAAAAGTGGACTCACTCGAAGTGGTTGGGTATATTTCTTATCATCAAAGACGTGTTCCCTTTTAGAATAGAGTCGTAATCTGCAGCATGAGCAGCTCCGGTCTTCTCAGAAGAGATTTTGAGTGCCCATTTCTTATGGGATTCAACTTTTCTAGGCGGTGGTCTGCATGTTGGAGAAATGAACCTCTTAACAGTACCCTTGTTCACTATGTTCATGTGATCATCTCTACTTGTTGAACACCCAGATAATTCTTTCAAAGGGTATGGTGACTTGCTCTTTTCTTGTTTAGGCTGTGAAAACGCATTGTATTGTTCAAGTTTTTGTGGGAATATTGGTGGCCACAAAACTTTGGGTTGGTAGACGAAAACAGGGTTATAAGAGAAGTAGACGGGTTTAAGACCCGGTAGTAGAAGAGGAGGAGGTGTCTGCTGCTTAAAGATTTGTTGAGGCGGTTGGGGGCACAAGGCCGGTGTTGATGGGTATGGTGTGTAGGGTTGGGCATGTGGGTTTAGTTGTTTTGGGTACGGTGGTGGTGGTGGTGGTGGTGGTGGAGGTGGAGTATTTGCAGGGATTTGGAACATCTTTTGGGTGAGATGGAGATTGACGAAAGAGGTATAATTTAGATCTCTCAAGGTTGTGAAATGTGAAGTGAAGAGGATCTCTCTCAAAAGGTTGTAGTACGGCTCTAGTGTGAAGTGGAGATACTTTTGCAAACAATGGACCTTTTTTATACTGTCTGAAACTTTAAAAACTATACATTTTGAAGCTAACTTGTCTTATTTTTAAATTTTATATCTCACTTCCATCACAACAAATGATGTGACCAATAATAAATAGATGAAAGTACTGAGGTATATTATATTATCCATTAAATATATAGATAGTACTATAGTAGGTTCGAGCCTATCCATTCACATTCCATATGCATCTTGAATTAAAGTAATATTTCATTTCAAATCGGGTTATATCAACTTAAAAATCTGATTTAAATTAATGACTTCAATTCTAATCCATTCATTTGATCTAAATCCAATGATGGAGAAAATAAGTAAATGACAACACAAATGAGTAGACGAGAATTGAAATCACTTAATTTAAATCAGATTTTTAAATTGATATAGTCTAACCCATTTCAAAATAATAATAACAATAATAATATTAAATATTCTTTTAAGGCAAAGTGACCAATAATAAATAGATACAAATATTTGGTAACTTTAAACAGACTTAAATTTATGATTTAAGGTTTTTTTACTACAATATCATAATCACTCATGCACTCTTAATACAATGGTTGACAATCCTGTTGAATTTAAATTTATTTACAACTCTAAAAATAAGAGCATGTGAGTGGGTGAAAATTAAATTAAAAAATTTAAGTCACATATTTAAGTTTATTTAACTTAACTCTAGTAGTTAGAATTGAGATTCAATTAGAGATCATTTAAATTAATGATGTGACTTAATTAGAGATGGACTCAAATCATATGTTTAGAAATTGTGTCCCAATTTATCCCAATTTGTGTCTAACTAATCAAATTAGGACATGTATTTATATTTTATTTTTATTTTTTTTCAATTTCTTCCATAAATATAGACACATATCCCAATTTGGTTGATTAGACACAAATTAAGACACCATTTTTTGACAGCTGATTTGAGTCCATTAGAGATCATCTACCATACTCCAAAATAGAGTATGAAATTCAAAATAATAATGAAAATATAAGTTAGGCTAATTGGCATTTATGTCCCCTGAACTATGCCTGAATTTACACATTACCCCCTATACTTTTTTTTTCGCCATTAAACCCCTTGAACTCTCATAAATTTACAATACGTGACGGAACTTTTCCCCTCATAGGGGGTAAAAAAACCCAAGTGTTTGCCAAAAAATACGAGAATTCAAGGGGTTTAGTGGCGAAAAAATAAATTTAGGTTGCATAGTGCATATTTTGGAAGAGTTTAGGGGGAGCATCAATGTCAATTAACCTATAAGTTATTCAAAGATAGAAATAGAAATAGAGAAGGAAATATTGATAGAATGTGTGGTGGGAGTGAACAAAATTTAGAGATGGAATATTTTATTATGGAACTCTATGAAGATAGAGATATGGTGGGAGATGCTCATATGCCCTTACACATAATTAAGCAAATAAAAGAATATAAAATATATGTTTGTTTTTTAAATACGAATATAAAATACTTATATATCATAAATTTGATAAAACAATAATAATAATTTATTGATGAATGACGTTCAAGTCAACTTGATAAATGTCACTTATTCGACAATGTACTAATTTAAGTTGTCAATTGGGGTCGGGTCTGGCGTGCCCAGCCCGTTAAGGCCCGCCAAGGAGGCGGGCCATGCCTGGGCTAGCATGGCACGATGGCACGTGCCATGCGGGGCCGAGGGTGCCAGCACGGCACGGCACGCTAGGCCCAACATTCAGCATGGTGGGTCCACCGTTGGGCCGCCATAATTAAATTATTATTTTTTTCAATTGTAATTGTTGGGATTTAAAATAAAATTAAAAAAAAAAACAAAAACAAAAACAAAAACAAAAAAGTCAAGCCAACTGCTGGGTGATCCAAATTTTGAAAAAACAAATAACAAAAATCCCCCTCATCTCTTCTTAAATTTAAAAAAAAACATAAAATAAAAAATAATTAAAGTGGCTCGGCTTGTTAAGGCCCCCCAGGCCGGCACGGCACAACCCCAATGGGTCGTGCCGTGCCACCCATTTTCTTAACGGGCTATGCTTGGCATGGCACGGCACGTTAAGGCGCCCATGCTTTAGGGGGCCATGCCGACACGTTTTGATAGCTTTAGTATCGATTTGAAAGTCTCAAAGCGTGTAAAAAAATTACCAAGGAAAAATATTATTTTGTTATAGGGTTATTATGATTTTAGTCCCTCTATTTTGCGTTAATCTGGGTTTGGTCCACTAGTTCTTTGACAATACAAATTCCAGTCTCTATCGTCCAATTTCGTTAGAATTTTGTTGACTTCCGTTAGGTCAGCAAAGGCAATATAGGAAATGTGATTAAAGCTTCTAGAAGCTTTTCATAAACAAGGGTAAAAATGGTATTTAATAATGTAAAATTTTAGAAAATTTAAAAAAAATTAAAACAATTAATATTACAAATAATGAAAAATAAAAAACAGAAATTAAACTTTTTTTTAATTAAATTTTAAAAACAGAAATTAAAATAAAATAAAATAAAATAATATATATTAAATGAATTTAAATTAATAAATTTAATTAATTGCATTTAAATTAATAAAACAAAGCAAAAATATAAAATTCATTTAAATTAATAAAACAAAACAAAACAAATATCACCTATCAGATTAATAAAAAAAAACCATCCATCATTTTCATCGTCACTCGTTATCATCCACATCTCCCAAACCCTAGCCACCCAAACTTTAATTATCTCTCTCTCTTTCTTCCTCTCTTCTAACACCCAACCTAGCCACCACCTCCCCCTAACCGTCGTCACCACTAAACACCAAAACCTAGCCGCCACTGCTGGTGGGTTTTTCGCTCAAAACTCGTGTAATTTGAGGTGAGAGGCAGATCGACGGTCGTCGATCACTATCTGGTCCAGATTGAGCGACCCAAACCCATCTCCGTCGTTGTTCGTTCGATCTGTGAAACTTGATCACCGGTCTTCGTTTGGGATTCGCGTATGTGGTTCAATTTGCAACGAGGAGGCAGATTGACGGTTGTCAATCACAATTTGGTCCAGATCGAGCGACCCAAACCTATCTCCGTCGCCGTTCGTTCGATCGATTTTGGGTCGAACCCGTGGTGGTGTGTGCGTGAGATTGAGAGAGATAGAGGTGGTGATGAGGTGGCGGTCGATTATGGGCTGGTGTTTGTGATGATGATGTTTCTGGGTTTGTGGTGATGGTGATGGAGCTCATGAGTTATGGTGAATTAAAAAAAAAAATTTGATTTTTGTTAAATTGATGAAAAGTAGGATGGGTGTTGTTTAATGATTGAGGTGTTTGATTTTGTTGTGGATGGAAAGGTTAGGACGGGTTTTGTTTAATGGGTGTTGTTTAAAAATTTGTTTTGGGTTTGTGATTTCTAGAAATTTTGGTGTTTGAACTCGGTTTGATTTCTGGAAAGTTTTAATTTGGTGTTTTTTTTTTCTACATTTTTTAAATTTTAGAAAAAAATGGATTTGGTGGATCTCCACCGTCTATCTCATCAGATGGACGGTCTGGATCTCCACCAAATCCTTCTTTTAAATTTAATTCATTTAATAATAATAATAATAATAATTATTATTATTATTTTAATTATTTTTTATATATTTTAATTTTAAATTCAGTTTGTTTTTGTTTTTTCATTTTTTATTTAATTAAATACAAAATTATCATACTGCCCTTCATCAAAAATCTTCATTAAGGGTATTTCGGTCATTGTACTCTCTGACAATGCCAGTATGTTAGTTTTCACAGAATTCCTAACAGAAGGACTAAAGTTAGTAATTTCAAAAACTAGTGGACCAAAACCTAGATTAATGTAAAACAGAGGGACTAAAATCATAAAAACCCTTTGTTATATAAATTTTGGTCACATTTTACTATTTTAGGATCTCCCATTAAAAAGTATCCAAATAAATTTGTAAGATTATAATTTTAAATTCATTTAGTTATCTAAATAATAGTAAAATAAATATATGAAATGTAATATTTTACTCGGTGACCCTATAAAAAAATAGACTTTGAACTTGAAGTAACTAGTAAAAGTAAAGTGAGAAAAACAGAAGGTGGGTGACTTTTGAAAATAAATTATGTGGATAAAAAATCTTCATCATTGATATTATCTTCGCATTAATTGCCGCCACTATTAAAAGACAAACCAAAGTTAGCTTTGGCGGCTGATATGTTTGACACTTATGACTGAACAACACACACTTCTCTTCTGCAATCTCTGGAATTTATGTTTCTTCATCATTGTTGCTTCTCATTCTTCGGTGATTTGTTTTATTTTATTCATATAATCATTTCTCATTTCTCTTTTTTTTTTTAATCCTTAAATTCTTTTTTTATTCATATTTTTTTCTGTTTTAACTTTTAACAAATGGGATCGGTTTAAATAAACTTAAAATTTTGACTTAATTTGTAATTTTGTGTTCTGTTTTTAATCAATTAATGTCGAACAAGAAAAATAAATTACAACCTTTATTTTTGTAAGTTATAACTATGAACCAAAATAAAAACAACTAATTGAGAAGAGAAATAATAGCTTAAGAAATAATCACTTTTAGTGTACTATTATATAAATATTTAGTTTAAGAAAAAAGTGAATAGTTGTTTAGTAAATTAGCTTTAAGAGTAACCAACTTAGCAAAGAAGTGAATAGTTAATTGATAAATTAGCTTAAGAGTAATCACTTTATCGTTAAAAAAAAAAAACAAAAAAAAAAAAACAAGGGAATATGTTTGGTAAATTCTATTGGATTATAACAAACGAATAAAAATGACACTATTGAAAAATGTAATATATGTTATAAACACGGTGGCTTCCACCACAGTCACTGTGTGACATGTGTTAGACTTAGCTTATATATGGTGGCAATTAGAGGTGAAAATTGCAATAATCACTCCTCTACTTTTTTTTATTGACAATATCTATAAATCCGGGATCAAGTATATTTTTTAAAACTTTCGTCATTTACCCAAACCTCAAACTCGTACATCTACAAGCTGTCAAGCTGAGCTATGCCCTTGTTAGCCACCCCTCTACTTTTTTGCCTGTATATAAGTGTGAATTGTATTGTAAATGTAACGAAGATGTGAAGCAAATCAATAAAGCAAGCGTTTGATCGATATTTTCTCTCTTCTTATTTTCATAACAATATACTCTTTTTTATTTAGTGAAATATTTTTCATCTAGAGTTAAATATTTTTCATCTATATATATATATATATATATATATATATATATATATATATTTCCAGCTTTTCATTTATAATTTTTCATTTATTCAATTTTATTTTTAAATCAAATTTAATATTAATTTAAAAGATAAATAAATAAAAATACAAATTTTATTTTAAAAAATATCATTTTTTTTCCGTAAAAAAAAAACAACAAATTATGCAATGAGGAATTGTTTGAAAACGACCACCGCAGGAGGATCCCCAATAGGAAGTTTATTCAAAAATTTATTGCCATGGTTTGTAAATAGATCCCACAGTAATTGGGGTCATAAATTTGATTATATTCTTGTGCAATTATTCCAGAAATTTTTTTTTTTTTTTTTTTTTTTGTAAAGCAAGAAAGTTGATTCAGTTCAACATGTTTAGACTAAAATGACAAAAAACCTCAATAATTATTAGTTCGTGTACTTGCAGATTATCCAAATTTGCTCACAACACCTTGTAATTATGCAACTGCCTCTCTCTCTATTTCTCTTCTTAATTACAGTCAAGACGGTTGCAAATTTAAAGATCAAGGTAGTGGAAAAAAAACAAAACCACACAATATCTAAATATGTTGTGTAACAATTTGTGGACTACTTTTTCTAAACAATTAATTGTTTATACGATTAAACTAAGAAATTAGTACTAGTTTTTAGAAAATAAAAAAATTCAGTTTTGGTTTTGAAATGGTAGAGAAAGCGTATTTTAAAATGTTTTTTTTTTTTTTAATTTATAAAAAAGTAATGTTTTAAAAAATGTAATGTTCTCTTATCTATATATACCATGAGTTTATGATTTCCAATCTGGTCTCTCTTTCCAAAATCTTAAATTTATCGTAAATATTTTTCATAAGAAAAAAAATGTTTAAATTTTATACTTAAATGACGTGTCAAGATAAATGTAATATCAGTCTTCCTATAATATTATATGATAATATAATAATAAATGATTTTATTTATTTATTTTTACATAAATTGGACAAAATTTTCTTAAAATCATTATAAAAATTTTAATCGACTATAATACATAATTAGGTGCTTAAAAATTGGTGTGATCTTTGTAGATTCGTGTCTACATGTGGAGAAAGCATCATCCAACAGCGATTCATCTGTGAGTGAGTCAAAAGAAACCAAAGATAAAACTTAAAAGAAAGGAGTTGCATTAACTAGGATTGTACGAGGGAATGGAAATTACATGAATAAAGGAGGCGTTTGAGTTTCGAAGTTGGTCACCAAAATCTCTGCGCAGTGCATACACACACTCTGTGAGACTGTGACTGCTACGCCTCTGCTACAATAATAAAAGGACAAATTTGCCTTTCACCTTTCAATCTTTTCTTCTCTCTCTCTCTCCTTCCTTTTAGCCAACTCCATATATGATATAGGCAACTGAAATTAGGGTTTTCTTGAGTCAATCTGGAAAATAAACCATGACTTACAAATTTACATACTAGATCAGTTTATCTTTTTCTTCTCACAGTCTATTGTCAACTCTTGTGTTGCTATAACCGTGCAAGAGTTATAGGTTGTAATAACTGGTGTGTCATTTCATGACATGTATAATTTTGACTAATGCTGATTTTGGGTTGATTTGGTTTAATTGGTGTGTCATGGAAACCCATATCCTGCTGTGTAAATAGGGTATAGCTAACTGGATCTTCCCATCTTGGTACTTAATAGGGTTATTAGGGTAAAAACCCATCTTTTCAAATACGATAGATTTTTATTATTTTTTTAAGCTTGGTTATTACGCATCATTTCGGAGAGAGTAATATTGTACAAACCATCTGATTAACCCAAATGATGTATGTATTCAATGTATAAATCATGAAATAATGTTGTTAATAAAGAAACCATTTGCTATATCAATTATGTTTTTTTTTTTTTTGGGTGAATCTGCTCTTTTAAGCGACTTTTAATTGGTCCCGTTCACACCAGTGTGTACTGATGTAACTATATTAGTACCAATGCATGTGGGCCACTAATTATGGAGAAGTTTTGACAAGTGCATACACTTTGAATCAAAGTATGTAAATCTAATGGTCTATATCCAATGCACTAATGAAGTTATATTAGTGCGTACTAACTTAAACATTTATAGACTTTTAATTATATATATAGATTTTTTTTGAAGTATTACAACAGTATTGTCGGGACCTATCGAGATCAAACAATTTATGTGCGGTTCGGATATCTACTTTCATAACGAGAGATAACTACTCTCATATTTCAGGAAAAAAACTCCTCAAACATACTTATAAAATACGTGTATAATGGGATTTGAATCCCTCACTACTAAAAGGTGATATGCCTATATCAGTTGTTGTTGGAGCCTGATGTTAGATTTTGACTTTGGGTGGGAAGATCTAGTATTTGGGAAATCTAGCGGGATTTTGGTTTCTGGTTAATTCCTTATTTACTCTCTCTTTTGTCTCTTTGATGCTTTGCCCACATCCCTACATAATCCATACGAAGCATGACAAGACTTGATATTTTTCACCGTCTACGGTCTGCGGTCTACCTTGTTTGGGTGCAATGGTGCATCATGCATGCAGTCGCAATATTTAAATTCCCGAATCATCATACTATTACACCAATCACTTCAATATTTAAATTAGTCATCGTACCATTCCACCTTAGTCCGTAAGAGCATCCACAAAGGTGCCAAAATGAGACCCACTTTATTAAAACCCACTTTGAAACCCATAACATTCTTCCATAATGGTGCAAAATGAGACCCAAAAAAAAAGAGCCAAATGTGGGGCCCACCCAAGTAGACCCAAATTGGGTTCCACATTTGGAACTCAATTTGGGTCTTGCCCAATGATTGGGTTGGGTTCCCAACACTTCCCAATCATTGGGTTGGGCCCCTAAATATATATATTTATTTATTTATTTATATAATTTAAATTAAAATATATAACTATTAATTTTAATAATTATATATAATGAAAAAATATAAATAAATTTAATATATATATATTTTTTAATTATTTAAATTTAAATATATTATTATTAACTTCAATAATTATATATATAATGAAAAAAATATAAATAAATTTAATTTCAATTATAAAATTTTAGTTCAATAAAATTAAAATAATTTAAATGAAAACATTAATTTTTTTAAGGTTTGGAATCGGAACCAAACCTTCAAAACCGGAACCGGAATCGAAACCGAACCTTCAAAACCGGAACCAAAACCAGTTTTGAAGGTTTGGTTCGGTTTCAAAACCGGTCTGGAACTGAAACTGAAACTGAAACCGAAACCGAACAGTCAAAACATCCAGAACCGAACTGAACTGAACCGAACCGGAACCGAGGTACCGGAATCTCTCCGAGGGAGGTTCTGATTTTGGTTCTGGTTTCGGTTTCGGTTTCGGTTTCGATTTCGGTTTCGAAACTGCCACTTTCGAACCGGAGCAGTAACCGGAACCGGAACCGACGCCATGTCTAATCGTAGACAATATTTTGTTTTAAATATTTATTTTTATTGTTAATGAAAAAATATAAATAAATTTAATATATATATATTTCAATTAATTAAATTTAAATATATTATTATTAACTTCAATAATTATATATATAATGAAAAAATTATAAATAAATTTAATTTCAATTATAAAATTTTAGTTCAATGAAATTAAAATTATTTAAATGAAAACATTAATTTTTTGAAGGTTTGGAATCGGAACCAAACCTTCAAAACCGGAACCGAAACCGGAACCGGAACCGGAACCACCATCGAAACCGAAACCGAAACCAAAACCGAAACCGAAACCGAAACCGAACCATCGAAACTGAAACTGAAACTGAAACTGAAACCGAAACCGAAGCCGAAGCCGAAGCCGAAGCCGAAGCCGAAGCAACCGAAACCGAAACCGAAACCGAAACCGAAACCAAAATTTGAAACCGAAACCGAAACCGAAACCGAAACCGAAACCGAAACCGAAACCGAAACCGAAACCGAAACCGAAACCGAAACCGAAGCCGAAGCCGGAATCAAAATCCAAATGGAAACCGGAATCAGAACCGGAACCAGAACAGAAACCGAAACCGAAACAGAACCATCGAAACCGAATCCGAAACCGAAATTGAAACCGAAACAGAACCAGAACCAGAACCAGAACCATCGAAACCAAAACCGGACCGGAACCCAACCGAACTGACCGAACTGAAACCGGTGCCATGTCTAATCTTATACAATATTTTGTTTTAAATATTTATTTTTATTGTTGATGTAATTCGGTTGTGAAAAAATTATTTTAAATTAAACATAATTTGTTAAATAATTATTGAATATATATATATATATATATAATATTTTAAAGAAGAGTAATGATTGTTTGGAAAAAAGTTAAAAAAATGGATCCACTTTTACTTTTTCAATTGAACACCATTGTGGGAATATGAGACCCAAATAAATAGGACCTATGAGAAGACCCATTTTTTACTATTCAAGAGCCATTTTTGATGATGTGGCAATAAATAGGTCTTGAATAGTTGTGGCACCATTGTGGATGCTCTAAGTGTATAATAAAATAATTATCCCACAGATAATCAAATTAATCAAATGTTGTATTTTTTTTAATCTGTAAGCATTTTTTTTTTTTTTTTTAAGATCTACAAAATATACTGTAGAAAAAAAAACATACAAAACGTGTCTTGACATTTGGAAAAAGCGAAATATCAAACACTGCCTTCCTAATTGTCATAATTTTAAGATATTAATAATTCAATATAGAAATTTAAAAATTAGATATTATTTAAAATATGGATATATATAATATAATATAATGAATATCATGACTTACCCATGTATTAAGTGCGTAGGCCCAATGTTTTAAAAGGCGAAAGGCGAGACGAGATGATGACTCCTTCATGAGGCGAGACGGTAGCCTCAGTCGAATAATGGAAGAAGAAAAATTATAAAAAAACTAAAAAAGTATAAAATGTTCCATAATATTCAATAAAATAGTCATTCAACAATTCCAACATAAATATCCTAAATAAAATTCAACATTACAAAAGAAAACCGTTATCCCAATAACAAATGACCACTAGATATCAAATAGACTATCAGTTTATACATATTCAATTTAATAGAATTTAATTTATAAATATATTCAAGTTTTCAAATTCAATTTATACATATCTTGAATATTGTTTTTTACCCCCAACATTTAATAAAATCTTTACTGTTAAAATGACCTTGACTTCGTGTGTTGATTTACTTTCTTCCACCAATTTGTTGGCTCAAGGGATCAGCAACAATCTAATACTGTACAATTATCATTAACAAAATTTTGTAGATATTTCTTCCACCAACTTGCATACCGGAGAAGTTGAAAAAAATAAATAAATTAGGGCATGTTTTACGAATTTGGTATTTGTTTCTTAAAATATATATATATATATAATGGTGTCGTTTTAACCACACAAATATTTTTTTTTTAGTAGAACAGTGTCGTTTTACCTAAGAAAAAAAAAGGAAAAAAAAAAAAAGACTTACAACCGCATAATAGTCGCCTCTCCATAGGCGAGGCAAGGCAAGGCGGAAATGAGGCGGCCGCCTCATTTGGCCAAAATGTATATTTCATGTAATTTCACTGGTGTTGTCGCTTCGGTGCGATTTTGACGATAAGGCGGTCGAGGCGGACCGCCTCAGTACGAATTTTAAAACACTTAACATCACGTAGTCAATAGTATTCTATAATTAAGGGAAAAAAATATATAACTTACTTAACGGTTCAATTATTTATGACAAGATGATTGTTGGGATCTTGCACCTATACATGAACCTTTTAACACCTTCCTGTTAACAACTCAATAATACTGTAAGATTCACTTAAAAAAACAGGCAAGAATATATTTACCAACAGCAGATTAATTCACAGCATACAAGAACAAATAACTAATCCTAACAGATTTATATATCAATATATAAATCAATGGAGATTCAAGGTTATCAACAATAACAAGTCTAAATGTACTAAACAGAGCAGTACTAACAACTTAGCTAGATATACTATTGTTATGACCTGTTAGTGACTATTGCTTTTACACTAAAAACAAATGAATAAAAGTAACATGCAGCGCCACTTATTGCAAAAAACAACAAAGCTATTTAATATCAGATTTATGCAAGTTATTAATACCAGATTTGACTCAACACAGAATCAGTATATGATGCCTTACAAATATGAGCAGAATAAGCAACCTAACAATATTAATCTGATCAGTGATGCAATAAGAAACAGCAGAAACTGAAATCAACAAGAATCAACACAAATAAAAACGAAGTAGAGAAGAGAAAAGAAACACCAAGACTCATCGTGGTTCGGCCAAAATCCGGCCTACATCCACGTTGAGTCTTCACAGAGAAGACTCTCTCCACTATATATGAATCTGGTACAAGAAAGAGCTCCAAACTGATAACCTAATACAAACCAAAAGTCTACCACAACCGTAGATCTTCAATACAGCAAATACCAAACCCAAAACCTCACTAGAATCTGCGAATACAAACCTTAACCTCTCAACTCTCTTCTCACAATGTATACAAACACTTTAATCACTCTCAAAATACAATAATCACTCAAAGATTACAAAGAGAACAACTTGGATTCACCAAGAAACACAAAGAACTCAAGAGAGAACAAGAGAGAACTTTCGAGGGAAACCACAAGAGAAAAAATGCTTTCAGCCGAGAAAATGAGATTGTGATCTACTTTCTCTCACAAGCTTATCTGCTGAGTCATGGATGTAATCTGTACTAGCCAACGATCTCTTGCCACATTGGATTTCATCACATGGCCATCACAACTGATTCTGATTTTAATTGAGCTTTTATACGCACCGTTTTGCCTTTGGTTCACAGCTGAAGCATATTTAAGGTCAGACTTTGGGCTTGGTTGGTTATTAGCTTGGGCTTCTTGTTTGGGCCAAGATATTTGTAAGATGGGCTAACCCAATCACTACAATGATATTAACTAATAGGTAAGTTATTAATACCTAGATTCAAAATGTTGTAGGTTCTAGTTATGCACTCTCCCTTAATCTTGAAATATTGTACTCGTAAAAGAAAAAAATAGTTCAATTATTTATGAGTTTTATAAAACTATTTAATCTAATCCAACTCAATTCTTTCAAATATCTTAAAAACCATTTAGATTAAGTTTCATATTGTAACCCAATTAAATAATTATAATACCATTAATCGATTGATAAAATTATTTCAAATATTAAATTTAACCATTTAGAAGCAACTATTGATGATTTTGAAATTTTTTTCTAATAAATCAATATTTTTACTCTTATATTTTATAAATCTGAAACTCTTTTATGTTTAAATAATATTTATTTATTTAAAAAAAAAAAAAAAACTTTTAATTGTTCAAAAAAAAAAAAAGGGGTCCAAAAACGCCTTGATATGATGTGAGAGATGGAAAAGATAAGAAAGAAAGATGATGATGATGATGAAGAATTTGGGGGAAAGAGAATGATGATGGGCAGTTGTGGGTCCAATCCAATTCAGTGGTTTTGATAATTCAGACATCTGGTTTAGGGTTGAAGAAAAGGCTGCAACAATTACAGCAGGTGCAAGTCTGTGATGATGTTTCACCCATTTTGCTTACCGTGTTGTGAGTCCTCCTTTCAACTCACTTTTTGCTTCCCATCTTAAGGGAATGATCATTTAGACATTTTCTAATTTCTTTTTTGGCAAATTCTACCTTCAAATTCTTCAAATGGATATCACATGAATTGCAAGGAAGAGTTATTCACTTATTTGGAATGGATTTCACATTCTAAAGACAATCTAATATCATAAAAATTTATAAAAATAAATTAATTGTTGGGTACTTGGGTTCATAAAACATTCCAATTATTTGATAAAATAATTTTAGATTGTCTTGAACAATGAAAACCAACTTCCAAACTTTTTCAAGCATCTCAATCCTGTATTCTTTCTCATGCACACTCAACAAACGTAGTAACAAGCGTAAAATATGTAGAGTTTTATCTAATTGGACAATCAAACCCTAATCTTTTACTATAATGAATATTTAATTGACGAGCAGTGTGTATGTATCTTTAAATTTTTCTATTCTATTTTGTGTCGTTATCTAATACAATTCAAAACACAGTTATGAATCCTCTAAATGTCTTCAACAATCACATCTAAACCATCACTTAGTATAAAATTTAGTATATGTGCACAACATATCATATGAAATAAAGTCTCATTCGCTACTATTAAATTTTTCTAACAAAGATGTGATCATTTAGTCTAATTTAATCTAATACGATACCAAATGGAGCCTCGGGGAGGAGATGTGCCTCCTTTTAGATCAAATGTTATGGCCTTGGAAAATATAGAAAGCTAGTAATTCATTTGAAAGTCAAAACAAACAAGTCCGGGTACCTCATAATCACGAAAACTAGCCCAGACCCAAATATCATGTGAAGCAATTGAGACAAGTCTGCGACTCTCTCTCTCTCTCTCTCTGTGTAACAAAATGCTGCAAAAAGGACATAAAAACAAAGCTAAAAGCACCACACAAGGAACAACAATACATGGACATGAAACATATTCCCTCCTGTACAACACAGAATGACAGTCTTACACAGTAGCAGCCCAGCCAGAGGCAGACGAGCCATATATATAACCTCCAGAGAAAACGATAAAATTTGAGTGACAACCAAGCTGTCCCAGGTAATTTCAATTTACACACACACACACATATATATGCGTAATGACTAATGTGTGTACGTGTGTCACTTTTGTAGTATGTCTCTTGTATAGTTTAAACCATTTTTATTTTATTTTATTTTTATCTCTTTTGATTTCAAACCAATTGATATTAATTATTAGTAACATAGATAATGCAATCCAAATTAAACATATGTTTCAAAACTTTTGACATCCCAAAATAAATAAATAAATAAATAAAACAATTATGGGTGGTCCAAAAAATATGTTGGAATCAAGCATGTTCCAATAGAAAAACCCTAGCCACAATTGAAACTTTATCTGGGATTTGATCTATTCATATATATATATAAAAAAACATGAGAAACTGGTTGCTGCAGGTTGGCTAGACAATACTTGAATCTGTGCACATGCTTGAACCAAACACAATCACATATTATTCAGATTGATCTGATTTTATCGTCCCTACTAAATTTGTATATCAAGTATCAACCACTAAAATATGTTCTATCAGGAAAGGAGTTATCAAATAATGTAATAAAATCTGCAAGATCCATCAACTGTCAACTGTCAAATGTCAAATATTGTCTTCTAATAAATTAACAACACCTACTGAATTATTTGAATCATATTCTATGATGGTTGAGCTAAGAGCCTAAGATATTGTTCCATTCATTTTCACAAAAACTACTCGTGATCTTTCAATAGAAGATGGAATATCTCAAATGTCTTGATGTTATATGTGTCTAAAACTACTCGGCCGGTAAATGGATGAATTTGGAACTTGGATAAATGACTATCAAGTCAGCAGTTCGAATCCTACCGATGGTAAAAAGCTCTCAATGGGATGAACTCGGTATATTATTCGTATTTACATTTGTGATCTTTCAATTAGGGCAAGTGTAAAAGTAAAAGACATTTGTTTGTCTTACTAAGATTTTCTCGTAGTATAATTAACTAGAGTACCCCACAAACCGTCCAAATGATATGGCTGCATGCAAAACAACTTGTAACTACGACCACATTATTCTATGATTCATATAATTGTTTTTACATTACTTTCAAGCTTTTTGGAAAAAAAATAATTTGGGCCAAATAGTAAAATCAATTGAATAACTTCAAATTTAAGAAGTCTTCCTACATGTACCCTTTACATTTTTTTTAACTGATACCCATTTCGTAAGTATTGTACAAACACATAACAGTAATTATATATAAAGATTAATGGAGTTTATTTAGTAGTAACAAAGTCAGCCCATCGGGCCAGATACTTTACCCAAGCCCACTACTTTCAAAAGTCGCCCAATTATGTAAGATTCAAGTTCGAATTTGGATCCTCTCCTCACTTCGTTCCTTCCTCGACTTTCAATGATCTCATGACACATAAGCGTTACAACGAACGAGTGGTTATTTTATCAACAAATTAAAGAGACGATGTGAGGCCGAGGACCCGAGTCCGATCAATGACATTACTGCAGGCTCATCCACCACCAAAATTGAAATCAATTCGGACTGGGCCTGGATATTGTAACCCAAATATTAAAAACAAATAGAAATATAAATTGGAACATGAAGCTTTCAAGTTTCAAAATATTTTTTTTTTGTTCCGAGTCAGGAGAAGTAATTGGTCCCCAGTTCAAGTTGCAATTTACAAACGCTTTCAATAATGAGTTATGAGTGATGAGTCCGATGGCCTTGTTTTCTTGCCATTAATGATTTTTTTTTATTTTTTTTTTTAAATTTTCCATTAATGATTTTAAGAAAGAAAAAAAAAATTAAGGTACAACGACGGGATCAACTTGCTCTTTTTTATATCAAATAAATTATGAACCACGTAAAAAAATAAATAAATAAATAAATCTTTGACTCTAAGAAATCGTTTGCTACTGTTTGTCTACAATTGATTCCACTCTACTCTCTTCACTTATTGTTGTGATTTTTGTTGTTTATACAATTGAATGGACAATGCTTCACATGTTATCCAACTTTCAAGCATACATATATATAGCAGAATCTTTGTAAATTATTATGGTTGAGATCAGATCATTTTGTCTGTACAATATATTAAATAGGTTGAGAATTTGGTGGATTTTTATTTTGGTTACCAATTTTTGTGATATGACCGTGATGTATAATATGTCGGTATTGTATTTAGATGGAATGAACGTCTTTTTTTTTTTATCACATAATTACATTGGGTGGTAGTAACATGTTTGGTGTTTAAAATGTTAAATTTATAATGAATAGGTTTGATTACGGTACAAAAATTAACAGGATTAAAATCAAACTATTCATTATCAAATTATAAGTGTCATTTTTAACATGGGTTAAAAAATTAAATAGCACTATTTGAGACTCTTTTTTGGGAACAGGCACCAACTTACTAACTTAAGTTTAAAAGGCACCATTTATGGTGAACGGACAAAATTGCCCCCCACAGTAACCTTCTTCACCATAATATATTGATAGTTAAAAAGGCTCGAAAATGTTTTAAAATGTTCGAAAAAGGCTCGAAAAAGGCTCGAAAAAGGTTTGAAAAGGCTCGAAAAAGGTTCGAAAAAAGTTCGGAAAAGGCTCGAAATGATTTCGTGCCTTTTTGAAATATTTTCGTGCCTTTTTACACTGTCATCGTGCCTTTTGAAGTTGTTATCGAGCCTTTTGGAAAAGTTATCGAGCCTTTTAGAAAGGTTATCGAGCCTTTTGGAAAAGTTATCGAGCCTTTTAGAAAGGTTATCGAGCCTTTTTGGAAAAGTCTCGATAACTTTTCCAAAAGGTTCGATAACCTTTCTCATCGTGCCTTTTGAAGTTGTTATCGAGCCTTTTGAAAAAGTTATCGAGCCTTTTAGAAAGGTTATCGAGCCTTTTGGAAAAGTTATCGAGCCTTTTAGAAAGGTTATCGAGCCTTTTTGGAAAAGTCTCGATAACTTTTCCAAAAGGCTCGATAACCTTTCTAAAAGGCTCGATAACTTTTCCAAAAGGCTCGATAACTTTTCAAAAAGGCTCGATTAAAAAATTAAAAAATATTTCGAGCCTTTTTGAACAAAGTTTCCAGCCTTTTTGTACAGTAATCGTGCCTTTTTGTACATGAAAAGGCACGATTGGTGTATGAAAAGGCACGATTGTACAGTAATCGTGCATTTTCATTAAGTGTTCAAGCCTTTTCATACACTAATGAAAAGGCACGATTGGTTTATGAAAAGGCTCAAACACTTCATTTCGAGCCTTTTCAATGGAAGATTCAAAACCAAAAAAAATCTCGCCCCCACACCCCCACGAGCTGACCGGGCAGCTCGACCACCGCGAGCTCAGCGGGGAGCTCGACCCCCGAATGCGTTTGCGTAGAGCCACAAAACTAATTATCCATTGGAGGTCTGTTTTTAATCTCAGAAAACTTCAAAGTAAGAAAAGAATGTGTAAAGTAAGGGTATTTTTGTCCGTTCACCATAATAGGTGCCTTTTAAACTTAACTTATTAAAGCAGTGACATTGTCACCAAATCAGTTTAAAAAGGTGACATTTCTCACCAATTCCACTTTTTAACATGGGATTGAAATTGAATTAATATTAAAAAAAATTAAAAAAAATTGTGTTGCTTTCCCAATTACATCGAGCCAAATGGCACGAGTAGAGAATGTGGGTTGTTGCATATAGCACTAGACATATTTCGTGACGGAGGAAGGGCGGCCCCATATATATTATATAGAGCATTGCCACTCTTAGAGCATCTCCAATGCTAACATGGGTTGTGAAAAAAATATGTGCCACATAGGATGAACAGCCAATTAGCTAAAATATCCTTCTCCAATGCAGCTGTGGTCATTCACCTTCAAGCTGAGGTGGCAAAAAAATATTTGGACAGTGTCAAGGTGACCCTCTGAAATCAGAGGCTCTGTTCGACAGCCATATTTTGGCTTAGTCAGCAACCCACTATTTCTTGTACTTTATTTTTCATTTGCCCGCCTTCTTTCTCTTTGTCTTTCTCTCTTGGCACTGAAAGACCCAAATAAGAAAAAAAAAAAAAAAAGTTTGATTGATTTCTTTCTTCTGTTCAAGCTATGAGTTCCTTCACTCTTGAGTTCGTTTATGAAATTAGGAAAGTCAGGTTAGGTTAGCAAAGAGGGCGAGCGCATCAATCTCATCTCCGATTCGTCGCACAGGCGATCTCGAGTTACAGAGTCGAGTTCGAGGTGAGGCTAGCATCAAACGAAAAGCAAGGTCGTGGTCTTCTTCCTCTCCAAGAGTCCAAGTTGCTTTGCTTCCCACAACCAATCACAAAAGCAGAAGCCAGAACTTGACATCGATGGTACGTTTGCATCTCTCTCACACAATTGAAAATAGAAACCCACTATGTCTCCACAATTGCTGCTTGTTATCTGATTATTTCAACGGTCGTGGTTTTCTTTTTCTTTTTTTGAAACTGATCTGGGTTTGGTATCTTTTGTTTTGTTTCTTTATTTTATTTTCTTATAGCTTTGTTAATATTAATCAGTGTATATATAAATGTTATAAGTCCTTATTTGTTCAATTAATTGAGTTTAGTAAAGTTTTGAGCTGCATAACTTTGGTGGGTCACTCATTTATGGGTTCATTTAATTGGATATGTACCATGATTTTACACTGGCCACTGTTTCATAGATTTTTGTTTATGGAGTTTGTGGAAGATTTGAAGTGTTTCTATTAGATCTAGTTTGTCGAAGATTTGAAGCATTATTGAAAAGGAGAAGCCTGGATAGTTTTGTTGGGCTCTTGTTTTCCCTGTGTTTGTTGTTTGTTTGTTTGTTTTCTGGGCAGTTTTTTCAGCTTTTGTTGCTTTGTTTGGCGTTTGCCTTCTGCAGCTGTGCTGCTGTTCTTGTTTTATCAAGAAAAAAAAAAGTTCACATTTTGTGATTCAAGTAATAGGTATTGATGGTTTCAAAGCTTGGTTGTGTTTCAGGTACCTATTTATAAGAGAATTAAGGATGCATTTGCTACCAAACTGATGATTTGTAAAAGCAGCAGGTGCTGTTGGTATTATTTTCGCGAGAACTCCCGATGACACCTTATTACCATGCGACAATGACTTCCCTTGCATTGAAGTTGATTTCAACATTGGAACCCAGATACTCTTGTACGGGCATTCTACCAGGTATATATAATCATTTTCATCTTTATTTTCAACTTCTTGATTGTAATTACTATACTATATAAGTAATCATTGTGTGTTCTTTGTTTTCGAATTGGATTAAACAAATCGCCTGTGGTGAAGTTGAGCCCAGCGAAAACATTCCTAGGACAACCTCTTTCATTATTATGAGGCCTTGTTATCTTGTGTGAACACAGCCAGACATTGCTGCACCTGGTGTGAACATAATAGCTGCCAGTTCTCCACTTGGTCAATACTTCGATAATGGATTCAATATGTTAACTGGAACTTCAATGGCAACACCTCAAATCTGCTCATCCTGATTGGTCTCCTGCAGCCATTAAATCAACACTTGTCACAACTGGTATTATTTCTATCTCTATTATATGATTTCTGCCAACATTTTTGTTACTATGCATTCACAAACTTTTGATTGTTGCAGCTTGGAAGAATGGTCCTTCAGGTTCTCCGATATTTGCTCATGGAGCTTCTCAAAAGCTTGCTGATCCATTCGATCTAGGAGGCGGTGTCGTAAACCCAAACAAGGCAGCAAATCCTGGTCTGGTATATGACATGATCACAGCTAGACTACATACACTACCTATGTGCTATGAGCTACAGCAATTCTGCTATCTCTAGGCTTACAGGGAAACCGACAATGTGCGTCGGTGAAAAACCATCAATTCTGGATGTAAATGTACCTTCAATAACCATACCAAGTCTCGGGAATTCCACCACCATCACCAGAACTGTAACAAATGTTGGAGGAGCCACTAAATCCATTTATAAAGCAGCAATTGAACCCCCACTTGGCATATTGGTGTCTGTAAATCCTGAAGTCTTGGTGTTTGATGCTGCAACCAAGAAGATCTCTTACAGGGTTACTGTCTCCACAACCTATCAAGTGAACACAGGTTTCTTTTTTGGTAGCCTAACATGGACCAATGGAGTTCATGCTGTGAGAATTCCCATATCTGTGAAAACTGAGATCATGCCAACTTACTGATGTGTTGTTAGGTGTTTAAGTTTTGCTTTTATTTCAATGGAGACTCACTCTATACCTGTTTGGAGATTGAGTCCCTAATTATGTCTCATTTCATTGTCAATGCAATGGAAATAAAGTTATGATTTACTTTTGTGCAAAATCTCGAGGTTTGATTAAAATACAGATAGATAGACTATTTGGTAATAATAAACAGTGAAAAGACTCGAACTAGAAATTTAATTCGTTATAATTACAGAGAAAAATGGTGACTAATATTTGGAATGACCACTTGCTAGCTACTTAATTATTTATAAATTTAGTGAGCCTTGGCGCCCTTGCAAAGTAAAATACAAGATAACAAAACCTACAAAAACTATCAAGCACAAACAAAAAGCCATGGAAAAAGATTATCAATAAGCAGTGTATAAAACTTAAAACCAACAATATAGTGTACAAAACAAAGACACAATTAATAAATTAAAATAATGAAAAATAAAAAATAAAACTTATCTGAATAGTCGTCTTAATGAACAATCTATTCTCTTCTTTGAATTTTATAGTTGAGTTTGTGGGTTTTATTTTAGACTTAACACTGTATGGTGTTGGGTAGTTATAGTTTAGTAAAATTTTAAATAATAAAATAATATAATAAATTGCCATGTCATTAAAAATAGGTGTTTTACAAGTGAAGCATTGGAGACCAATTTTTCATTTGGTTGTCTATCAAGTTTAGTTAGGCCCCACATAGGAAGCAAGTGTCTTGACAATGTTGACATGTCATCACTTTTTTAAATGCAAGCCACACTAGCATTGGAGATGCTCTTACCTAAAGAATATTTTTAAACGTCTTATAAAAATTTATATATTTGCCTTTACATTTTTGTAATAATTGACCTCCTAAAATTTTTGTTTTAATGTGTTGACCTCTCCAATTTTTTCTATTTTTTGTTTTAATGTATTGGCTCCTCCAAAAATATACGAAGCTGTCTTCTATCGCCAATTCTGTACATATAAGGTTGCCACCCACGAGTATGTTTCCACTTTGACTTATTAGAATTTAGGCCTCACTGTTTTATCTGATATTATCGTGAGGTTAAGACTAGCATTTACTTATTTATATTAGATAAATTAATTTTGATTTTAATCAATATGAATATTTCTGATCACATTGTGAATGAAAATTCTTCATTAATAATTTTACATGTTAATTTTAATTTTAATTTTTTTTTTAAAGTATTACATAAATTTGAGGTTTTTTTAGAAAGGGAAGGACTCGAACCTACAACCTTGTGATGCAAATGTGAAAGATTTACTACTGGATCAACTTCATCTTATCATATTACAGTTAATAGTAGTGAAGTTGTTCTCAAATATGACACATAATGGATGGATATTTATTTTAAGAAATACTAGTTTAAACAAATATTATCATAGTCATATAGATGACTAGATGAGGTAAAAAAAGAAAAGAAAAGAAAAGAAAAGAAAAGAAAAGAAACAAATGAAAGTCTAAAAGGTGTGCAACATAGAAAATGGTATGCAAAGTAAGCACTTTTTAGGAAGTTGAGACAATATAATTGAGATGAAGTTGTTGGGGGATGTCTAATGTTTGTTTGGTTGTAAAATAAAAATATAATAAAAATAAATTAATGAATAATAAAATTAAAGAGAAATAAATAGTTGGGTGAGTGTCCCCTTTGGTGGAACCTTGTGTTGGGAATGATATAGACTTGTAGTAGACCAATAGCTGCACTCCAATTTTGATTTTCAGGTATAAACTGTGTTATTTTCTTACAGTTCATGTGCCTTGTCATGACTCATGAGTAATGTGAATGTGATTCAACATTTGTATTGTGTTCTGGTCGGGGACATGACACTACCGTTTTTCTTTAAATATAAAGTATAAAATTTCCAATTTATGTTTAAAACATTATATAGAAAGATTAACGCTAGACATCATATGTGTAGATGGTCGATCTACAATTGATGTGGATCGGATCGGATTTAAATTAGACCCAAACAATTTGGTTCTAAACCATCGAATCGGTCATTTCGATTGCTTTGAAACCTGCAGAAAGATGGAAACAACATAGAAAATGACTGAAAGCAAAAGAATTGAGAGGGGAAATATCTTCTTAGCCTTAGATGAGCCCAAGCGTTTGAATGGTGATTGAAAGAACTAAAAGACTCTAGTGACCGGAGTTCTTATTCCGTCAGAGTTTCAACACGCCAAAGCTTTGTTATCGTTTTTCAGTCAATAGTCCAAAGTTCTCTCGTAAAAGGATTGTTGTATTTATAGGTATTGGGAATTGTTGGTTCGTGATTTCGTGGAGTATCTGATCCCTGAAATCTTGACAGGATTTGGTGGGATACGAAATCATGGACACATTCAAACTCGTCTGCGTGCTTATCCCCTCCAACTGCCACACTCGGTTCAGAATTAACGACCAAGGCAATTGGTGGCTCGATGCTTTGTCAGGTTGACCATGGTGTATAGGCCAAAACTGAATCTAGGCCTGAATAACTTGGGTTAAAAAGCCATTGGACCTAGAGGCCATTTTTGGCTACAACAATGTGTATGTATCCTATCTTGATCTCAACTAATGATGTATTGTACTCTTATGACATGTTGGGAGTTAAGTTAGTTAAATCATCATTAATGTGTATATAGACCACTATAATATCAATGTTGAGATACAAATGCGAAAGGTCTAAAATTACTTCTATATGTATTTAAACTTAAGAGTTTGTTATGCAGTACTTCTCATTTTTTTTAATTAAAAAAGTTCTAAAAGTATATAACATATGAATTTACATAATTTATCTAGAACGAAAAATTTTAAAAATGGTAATTTTGTTCTACACAATCGATGTTTTTTTTATTTATTTTAAAAAAACAACATAAAAACACTTCATATTTTCTTAAGATTAAAATTTAGGATAGTGTTAACCTATTTACACAAATACTATAAAAGGAAATATTTATTCCCTCAATCAATGCAATGTAGAAGCATTTATTTCAAAAAAAAAAAAAACATTTATTGTCTAAAACATTTTTTTTTTTAAATTTTATAGTATTTTTGTAATTATTAACCAGTGTCATGTACCCTAAATTTTAATAGAACTTTTTATTTAGTTAGAAATGCTAATCATTCCGAAATCTTTAAATTTTTATTTGATTCCAATATGATAAAGTATGATATGTGTGGTAGCCAAAAACAGCCAAATGACCCAAACACAGAGGCCCAAAACTTTGCAAGGTTGTTCAAACCCACCCAGGCCCACGATGCTGGGTCGACCCAAGTCCAAATATATTGTTGACAGAGTCAAAAGACCAGTTGAGGTGGGTGGATGACTGGAAGAGAGAATCTCTCCCAGAATCATGCCTGAACCTCCAAATCTCTCTCCCACGATCACATATGATCAGGAGACGTTGGAGCTGCTCCTTGGGACTATAAATAAGAAGGCTTCCTTCCGAAAAGACTCTCTGAATTCTCTCTCAACCAAAAACTCATAAGAAGCGTATTGAAACTCTGCCTCCAAAAGAATATTCCGGTCACCAGAAATCAACATCGCTCAGCCCAAGCGCACATAAGGCTATAATATCCAGCCACCACCATCCTGTTATTTCCTACTTTATATTTCTATTTTAAGTTCTTTTGCAGGTACATCGAAGTTCGTTCGGACGACCATTTGCAAACGACAGTCGACGTCGAGCAAACAAATTCCAGCCTAGTTGCTTTGGGCCTGATTCAACCCGACCCATTTAACGTACCAAATCAAACGACCACCTACAATATGCAACCTGAAGCAAATTCCAAAGAGGTGCAAATTGATTTGCAAACAAAAGTAAACAATGATGAAGTGGTAAGTTTTTAATTAGATAAAAATGATAATTTTAGGATGAACAGAATGTCTTTAAAAATCTTATAAATTTAAATTTGTTAAAATAGAGTGTTTTGAGAAGAAAAAAAAAAGTGTCTTCCAAAAAGAAAAATGAACTGTAACTATAAAATCTCATTTAGTTAATTATATAAAAATTTTAAACTTGATGGTTGGTGTTTTTTTTATGTACCGTCTATGAGTATGGCAACTTAGAACTCGAACTTAGAATATTATTATAACTAAAACTGTTTTTTATAAAATTGAGTTACATAATGCTTTTGATGATAACCAGCTAGGTTTTGTGGCACATACAAAGCATGTGGTTGTGTCCATATTTATATTTCATATTTGTGGTTATAAATATCAATTTTAAAATGAAATTATAAAATCAACATGGCCAATGTGACTTGATGGTAAATAGCGTTTCATTCAGCCTGACAATATATATATAAATGTTCAAGTCAATGCGCACTGATATAACTTCATCAGTGCGTTGGATGTGGACCATTAGAGTCAAAGTTTCTCCATAATCAGTGGTCAACATGCATTAGTATTGATATAGTTACATCAGTGCACACTGATGTGAATGAGACCGTATATATATATATATATATATATAACTATATATAACTTAAGATATTGTTAGGCCGAATGAGCACTCTATCTTATACATATTTGATTATTTGTACTTATTTCGTAATTCAATTTTTATTTTTTATTTTGTTTTTCTCTCTCTCCCATACTACCACAAAGTGTTGCAGAGGGTAGGTAAACAATAATGCTGTCAATGTGGGCCAGGCGCCCGGGCCTAGCGTGCCTAGCCCGTCCGGCATGTCAAGGAAGGCAGGCAGTGCTAGGCACGACACACTTGTGGAGCGTGCTTGGCATGGCACAACCCCCAAGCATGTGCCGTATTGTGCTTGGGGTCGGGGGCACGCGTGTTAGCACTACACGGCACGCTAAGCCGCCGTGCCATGCCCAACAGTAGGCACGGCGGGCCGACCGTTGGCCCCCCTTTTTTTAATATTAAAATCAAACGGGCTTAGGGGCTGGCCCCTTTAGGCCCGCATGAGTCGACATGTGGGCCTACACGGCATGGCATGCCAGCACGGCCCAGGGCCGTGCCGACGGGCTATGTCGTGCCTCGCTTTTCCTAAACATGTTGGGCCCGGCACGATTAGGAAAATGGGACTAGCGTGCCAGGCCGGCCTATATTTACAGCACTAGTAAACAAACTACTTTTTTGTGGTTGATTTTGCTCTTAAGCATCTATGAATAGTAGAAACAGTTCACTTTGAAAAATTATATAGTAAATTTCTAAACAGCCCTAATTCAATAAACTAAAAAGACATCTTTATCCTTTCTCATGTAATTTTGTACATATTTTTTTTATCATTTTAGAATCTTTTAAGGGTAAGCATGTCTTGTCACTGTATAATAATTTATGAATGAAATAAAAATTTGAAATTACTTATATATCCTTTGTGTGTAAATAATTTAAATTATTTTTTTGGTAAACTTGAAAAAAAGTTAAGGACGTGCATGTCATTTCAATGTCAAACAAAATGAGTGGAACTATAATTCAACAATCCAACACACTTTTTATATAGAGGTAATAGATATCCTTAATTAAATAATTGAGTTTGAAATTAGAACTATTTTCTTATTAGAGATAACTATATATAACAAAAAAAAAAAAAAAAAAAAAAAAAAACCCCATGTTATACTATTGTATATTATCTCAAATCATGAAGTAAACATAACAACTGATTTCTTATTCTTAAACCTTAACAGTTATATTTTTATTTAAATTTAAGAAGACGTGTGCTCCACATATTGTTCATTCCTTGGGGACCCTTGTTTCTTATGTGTTAATCTAATAATCTTTCACTTTAAGATACTAAAAAAGTTTAATTAATTGTTATGTAGTTATTGAACATATATATATCCACATATCTAGA
This sequence comes from Acer yangbiense, assembly GCA_008009225.1. Taxonomy (NCBI): domain Eukaryota; kingdom Viridiplantae; phylum Streptophyta; class Magnoliopsida; order Sapindales; family Sapindaceae; genus Acer; species Acer yangbiense. The sequence continues at coordinate 11,777,670 of CM017770.1, forward strand.
CCAAATATTTTTTTAAAGATTTTGCCATTGGTAAGATTCAAGTTACTGACTTGGAAATCATTTACCTAAACCCCAAACTCGTTCATCTACTAATTGAGCTACGCTTATGGGGGCATATATATAAACGGTAACGTTCATATCAGTGCACTGATGTAAATATATAAGGACATTAAATGTAAGTCACCCATTATGGAGAAGTTTTGACAAGTGCATACATACTAAGTCAAAGCATGAAAAATGAGTGACTCATATTCAATGTCTTCATATATTTATATCAATGCGCACTGACTTGAATATATATATATATTGCTAAAAAATATTGCAACCTAAAAATTAATCAAATCGTGACATTCATTGATATATATATCTTATCTTTTATCTTTTATATTTTCAGCGTGGGAGTTATTGCATCTTGTCATACTTCACACATGTTCCTTAACACATAATTTCAAATTGAAATTCCCAAAAAGATCGATAATATATAGCTTAAATTTAAAGAAGACGTGCGTTCCTCTTGTTCATCATATCTCATAATGCCACTCACGTTTGTTTGTTTGTTTGTTTGTTTGTTTGATTAATTAATTAATTATATTCTATAATACTACAAAGTGGAAATCATATCTCACAAATGTGAATCACCAACCAAAAAATGCCTAGCTAATAATGCCAATGTTACCACATATACACCAACAAGTATTGATAAGAATAAGAAAAATTATTAATTTTGATCTGAACGTACCCCACCTGCCCAATTATACAAGTATTGATTTATTGATTAAAACAGTATAATGTACTTTGTGTTGTTGGACAACATAATTTTAGGGTTTTTGACTTTGAATTTTGAAAGGATAGAATTGAAAGAAGTAGAGGAGGAGTTATAAATGGAAAAATAATAAAATAGCAATAAATAATAGGGAGGACTAGAGGAGGTTGTCGAATTAATGTTCCCTTTCAAAGAGGCCAATATTTATTTGTTATGTTTGGTTTGATTGCGGCTTTTCCCGACATATGGCCGCACCTCATTTAAACAATTTCAGACTCTAGCTAGACATGGTTTACTACTTTGCTCTCTCTTGTGTGTCCTTTTCATATGATAAAACCTTTGTGAACTTACACGTTTCAACTTCTCACTACTTTATCAACATTCCACGTTCCTTGCTTCCTACTTCCTACGCGCTAGCTACCGTAAGTCTATACATATGACATCAAATGATTCAGGAATATGTCAGAGAGATTGAATAATACATAAGCGACTCCAAGAGGCAAATCGAGTTTCTTTAATTTTGGGGGACTCGAGGGTCATAGCAAGAAATCTTTTTAAATAAATGTTAATAACAAAAGTTATGGGGTAAAAATGTAAAATTATTATTATTATTTTTTAAAAAATTGGTCCCAGAGGGACTTGGATTTTTACTCTCCTAGAGTCCTAGATATGTTGATAACTGCACGCATGGTGAGACCTCACCCACAAATATAAAAGGGAGACGTACATCATTTGAGCTAATAAAAGGAAAATGAGCTATCTATTAATGTATTTTTAACTGTTGCCGGTATATATATAAATTATTAAGACAAGGGACTGTCGTCCCTATAAACCAACAAACGGATCACATTAATGCTGATATATGAAGTTGTTGCGTTGGTGATAAATTGATAACCTAGATAAAATCCATCCATGCGGTCGGTCCACACACAGGACCACGACGTACTAAAGATGAATGCATGTTTCAGATGGCATAAAATAATTAAGTACAAAGTTTTTCTATGGCATGTCAATCGATTATGATGGACAAGATTATATTATCCCAAAGAGACTTCTAACTTTGATTTACGAGGCCTTTTGGTCCAGCATGATTACTTATTCCCAATATATTATTTCCGAATTTAAACATTTTATTGATCTTTTTCCTTTTTCTTTTTTTAATATTACAATTAATTCGGGATTTATGAATAAGTAGATTTGAACCCATAACCTCATAGTGTGAGTGTATGTCTAGTATATACATTTATATGATAATATCTGGGCAATGGAGCCCAATGTAACTGAATCTTTGATGAGCCACAGCATAGTTTGGTTAGGGTGGTTAATGAGTGGGTTGGTTTATTCATTTAAATAATGAATTAAAAGGTTTTAATCGGAAAGATATATATATCAAGTATCACCTACTTGCATGAGTTATGCGAATAATCCCCATCAATCTTTTGTATATGATTTGTAATATCAATATTATCAATCTCCCTAGCTAGCTACTTGGTCCTCCCTCCTCCATGTCACATATATGCAGATGTTTACATCTGATCAAGAATCCCGCAAAATTGGGTGTAACCGATCGATCATCAGGGTTGGGAACAGTCAACTCACCAAGTGGACCATGGAATTGTCTTCATTTTATGGTGGAAAATAAGAACACTCGGCTCTTTTATAACCCTATGAAGACATTTAAAATATTCATGTACCCAATACTCAATATCTTTCTTTCTTTATACCCCAAACAATAAAGGTTCTTTTGTCAATTCACCAAAATGGAAAAATTATATATATATATATATATAGTTTCATCGTTGCCTTAAAACCTTAACTTTAAGCGTGGGGAGACTACTCCCGGTATTGGGACTTAGGAGTCAACTTCCTTTGATTATGGAAATAGACATTCGAACTATATTCGTAAGAATTCATTAGATCATAATAGACAATTGTTTAAAAAAAAAAGTTGGATGAGAAAGAGAAAAGATGTGACCGAGGGAAGAGTGGTCGTGTTCGAGTATAAAAGGATTACCAAAGCATGAGGGAACTTATTTTTGTTTTATATAATTCTTTGAAATAGATGCATGCACGATATATCTGTAAGAATATTATATATAAGTGCTTATTAGCAATTTGGCATATATGTGTGTGTACAATGTAAGCAATATTATTCTACGTAATTGGTTTATTAATTGCCGTTGCTCTCACGCACAATATATTAATATATATATACGTGGCCATTTAAAAAAAAATAAAGACTATGTTTAATATATACCTTCTAGATCTCTGGAAAACAAACATGTACATGCATGTGAAATCAGATTAGGTGAATTATGAAGAGGAATATTATTTACTTGCCACACTTAAATCATGAGGTCGTGGATTCGAGGCTTATCTCATCACTAAATCTCGAATTATAATAATATATTAGCATTTTTGTAGCATACATTTTCTTTGTAATAAATCGTCGGTGATAATTAATAGTACAATTATGCATCAAATGTGAAAGACTTTTTGTAGTGCTGTACAAATATGACTTGACAAAGATTAAATGATTTTGTTGGAAAATTTAAGTCACTCCACGTCAGTTCTTGTATACAGATCTTGTCTGGTTCCAGAGAGTAGTACAGCTGAAAAAAAACGGAAAGAAAATGAGTTTTGTCACTTTTTAGGTTAGCAAAGAAAACGAAAAACAACATTAATTATAAGAGTTTTTGTCAAAGTTAGGTTTCGATCATTAGAGATATAATTAGGGCAGACAATTAATTAATGGGAACTTGTGGCAATATAATGACATAGACTTCTTTTCAAAAATAATTATTAACCGGGACCTATAAAGATCAACACTAAAAACACGGTTTGGGGGTCTATTTCTATAATTGGAAGATATCTTATCACAACTATATTGGTTATATAGATAACAGTAAGATAATATATACATACAAAGCGTCAAAGTTTAAAATGGAGAGCGTAGGTCTCCGACCGCCGATATAATGGACCTTTTGACATAATAATATAGACTTTTATTTGATATATATATATATATTTTTTTTAAGGCAGACAGGAAATTGATGGACAGATTTTAGGTCTTTGATGTTTCTTTTTCTTGTTTTAGGGTTTACAGCTTGTAGATTATGACATATAACCATGCAGTTTTAATAACAGATTTAATTGATTGATGATCATCAACTGCATTACAATATCCAAGTTTGAATATGAGAAAATTCGAATGTGTTTCAGTGTTTGTATAAATGGACTAGGATAAAAAGTCTCTTGTGTGTGTGTTTTTTTTTTCAACACAAACTGTTATCATTGAAGATTTGAAGTGAAAACACGTCTTCTTCACTTTTTTTTTTTTTTTTTTTTTTTTTGACAATATCTATTAATTCGGGATCAGGTATTTTTTTTTAAAACTTTTGTTATTGGTAGAATTCGAGCCATAACCTGGGAGTCGTTTGCCCAAGCCCCAAACTCGTCCATCTACCAGCTGAACTATGCCCATGTTGACGTGAAAACACGTTTTTCATGGTTAAGATCGCATGGAACATTATTATTATTATTTATTTATTTACAGAACTTAATTATTACAGGACTTGCACACGTTGAACATGCAATCTCGATGACAAAAAATAATTATGCAATCTAACATGCAATTGCATGATTAATATTATACAGTAGAAACCATACAAGTCAAATTCAATCTTAAATATCAAAGTGCTTTGGATTGTAAAAAAGTATCATCATTTGTGTAAAAAAAGAGTGCTGTTGATTATTCTAAGCCATGTGTATGCAGAGGAGATTCATGTGCAGATTATATATATATATATATATATAATAGCTATTAATTCTGGACCAGATATTATTTTTAAATTTTTTTTACTATGTAGGATTCATATACAGATTTACTGTACATTTAATATACGAATTTAATTATGCAACATTACAGATCTTATTTTATAATGTTACTAAGAGTGAGTTGACTATAATTTATTTCAGTTTATTACAATGCACCTAATAAATGGTCTTTCCATAATTGGATTAAGTTCCAGAGATTAATACTATTCAAAAGCCCACCAATGAGATTGTTAGAATTTACATTATAATAATTTACAAGTGCATTCACAATCAAAAATCAATACGTATCGTGCTACAATTCTACGTACATATATGCACGTACAACTCAAATTTTCCTAACAAAAGTAGACTGATTTTTTTGTATATATATATTTTTTTACATTAAATTAAAATGAGATACAATCAATTTTGAGAAAAATATATATATATTATTTAAGATGAAAAAAAAAAAACATTGATATCTGTTAGACATGTTGTACCATCATTCAGGATTCTGTACATTTCTGATACGATTTTATAAATGAAGATGATGATTTACATCTCAACAGTCAACATGAGAATCCCTTGTAGATTTCTTTCTCTAAATGTATACAATATACAACTGTATAGAGTTGTACTGTCCCCAAATTTTACAGAGATTTTAATTTTAATTTTAATTTAAATTATCTTAATCAATTAAATAAATAAAACTGGATCACGAGAATTAATTATTAATAGAATCGAAACAAATAAATAACAGGTGTGAGTGACACAGTGACGGTCATTAGAGGCGAGTAAATTAACAAAAACGAAAAACTGTACTGTTTAATATTAAATAAAATAAAAAAATTAATAGTAGCTATGAATAATATGAGTAATGGGACCCGGTGAAACCCACAAAACAGACTAGAATGAAAGAAAGCTTTGATCTGTGTATCAAAAACACGAAATCTGACCTGTACAATTTTGTTAGGAGATGAATCAGATGATGATAATAAATGAAAATGAATGTTAATTTTTTTATTTATTTTTTATGCTTTTGAGACACGTAATGAAATCCCCCATGCCACCATCTACATTCTACAGCTATATATACCACTTCTGTGATAATACGCCTGCAGCTCTACTTGTACTACTCTACGGTCTACACAACTAAAAACTCTTCTTCTTCTTGTGTGTTGTGTTTAACTATTTATTATTAAAAACAAACAAAATGTCAGCTTTGACAACTGTGCATGCATCTTATTGTCTTGTCTGTTTCTCGTGTTCTTTTCTTACATGCTTTCTTGTTATTGTTTTTGTTGATGAGAAAATTAACAGCCACTGGAATTTCGCTAACTGCTCTCTAAAACTCTAATATATTGCATTTGATTTGGTCTAGGGGTTTGATTTGATCAACCAGCAGGTTGTAATAATAATAATAATAATAATTTACGATCATATATATACACAGAAGTAGAAATTAAATCGAATCAGCAATGTCATCACAATCTTCAATGTCATTATATATTCATGAGTCATGACAATATATGTTCTGGTGATTTTTAAATATTCTTCATGATCGACACTCGACAGGACTGTTAATGCACTTGAAATTACTCTTGAGAAGTTATGCCATCTAACCTACTTAATTCTGCTTTTGGGAAGAGATCGAGACATTTGCTCTCTTTTGTGCCTTGTATAAATATTAGTTAATGCACTCTGATTCATGACTTTTTTCTACGATAGAATTCATTGCTATTTTCATCATTCAGGTTTCTCTCTTCACCGTTCATTGTTTACTAGGGTTTTTTAACACTAATCAATTTTACTCATCAACAAATTTGAAAGGAATGTGAATTCTTTGATTATCCTGGTTCAATTTGGCAATATCCCAATTTTGAGTCGCCACCACCGTAAATGATGGTATATATAAAAAAATTATCCTGAAACGTAACGTAGAACTTCAAACTACATATTTATGTTAAAAACTAATGAATCCAGCCCATGCATATCATGATCACATCAAAACCCCTTATATAAAAAATAAAATATATAAAAAATTCTTGAATACCATTCATTGCATGAGAGAATCCAAAGCTCATTTGAATTTAGCTCAGCATATACCATTAATAGGGGACATTTTATTCCTCTAACATAAACTTTATAAAATAAATATGGGTCACAATTATTTATCTTTGCCGGTAGGATTTTAGTGGTTGAATTTGGTTTAGCATATATGGCACATTGTTTTTATCAAGACCAGCATATCATTTACTTTAAACACTTCAAGAAAGACAAATGTGGTATGTCTATACTTGTTTAGGAACATCAGAAAATCACTGAAACCAAAAGTACTTTCTTAAAAATATAACCAAACAAGCCTAATTTATTATGTGAATCAATAAATAATAATAATAATAATAATAAAAAGAATCTTAATGTCAAAGCTAGAGATCTCCAATTCCCATAAATGTCTTTTATAATTGAAGTAAACGTCTAGATATAAGAAACCCTTGTTTGGAATTTATTTATATTATTAAATATATACCCTACAATTATTATATTAGTCCCTGTATAACATGCTATCATTATAAACAAGATTATTATAATATTACATGAATTGATTCAAATATTTATAAAGATTACAAACAATCGTTATTGAATCATTTATCTCGATTGTTACTTTAATTGAAAAATACAACTGTCTTGAAAATAATACTATATATATATATATAGTCACTACTCACGGGATGTTAGTAGGATTATAAAATAATAATATTCTTTATAATGAGAAATTGGAAGGGAAACTGTTTTTGAACAGTGTGGATTAAACTATTTAAGAATAAAGAAGGGGTAAAAATAGAAGAAGTGGGAGAATCTAGAGAATGGACCCATCAATCAGGGTGACAGAGGCGTGCATTGGGTCTGAGTAATCAGACAATAGAAGGTCCCAAAAGAGAACAAGGTCAAAAAGACAACAACCAAAGCAAAGTGTTCGATCCCCATACACACCATTACCCACCCAGCTCCACTTTGAAGTTTGACCTCTGCAGTAAAACCCTTAACACGACTCCCTAAAACGTTATTTTTTATTTTTTATGACAATATTACCCTCTCCCATTCATTAGAATAATTGTGTTGCCAAAGGGAACGAGAGAGAGAGGGACCTCACTCTCACTCTCACTCTCACTCACGAGTAATTCTTTAATCGATAATCCAAAGTAAATATGTAAAAATGTATATAATATGTATAACTTTGAATTTGATAGATAAAGAAAGCAAGCAACAGTAAAAAGAGTGAGTAAACAAAGTGGGGAAGAACAAGAAACATGAACGCATCTTTCTGGTGGCTTTCTCTGCTTTTGATGGTAATAACTCTCTCTACCTGCCCAATGACCTCCCTTTCACTGCAAAAGCAAAGCAATGACCCCATTTCTATACTATACACACATCCCATTTATATACAAATTATCAAAAAGAGAGTGAGAGAGTCAGAGAGAGAGAAAGAGAGAGAGGACCCAAATGGGTCCCCACCTACTACCTCTCTATTTGCAATAAGAGATTCAAATTTTCCTTTTTTTCAAGAAACAAAAATCATAAATCATCAAATTCCATAAACTATCCATATCCTTTCTATAAGCTGTACACTTTCTTATTCCACCAAGTCTCCTCATCCCCCATTTTTTTGAATCATTTTTTCTCTGGGGAACACATTTTCTCCGTTCCCTATACCTATCTTTCAAATCTTCACAATTCACATTCCTTGGTACCCACAAAATTTCACCTAAAAAAATAAAATTAAAATAATAATAATAGAAAGAAGAAAAAAAAAGGAAATCCCATTTTAAACCTCCCTCCCACCTTGAATGTACAAGCGCACCTGTTCTTCCTTTCATCTGGTTATGGCTGATAATCAAAATTCAACCATTAACGCCCTGCCGAAGCTGCCGAGCTTTCACACCACACTTGTAGTGGCAATCTCAGGCCCACAAAATAATTGCTCAACCCAAAACCAGGGAACTGCAGAGCATTCCCGGCAATTCTCTACAAGGGTGCAGCAGCAAGCCAAGATGCTATTGGCAAATTCTCTTTATACTTCAACAGCATTGATGTATCTTTATTTCCAAATTCTTACTTGACTGCTACCTGTCTTCTATGAAGATTCTCCCTATGAAATCCCGGAATCTCTTTGAGTAGAGTTTGGGATCAACAGCTGAGATTGAAGTAGGGTCAACTTGTAAGGATTTATATGCATGTTCTAACTTCTTGCTGATGTCGTAGTCCTGTAATATATCAATGATACCAAAGTATAGGACCACTTCATAGATTTCGCCACTACGTGAAGGGGTCATGTGACTAACTCCACCTTGGGTGTACTGATCAAAGTCACTCCTTCTAGCCATTCGCTCTGCTCTTGCAGGCATGTTGGCTCCTAATCTGATTAACGGTTTCCTGTAAAATAACACATTTCAACTTCAATTCAGCTCATTCGCAAAATCATAACCTTAAATTCATGTTCTTTTACCAAAAACAGAACCTAACACAATACAATTGATACATATCAAGATACCAAGTGCAAAAACTGCATCCTTACAGACCCATTTCAGTTTTCAACTCCTAAAATATTATCTTGTTAAGCATTAATCATCTACACCACAGAGAATCGAGGGGATAAAAAATGTATTAGTAAACATGATCATAAACAGAACAAGAAAAAGACCTACATTCAATCTAAATTGCAACTATCATATATGATTATTAGTGTCCCCTATTAAAAACCAACAATGAATCCCTTGACATTCATGGCAACTAAATTCGATTAAATGGAAGCAATTATCAAGTAAATCATCCAATGTTATCCATGACCACAATGGACCACATCCACTATATGCCCCCACAAACATCTGGCATCTTCTGAACTACCCCTAGAATGGCCAAGACAACCAAAAACACTTTCAGTTGTTCAATGGAATATCATCAAATTCAAGGATATAGATTATTGGACACCTTTCATGCCATCAAATAGACAGAAAAAGCGCAACCGCAACTTGTTCTTTCAGTTGTTAGTGGCAGGGCAAGAATTATCAAAAAGTAAAGACATATAAGCCAACAGATACATCGATTTTTCAGGTTCATGGGTGCATTTTTCAATAACTAGTTATTTAGTAACATTAGGTAATTTTCACATCACTAGGTAATTAGCAAGTGAAGACAGAGACGAAACATACTGGCCAGATAGAATTCGATCCATGTCTTGCAGCTCTGCTTCAAGGAAGCGACATCCACGCATGAACTTTTCATTCTGATAAGAATCCTTGTCTCCTGCATAAATACACATTCCGTTCAACATTCTCATTCTCATTGCGGCAAAAACTCAAAGACACCCTTAATTACTTCCAACGGGGTAAAGCAAAGCCAGTTCATTACCAGTGCGCAAAACAAATGGTGACAATCCCATTTTGTCTCCTGTAGTATTGTCACGGAAGTGAAGACCAACTAAAAGACTGTAATCCATGATCCTCTCAGCCTCCAAGAATTCACAATCTCGGTCAATTTGTCTGATAATTCAAATTTCATTACAGTAGTTGTGAGAAAAATCTAACAGAGAAAGCCAGGTAATAGAACAGCAAAGATGCAAACAATCAGCATAATATTCAAACTTACTTGATAAGATCTTGGTACCAATTTTGCTGGAGGCGAAACACAAAATTAAGATCAAGGTCCTTTAGAGTTGTGGTTTCATCTATCTCCCCTTCAGGCTTATCTGTTGTGCGCCCATGAGAGGATCCTTTAAGGTCAAATCGTCTATGGATTCGATACTCTGAGCAGAACAAATTGCCCATGACAATAAACCGGGTCTAATTTCCAAACAAGAAAAGTCATTAGATACATAGAACAAGTCTTATCGAAGAACAAACCACACCTAAACAGTTTGTATATACCTTCTGGCCACCAATTGGTTTTACACAATGCACGCCGTAGAATTTTGTCACCAGGGAATTCTCATACCGACACACGTGATGGTGATAACTCTGAAGCATCCTAAGTAGCACCTGACCATAGCACAACATTAAACTTAATCTATTTGCCATCAATGAAACCTCTAAATGTAACATGTAATCAAACAGAGTGGCAACTGACCTTGACTTCTGATTTCTTCACTGTCTTTATCATAAATCTATCATCCTGGGTAACGTAAAAGAAGCTTCCACTCTTGCCCGGAGAAGAAAGCTCCCTAAGCGCATCATCTCCACAAATAGCTAACATATAGTTCGCAGGATCCACTTGGAATAGCTCCCTCAGATGCCTATATATAGGTAACCCAAAAATTCCGGTCACCAACATATTATACACATATAAAAGAGAAGGATACGAATATTGGAACAATCAAGCAGTCATACGAGAATGCAAATGCATATCACATTCAACACTATTAAATGAAGAAACATCAGAGAGCAATACCTAAAGACAACGGGACAATAGTCCTTCCAGCGAAACTCAACGGATTGATGGGGAGGCGTGATCTTTGATCCCTCAGGAGGAAACCTCGTCCAGAACTTTTCCTTAGGATCAAAATCACTGGTCTTCAGCTCTCGCAATATGGAAGCATGTCTTCCAACAGAATACCTAACACAATTTTAGAAACCCAATAAATTAATTAACATATATAGAGAGATACAACAATTTGAATCAGCTTTGTTAGGGTAAATACCTAATGCCGAGTTGCAAATTGAGCATCAAATCGTAATTCTTGTGACCTTTGGAAATAGTCTGGCCCGGCTTCTTGATTTCACCACTAAAACAACACGGACTCCTCCTGAACTGTCTAAATCCATCACGGTCAAAGTCTCTGTAAATCATAGATGCCGCCTCCACATTATCGATGATATCACAAGTAATATCTCCGGCTTCGCCATCGGATTCCCAAATGCAAATCCTTGGAAAAATCATGTTCTTCTCATTCAAGCTTCCTCTAGCTCCGTCAACAGACGACCGTTTCCGGGAAGTCACCATCAGACTCTGCTCTTTTCCGTTATTACCGTGATAAAAAGAGCCGTTCAACTGCTGTAACTTGACATCTTTGTTGTTGCTATTCCAAGCTCCAATGTAGCAACTCCCGTCAGGCCAAGTGAAAACTCCGTTGCCTTTCGGAACGCCGTTTTCCCACTGTCCATCATATTTGTTGCCGTTGGACCAGATCAATGTTCCTCTACCTGAAATCACGCCGTTCTTCCACTCCCCAACATATTCATTTCCGTTCCTCCAGACGTATCGGCCGTGTCCGTCTTGTAGATTCTTCTTCCACCAACCCTCATAGAAATCGCCGTTGGCGTAGCGCTTCTCTCCTTGGCCGTGCTTACGGTCGGAGCTCCAGTAACCACGATAGGTGTCGCCGTCGGATCCAGTAAAGGTACCGTAACCTTCCATCCGACCCGACTTGAATTCGCCCTCGAAAGTGGCTCCGGACGGCCACGAAAACTTTCCTTTACCGGAAGCCTTACCCCTCCGCCACTCGCCTTCGTACATGCAACCGTCCGTCCATAGATACTTCCCGGATCCGTGAGGCGCGTTTCCTGAGAAACTTCCCATATACAGATCGCCGTTTGGCAGAGCCTTTTCAATAACCGACCCAGTGCCGCCAGGTGAGCTAGTTTCACCGCCGAGAGCGGAGGTAGCTATGGTCGTTGGCGTGACTCTCCTTGTAGTTGCTTGGGATCGACTGCGGCTGACCGGTGGAATAGACGGCACAGATGGTCTATATTCAGCAGAAGGCTTGTTACAATCGTCGTCTGATTTTTTCTTCTTGATGTTGCAAACGGCGTCGTTAGGCTGCTCGAGCAATATTGCTTCATGCATCTTTTTGGTCTCATAAACACACGCACACGCACTCTCTCTCTTTTGTTTGACAGTAGATTTGGATTCTAATTACAGCATTTCTCTTGTGTTGACGCCGGAGAGAGTGGGCATTTCCGATTAGAATCAATTAGAGCTTCCAGTGTTTCTCTCTCTAGAAATATCTTCTTCTCTCTTCCCTTCTTTCTCTTTCTCTTTAGTGCTTTGGGTTTGGGGAAAATAGGTGGGAATCCTACAAACACAGTATGCAGAGAGAGAGAGGAGAGAGAAAAAAAAAACTTAAATTAATTTTTATTTTTATTTATTAAAAAAAAAAAAAAAAAAAGGATAGAGAGAGTGTTTTTGTGTGTGTGTGTGTGTAATGACTAATGAGACGGCTTTTGCCTAGGGAACGTTGCTACAATGCAAGGTAAGGTAAATATACCACACCCCACTTCAGCTTTATGTCAAATATTTGTATGACTATTATACCCTTATGTTTTTATCTTAATTACATTCACTCTAGTGCTGAGTATATCCCCTTTTTCTCGTTTTAGTTATCATCGTGACGTGACGGAATCGCCTATGAAGTCCCAAGGGATTTCAACGTCATTTTGCATGTTCCATTTGCTCTTCACCTTTATATCTAATTACCAAAATGCCATTCCTTTTTGTTCTTTATTAAAATTGTTTTTATGTGTGTGTGTGTGGTCCGCTGGTTCTAGTCTGCCTGGTTACGGTGACCAGTCCAATGTTTGACATTTCCACGTGTTTGTTTGGTTGTTTAAATTACTTTTTAATAAACCGGATTATTAATATAATTATATGATTAATAAAAATTGGGTAATGAGGTTTAAGTTTGATAACAACTTGTAGAGAGAATCACTGTCGTAATAATCCAATATATATATTAATGGTAGGTAGATATATTCATTCTATAATTAGAGTTTGGTGTTTTAATTAAAGTTAAGGCAAATCGGATCTTGATGTTGAAAGACATGCAAATATTGGTAAATAAAAACGCCCATTTGGGATCTGCGTCAACTATGGGAATTATATTATTCCTTTTTTCTTGTTTTCCAAGTCTTAATTCCACCAAATTATATTAAGAGGCTGATGAACAACCTAGATGATTAGATTTTTTTTTTTTTTTTTTTTTTTTTTTTTTTTTTTTTTTTTTTTTTTATCTTTGGAAATGGTGGTGGTGAGATGCATGATCATGAAAAAAAATGAATGGAATCATAAGGTGGTGGGTCCACATTGAGGGCCCATTTTGGATTTTAGGTGTGGTGGGGTTGTCCTTGTAGATTTCTGCTATCATGCCCTAAAATAGAAGTATATATGAAAGGCTCGAGGATAAGAATACATCATTTTCATCATCACTTATCGCAATTGCCTTCTAATGTTTTTTTTTTTTTTAAAAACAAAAAATTTTAATTTTATTTTGTGTTTATTAGGTTATCGAATTACCTACCTTCATTCAAGCACAATCCCACATAAATTGGAACTTTACTGTCCATGCTTATGTTTGATATTGTTCTCTCTGTACCCATTTGTTACAAAAATAAAATTGATTATTCTCTCTCTAACACTATTTTTATTATTTTAATCCAATGAAGATTTAACTTTTTCTTTTGCACTCTTAACTGATTGATTAATGGACATAAAATTCAAGGGGTACCCCGCCCCCGACCCGTTCCCTCGCTCCCACCTCCACCTTCATTGGGATTTGGGGGTATCTATGTTCCCATCCCCCAAATTTTAAATAATTAAATGTAATTTTTTTCTCTATTTTTATAATATAATAAAATCCCATCACTTACAAAAAGAGTGAACTAGAAACTAATTACTTTAAAAAGGAAAAATTGATTTAAATTAAAATAATTATAAATTAAAATTAGGGGTGAGGGATAAAGGAATTGGAGGAACACACTACTGCCATTACCCCGTTGAAATTCATTGCATTCCTTGCCCTTGAAATTGGAGCACTTTTTTTTTTTATCTCCGAATCGGGCTAGGACTCGATTCGAGTTTTGACATCCCTAAATACAAATAATACTAACAATGTTAATAAAAATAAATTTGTGATCAAGGGTTGTTGGATTTTTTCAATCCAACTAAAGAGAACATTTTATGTGAACATTTCATTCTACCACTAAAATCATTAATTCTATTATGTGCCAATAACTATTCATAAAATAATATATGATTAGTTGAATGTAGTGGTGAAGTCACTTGGAGACCTAGAGGGGCACTAAATTTTGTTTAAAAAATCTAGTCATATGTATTACATTTTTACCTTACTTTTTTTTTTTTTTTCATTTATTTTAAAAGATTTATTACCATGGCCCCAACCCTCCTCCAAAAAAAAGAAGTCGACTTCGCCTCTAGTTAAAGGTGTTACATGGTTTTTTAGTTTAATCACATGGTAAAATTTTACGGCCCAAAAATTTCCCATGCTATATAACAATGTCATAATAGTTACCATATCATATAGCGTCGAAATATTAAAATTTCAACAGCAAAATGAATTTTTTATAATTTTAAAAAATAATTTAAAAGTGTGCATTTCCAAAGAAAATCAAAAGTAACATCTCATAGTATAAAAAATAAATAACCACATACCATACAAACAAAATACATGCTAATATGCTAAGGCCGTCTCCAACTCAAATAGTGTTTTTAGTGCAACTTTTGCACACTAAAATAGTGCGACTTTTACAATATTTCACTATTCCATCTCCAACTCACTGCACGAAATTTTACACAAAAAAGAATATTCTTTTTCTTTTCCTTTTTTTTTTTTTTTTTAATATTTCTCTACAATTAACATTTCACCCCATAATTAACATAATATTGCAATACGATAAGAAATTATGAAATTAATACATTAAAATAAATTTAATTTAATTAGGTTAAATATTGTATTTATTATTAAAATAACGTAAACATTACATTTCATAAAATAAATGTTAATATCAATAATAATTAAATAAAAACAAAATCGTTAAATAATAAAAATGACCAAATTGAAATAAATTTAATTGATTAAGGGTACTACTATGATTAAACAAAACCTTTAAATAAATGATATAATCAGAATATATTTTAATATATATTGTCAAACTATGATTTTATAAAAATATAGGGATGAAAAAAAAACTTGCCGACATTTTTGCGTAAGATGAGCAGTGTCACACAATATATTGTGTGAGACTGTTCATCCCGGCAAACATGACACATGGGATGCAGCTGGGTTGGTGGGGATTTTGGCTGAAAAATGAAGATGACACAGGGGAAAACGCAGGGTTGGAGATGACCTAACTAGATCTATATTACCGGTAATTATACGGCTTACTATAATTATACTAGAAAATGAATGGTGTCGCACAATTTGCAAGTATTTTACTCTACACCGACCCTTTACAACCAAATTTCTACAAAATAAATTGAATACCATATTGACTTGGGCTTTCGAGACGCATCTTATAATAAATAAGGTCCGCAATCCGCTGCTTGATGACCTTCACAAGGCAATAAATCAATTTAGATTTATACTCTCAACTACCTACTGTATAGATATCTATCAAATACGCCCCTCTTCATACCAATTCACCAATCCAAATTAATGACAGCAAATTCTTTGAAGAAATAAATTCAAGTAAAGAATCACGAGATAGTAATGCCCCAACTTATTGAGGAAATTAAATCTCCGAGAAACGTATAGATAATCTAGTAGAGTAATGGCATTGTGATTTGTGAGAATCAAAAAAAGATATTTGTTTGAGTTTATTCCATAATGGAAGTATCTCTCATTTTATTTGTCATTAGCTCGTAATCATTATAGCATATATCGGATCAATTATTTATATATATATATATATATATTGTTTGTGTCTTCTTGTGATTTTTTTATTTTATTTTTTATATCGATTCGAACATATCAAATCAATTATATAAGTTGTTTGTGTATTCGTATGATTTTTATTTTTTTTATATCGTTTCGAATTTAAAACGTTAACATACTAAATCAATGTTCTTTATCATCAAATCAAATTTAACGGTCATGTGATTTTTACTTTTCTTCACGATGTTCCCTTTTTTTTCTTTTTTCTTTTTTATCAAAACATAAATAATTTGACCTATAAAATAAATTGTTTTGACTTTTGATAACAAAAAACAAAAAAATAAACCCGTTAAACTATCATCATGGCATTATTAGAAACCTAGTTTAAATACTAAACAATCACAAGGTCCACAACATTAATCAAAATCCATACATGAAATTGTATTTAATGGATTTTCTTACATTTTTTTTTTCCATATATTTTATTTAATATTTCAAACCAAGCATTAAATTACAAGAATTAGTTTTTGATTCCTCTAAACCCAATTACGAACATATTTTTGTTCGTGACTTAATAATAAGATATGCTTATCTATACCTTTCAAGACATAATTAATTCAAATTTAATTAGGCCCTTGACTTATTGATATAATCATCTTATTAGAAGTTCGGCTATAAAAAATTATTAAAATATACCAGAAATCCTTGATTACGTATTTAAATAATTTAGATAATCACAACAGATATGTCATCAAACTAATTGATTCATCAGTATTTTAAATTATAAAATTATTTAAATTATTTAGATGATCATTTTCCAAGCTACAATACAAAATTATATTATCAAAAGCATAACCTTTTGAATTCTTAAATATATCCTTATTGCGATTGATTGACATTACAATTATTATTATTATTATTATTGCAAATTCATTTTATTTTATTTGTTGGGTTTGTTCTTCGAATGTGTAATGTATTTATAATTTATTTAAATAAAAGTATGGGTGAAGCCAAACAGTCGCTTTAACCGTTGGACCGGGGAGGACTGATCTGGCACGCATATGGGTCCCACTTGACCAGGTGTTCTAGCTGTCTACGTGGGGCCAGTATTACGGTGTCACTGTCGATATCGAAACAGTGAGATGTGAGAGTACCGCTGCCACCTTGCCGGTTCTAACGGACTCCATCCACGCCCTCCACGTGGACTTTTTCCAAAATAACTACCTCTCTCATGCCACGTAATTTTTTGGAATTTAAATACCGTATAGGATTTGAAAAGTTATGGAGAATTTGTACAATTATAGAGAGTACGAGAATGATTCTGTTTTTTTTTTTAAATAGTATTTTTGACTTTTATTTTTTATGGAAGCTAATTAAAATTTAATCATCGGTAACTATTTATCTAAAGAGCTTGGAATTTTGGATTATCTTCTGGTGCATTTTTTTTTTAATCATAATTTTTATTTTTTTTTAAGAGTATTACAAGTTACAACTATTACAATCGGACTGCCGGAAGCTGCAAAGATTAGATAATACATGTACGGTTTAGATAACTATGCTTACAAACTATGAGAAAACTCCTCACACATACTTGTAAAATGTGCATGGTGAGACTCAAACCTCTCACCACCACTTTAAAGAAAGGTGCACTACTATCTCTCCGTTAAAAGGTGACGTGCCGTTAGACTGTTTAATAAAACATTTACATGCATGGGAGATAAAAGAATAGAATAAATTTTGACCATGTAATGTTATATATTTATGTTTAAGTGTGATAGATTAGACAAAGTCGACCAAGAGAAAATTCGAACTTTCATATAAATATATATATATATATATAATCATTTTTTTTATTGAAAAGAATATATAATCATTATAAAATAGTAATGTTATACATCTCATCTTGAATTCATCCAACTAATGATGTTTCTATTGAACTCACAACAAATAAATTAAATTATCATTAAAATAGCATTCATTTAATGATTAATTGGAAATTGGAATCAATGTGGAATAGTAGGGTTTAGTTACAACACATGAACTATGAACTATATTGTTAATGAACAAAATTTAGTTTATTTTTATTTTTATTTTAAAATTCTTAATTATTTTTTTTACACTATTAAAATCTAAATACTAGAAATTGACCAATAATATGTATAGTTGAACCGGAATGCTAAGAGTATCTCCAATGCAATTGTGGATTGTTAAAAAATTAGATGCCATATAGGACAAACAAAGATTGAGTACAATTATGCTTCTTCAATGCAGTCATCACTTCTCAATGTCAAGCTGAGGTGGCAAAAAAAAAAGTGGACATGGTCGACATGGAGTGCAATTTTGCTCACCCACACTAACTAAATGTAACAATTACCTCCCACCCCAAGTGTTGACACGTGTCCTAAAGTTAACCCAAAGTTTGGGACACGTGTCAACACATGGGGTGGGGGGTAATGGTTCACCCTAGTTAGTGTGGGTGAGTAAAAATGCACTCGTCAACATGACTATCCACTTTCACACAGTCTGTTACACAGCCATCTTGTTGTTGACTCAACATATATTTAAAATCCAAAAAAAAATCATATTTAAATTTTATTGAATCATTAAAAAATAATTAATAAGCAGGTGTCTTAACAGTTAAGCATTGAAGACCAATTTTTTAGTTGGCTATCTGTCAAATATATTTTATGACACATAGAAAATAATTGTTTTGACATTGTTGTCATGTCAGTAATTTTTATCAAACAATCCACACTTGCATTAGAAATGCTTTAATATATGATGTCTATAATTTATCGGAATAACATAACAATTCTAGCATTGATACATTATTTCATTTTATTTTTCAACCGTCAACTGCTCTTTTCCACGCTCGGATATTACACGGCAACCTAATTGGTCTTCGAAAATTAATCAGACATGTTTGTCCGACTCGCTGTCAACTGGTTAGGTTGGTTTTGTTTTTGTAATGTATTTATAAGACAATATATAAGACAAAACAAAGATTGGAAAGCAGTCCAATTAACCTTGTTTAATCTAAAGCCACCCTTTTATACACTTCTTCCATATGTTCTTCAATTATTTAAATATTGATTCATTAGTCTTTTTGAGACTTGGTCACCTCACTATAGTATCAAAAACCAGTAGTTTTATGACCTAATAACATGTGTGTATGTATATAATATTGACATTTTATGAGATTAAATTTAATAATTATACTTATATTAAATAAATATGAAAAGTTGATGAATTGAGCCTTTAAAATAAAAATAAAAATTGGTGCCAAATTGAATCAGGTTAAGGAATTGTCAGGACTTACTGAGATCAATAACTATATACACGATCCAATTATTTACCCCTATAGTACAATGGTGAGATTGGATCGAGTTAAAATACATGCATGTATATGGGTTGTCTATCTAACGTGGAATCAATCAAAAGAGTTCATCTTGCTATTATTTTATTGTTATATCTTTAATATGAATTTGGATTCTTATTTTTTTTTTTCTTGACATCATCTAATCTCATAACACATAAGCATTGCAATGAATGAGTGGTTAATATGCGATTAGTTTCACAGCTGCTTTATTAACAACCAATCAAATGTTTTGAAAATGTCAGGAAAAAAATCATATCAACAGAATATCCAGATCCCTTTAATATATAATTTAAAATTGACCATTTCTTCAATATTCATGTACTTTCTAAGATTGTTCATTTTTGACAATATTTTTCATATTTACTGTATTATTAAATTCTAAAAAATCATTGACATAAAAAAATTGCAAAAAACACGTATTTGAATCAAAAATTAAAATTGGTAGGAGGAGGTAAAAAACATGTATACTTTCTAAGATGCTTCAATGTTGACAAATGACAATACTTTTCATTGGATTACTAAATGCAAAAAAACATTTAACGATTGACTTCAAAATTTTGTAAAAAAACATGTATATGAATCAAAATTGGTAGGATAAAACACGAATTGCAAATCAAAATGGGGTCCTAAAAAATAAATAAATATAAACAAGTAAAAATTATTAAAAAATAAAAAAATAAAAATGAAAAATGAAAAACAAGATAGAATAGAAGTCAAGAAAAGAGATGAGCAGTTGGGGAACACGACCCATGAAGAGGGTGTCAGGTAAGAATGGAGCAACCAGCATGAAATACATGTGAGAGAAACCGCACTCGCTTTATGATTGGTTAAGACAAACTCGTCGGTGGCGTCACGCGCCTCGTTAAGTCCCACCACCGGCACGTATGTCCTCCAAATCTCCAATACCCTCTCTATTTTTGTTTTGTCTTCAAATTTTTTTATCAGTTAATGACGTCAACTGTACGTCAGAAGCGGTCCGACATGTGGGTTTTTTTTTTTTTTTGGAGTCTGACCGGTTTACGATTTGAAATTTGGATGATTTACATTTTAATCCCTAACGTTTTTCAAAATATTTATTTTTTAAACATATTTGCTTTTACAGTACTAGTATGTCCCTTACTTTTCTAAAATGCAATTGATCTTGTTAGAGTTGGTGATTCATGTCTAAAATAGAAGACTATGATTGATTTAGGGCCAATTTGGTATTGCCGTAACTTTTATAATAATCATTGTTAGTTGTGCTGAAGGAATAATCAAGTGTAAAGTTAATCAACAGATGTTTAGTTAATTATACTTTTAAAACTATTGTATAGCTCAAAAGTGGTACAAATATATTTGGTAATTTTATTTCAAAAGTGCTGAAATTAATTACAATAACTAAAATTGTAAGTCAATATTATTTCATTTTAGAACCTTATTTCATTTTTTTTTTCATTAATTATATTATATTAAATCAATATTTAAGTAGAATATTTAAATTGGAAAAAAAAAATTCTGACGAACAATAAAAATATTTTATAAATCAAATCAATATTTAATTATAATCTTTAATTTTTTAGATGAAATATGTATATAAATGATTTTAATTTTATTTCATAAGGATAATAATGATATTTTAAAAGATTCCTTAAATGATGAAATAAATTATTCCATAATCACTTTTAAAAGTAACTCCCTCACCTACTTCTCAAAATAACTTTCAAAACTTGTCAGATTATCAATTAATTACTTTTAGAAGTTTTACCAAACACCATTCTATATCAAAATTATAAAATAAACTGATTTTAACTTCT
The DNA here is from genome assembly GCA_008009225.1 of Acer yangbiense. Taxonomy (NCBI): domain Eukaryota; kingdom Viridiplantae; phylum Streptophyta; class Magnoliopsida; order Sapindales; family Sapindaceae; genus Acer; species Acer yangbiense. The sequence goes on from CM017770.1 coordinate 11,799,083, forward strand.
CAAAAACAATACCAACCATCATTTAAATGCTTATGTGATAAATGGAAGGTAACATCTTTAACCAACACTTTTTGCTTTTCATCACGATCATCTTGTAACCATTTTGGAAAATGCTTTCAGTTTTCAAACATGATTGTAGTGAAACTTCTCAAAGTTTTAATAAGTTTAAAGGAATTGTGTAGTAATTATTTTCATAATATCTTTTCAAAAGTTTTTGTAATATTTTAATGTTACTTTTATATTTTTAATTGTTTTATCATTTTTATTTCATTTTATTATTTAATGTTTTTGAAAATAAGTTTTAACGATTTCTTATTAGACTTTCCAAATAAGTAAAGTTAGCAAATGTAAAAAGATGTAGGACAAAAACATCATTCTAATTTAATAATTTTAATGCAAAGGATAAAATGATCAATTTGTATTTTATGTCACATTTGTCTGTCAAAATTAATGTTAGAGACTTAAAGAGACCTATTTGATGTATTTATGAAAATTGCATAACCACAAGTATTATAAAAGTAAACAAGTTTAAAAAACAAATATTTTGTCAAAAGTTAAAGACTAAAATGTAAATTTCCCTTGAAATTTTGTAGAAGAAAATTGAAGTTAATAAAATAATGAAAAAGAATTTCCAAAGTCAAACAAGGAGAAATTCGGACGGTTTGTAATGTAATGTAACGTGCCATTATGTTGATAGAATTTGGAGATGGACCATTCCATTATTTGATGGGCTCTATGGGTGAATTTGTCCCACTCTCCTTTTGCTGATATAACGATTCGAAGTTGGCATATTTAGAGCAACTCTAATGCTAATATGGGTTGTGGAAAAATTAAATGCCACGTAGGATGAACAACCACTTTGTTAAAAAATTCATCTCCAATGCAACTGTGGTAGTACAATTTCAAGTTGAGGTGACAACTTGTTTTTAGAGGCTGTCAACATGATTATCTAATTTCAGAGGGTCTGTTGGACAGCTATCTTGTTGGCCGAGTTAGCAACCACTCTTGTCTTGTACTTTATTTTATTTAACAATTTTAAAGTATATTTAAGGAGACCAATAATAAATTGACATGTCATTAAAAATATGTATTTTACAAGTGAAGCATTGAAGACCACTTTTTCATTTGAATGTCTATCAAGTTTAGTTACATGTCACATATGAACAATTGACTTGACAATATTGACATATCACCATTTTTTCAAATGCAAGCTAAGAGCATCTCCAATGCAAATATGCAATTTTGAGTTTCTAAATAGTGCAACATCAACATTTCTATTCATTATTGACCCCACTTTTGAAAAAAAAAACGAGAGAAGTGCATATTCACATCTCCAATGCAATTATTTAAAGTCAAATATGCATCCATCTTATGACTAATCATAATAAAACAATTATTTCACTCTTTCTCTTCTTTTATTTTACAATTAAATGAGCTTTAATATTATTAGTGGAAAGAGTTAGAAATCCTGGTCAGCATTTATAGGAGAGTTTCTATAATTAGAAACTCAACTCCATTTATAGGAGAGTTTCTAGAATTATAAACCCAACTCCATATTCTCCAACTTTGTTCTTGCCACATTATCTCCATATTGAAGTCAGATAATTGCATTGGAGATAGTTTTTCTAAATTTTTAACTATTTATCTTATGTGGCACTTAATTTTCTCCAAATACATATTTGTACCGGAGATACTCTTACATATGAATTATGACCGAATAAATGCTCTATATTATATTGATACATTGGCCGATAGTCATACATATTTTGATGCTTTCTTTTGTATGCATTTTTTTCAGTTAAATCACACCAAACGATATAAAAATAAAAATGATTGGTTATTTATACCGCATGACATGAGTATATGAATTCAAATACATGTTATATATAATATGCAAAAGACTTTATTAATTTCATGAGCTTTAAGGATATTTATTTGTATTTTAAAATAATTATAAAACATGTCCTCATTGTTTTTCATTCTCAGAACAGTATTTTTATTACTAACAAACAAGTTTTCAATTTATTTATTTATTCTTTAAAATATAAAATAAAATACACTTTGAGAAAAATACAAATGTTGAAGTTTACAAGCGATTGTGGGGAGCGAAAAGCCAAAAACACCCACTTTTAGGATAATCTACTCTTAAAAGAAAACCAGAAAATTAGAGGTGGGAAAAATTTGCCCTACAACTCGAATAACTAAAAAAACCATCCTTGCTCTATATTACGTCATAAATACGATAACTATATAGTGGGCTTCCTCTTGTTTTCTCAACCGAAATTGACCTAACTGCTGACTCATACCCAGCCCAATTTCAGATTCCATCCAACTCCCAAATAACCCTTTTTAATTTCAATATTTTCTTTCAACTAAAATACCTGAAACCGGCACATCACCTTTTATCAGAGATGGTGGTAAGGCCGTGAGGGGTTCAAGTTCTATCATATACATTTTACAATTATATGTGAAGTCGTGGAGAGTTTTCTCCCGATTTGTAGGATTAGTTATCCGGACCGCATAAGTATTGTCTGATATTGACAGGTCTCGTACTCCTACTGTAATATTTGTAATACTTAGAAGAAAAGAAAAAAAAAAAAGCATGAGCTTATCAGTTTTTCTCTCAGTGATATACTCCTCGGTCCTCACACACATATATATATATACACCATTGAGATTGTGAATTCGAGTCGACACCCTCCCCAATTCCAAAACTTATTGTATTGTAATATATATATTTAAAGAAATAATAATACATGAAGCTTATCCCCTGTGAGGAAACAATACAACTGCCATTATTACAGAAGTAAGGTTTCAGGAGGCTGTTTTGTGTTCTGCAACAAGTAAAGTTTAGGTGTTGTTGACAACTCAGTTTATGATTTATGATTTTATTAATTAATTGTACGTTGTTATTGTGATGGATGAATATTCTCTGCAAGTATTCACTTTCCATGTTCTTAATTAAATCTTAATCTTGGTTTATTCCAAAGATGACTACTGTTCCATCTGCACGCTTTGATTTAAAATTGGATCATCGATTGTTTAGTTTGGATGTGATTAACTTTTGACAATTATCATGTGATTCTGTTATCAATCTTCATTTTTCCAGAGTTAACTAATTATTCTAGTTACTTTATAGGCTTAATACATGTGAAACCCATCTTTATATAATGGTGTTTAGTATCTTAGTAGATTCTTTTTCCTTGTTTGTTATTGGTAAGATTCAAATTGAGAAGTTAATGCAAAAGCAATTTTTGTTTTGAAGTATAAATTTGTGATTTGGGGAAAGATAATACGGCTTGAACGACGATCATGGTATTTTATTTTGTTAAATTGCTATAAAATTTGACAAGATGAGATTGACTCGATGGTAAGTCTCCCATATCTCCATCCATAAGGTTATGAGTTTAAATCATGCCTCTCAATTCTGAAATATTGCAATAGTTCATGCAAATATATATATATATATACATAATAATAATTTTTTTAAAACAAAAACATAATCTTTTATATTGTAAATAATTGGTAGCAATGGCAAACCGGAAACTAATAGATAAGTTATGGAAGAAGATTGCGCATTAGGGACAGAGACACTGAGCCGGCGGCGATGTCGTCCCTCAAGGCGATCTCCTTCTTATGCTGAGTCTTCCCGGTCCGATCGGCGTCTCCGGTGGCTGCTACGACGGCCCTGGTTTCGTCTGGCCGACCCTCTCGTGCCACCGGGCGAGTCTTTTTCCTCCAGCCGACGCCGGCAGCGGTTAGATCGGCCGATCTGCTCGGATCCGGCCAGATCTAGAGTGTCTCTTCGGTGTGCACTGCGACGGCGGCCCTGTTGTTCGTGTGGCCAGGTCCTCTCCTCTGATCGGTGATGGGCTCAGTCGATTGCTTTAGTCCTCTCTGTGAGGTAGTTTCGTTTTTTTGATGCTTTCGACGGAAGACTACGGACCTTGGTGGGGGTTTGCTAGGACAGGTGGCGTGGGGTTTCGGAGTCGTCGCTCCCTTGCCGGCGGCGTCCTGGTGGGTCTTCTCCGGCGGCCTGGGTGTACCTCCTCCTGATCGCCTGTAGTCCGGTGTTTGGGTTTTGTGTTTGCACTGTTTGGTTGGCGAAACCGTTTGGTTTCCTTGTTGTACTTCCACCTTTGTGTGTGGGTTTTTCTCCCGGTTGTGGGACTCTCATCTGGGTTGTGCTCGTGTGTCTTATTATGTGGAGTCCCAGTTGTGATTGTAAGCATGTTGGTCATGTTCTTGCCCTGGAACTGGTTTTCCAGGTGCCCTTTCCATCAAAAAAAAAAAATATCTCTTATCATAATAGTTTTTTTTTTTCATTTTTTCATTCATGGGACTAATGATATCCATGCATGTTTTCACAATGGCTTTCAAGTTTCAACATGACTGGATTATCTTCTTCCTTTGCTTTCTCTATTTTAATTATTATACTTATTTAATAATAATTTCAATTAATCCATTATCTACCCTATAAAAATATGATATACCTAACTAGATCACTTAATATTGTAATGTATCATGTCTACTTCCATAATCGAAAGAAATTGACTCTCAATATTGGAAAAGATCTATCCCACAATTATTATGATTTTATGGATAGATAATAACGAACCAATATATATAAAATATCGAGGTTTGAATTTTAACAAGTGGATAGAGATCATAAATCTTCGGCCAATGCAGCAATGCGCCTTTTACACTTTCAAAAGAATGTTACGTTAAAGCCAATGGGCCTTTGCCAATGTGGTGTGACCTTCCATAGAGAGCCTCCACCACCAAGGCTCAATCCCTATGGCATGCATGGATTTGTGCAAATTTTCCAAGTCCCACCATTGTCCAATTGTGTGGGTGTTATACCACCTATGTGTGGTCTCTCTCTCCCCGTAAGTGGAAGCTGACATCCGGGCTGTGCTTGTAAGAGTCCAATCTCGTCGGTCCTGACAGTTGTTATATAACCAAAAAAAAAAAAAAAAATGTTACATTAAAAATTTAGAAGATAAGCAATGGGGCCTTTGAAAATCCCACAATAATTAATGTTACATAAAAACTTTAGGAAGATATTTTGTAAGTGGAAATAATAATAATACAAAAAAGAAGAAGAAGAAGATATGTTGTAATTGTATTGGTAGAAAAATGTTTGTTTTCACACATCTCAAAAAGGTGAAGTTGGATTGAATGAAAATGACCAGCCGTGAGCCGACCAAACGGCGAATCAGCCGCCCTATTACTATACTCTTTTTGATCCCAGGAGGAGGAGATGATGACCTATCAAAACCCACCACCAAAAATACTAATATATCACACAGCCCCCAGAGAGCTACTTTGAAAATGGAGAGATATAAACAGATGATTACATTGATTACGATTTACCATTCCATCAAAAATCAAAAATCAAAAGACGTTTCAGTGTTTTGTTAGCGTTGTCAGAGCCCCAGAGGTGATGTGATTGAATGGTCAAACTTTGATTGGACGGTGATCTGATATGGGTTTCGTTAAGTCACCCATCCATCATCAAATCTTCAAATCCAAAACGTTTAAAAAATTAAATAAAAAGCTGGTTACCAGATTACAAAATCCCATTGCGTCATCCTATTTTTACAACCTGTAATAAAATGTAAGATAGGTCTAAAAGACCCATCATGCAAATTAGAAAATTACACTTCCTCCTCAGTCCTCTTCTCTTCATGGGCTTCAAAGCAAGACTTGTTAGAAAAATCTTTACTTTTATTAACTGAACTATTCTTACATACAATATAAAATTGGACAGAGAGAATGGAAAACCTTTTCTTTTATTACCTGCCAACATCTTAATCTAATATTCTAATTTACTACTTACATCCTGCTTCCACTAGCAGTAACTTGGAATCTATCTAAACAAAATTTTGAGAAAAAGAATTGAAAACAAAGATATAATGACATTTGGAATTGGACCTCTAGTCTGTTAGCTGATCTGAAGGGATATGGCCAAAGATGTCCGGACATAAATCCCATTTTCCTTCTTCTCTGGCCTCCCAGTACCCGCCGTTATACCTATATGAATCGCTTCCTTTATCCTTGGCAAACCATCTTGGTTTCCAGCCACTCTCTTGCATCTTCCTAGCCTGAATCCCAATTTAAACAGTCGTTAATTAATACCGATATGAAAATATTGTTGTTACAAGTAATGGATGACATTTCAACTGATTAAAGAAAGGAAGAGATATTCTTATGCTTTGATACATGTTCATCTACAAGGTCAGATAGGGTTCCATGGTTATCAGCGACAGAAAAATGTATAATTGCTATAAAAGCAACTAATAATTCATAGACTTTAAATTTAACAGACAACCCAAAAAGGAATGCTTTTGCTTTCAAATACGATGATAAATGATTTCAAACCATTATTTGTTCTTTACTTTAAGAGGCTGCACTACACGTTTGTAGTTAAACATGAAGATTCCCATGCTATTGGCATAGATTAAACTAAACACTTAAATTTGCAAACGCAATCATAAATTCAAGGGATTTTGGCAACGACACCCCCTGGGATTAGGCTTAAGTATAGACAGATACCACAACGCTCTTCACACGAGATCATTTTTTGCAGGCCCACTATCTAAGTTGTTCCTCAAATAAAGTTGACCTCAAAACGTAATTCATTTTTGTTCTTTGCTTTGAATTTATAATTGTTTTAATTGTTACATTTTCTAATTAATTTATATCGGACTACAATCTTTGGAAGTACAAGCGTGCTTGCAAAATGTATAAGGTGATTTGCCAAGTGATCTCTATACTTATTATTTATTAAGAGGAAAAATGAAAAAAAAAAACACAACTAAAAGCTACCCATAAAAATCAATTTACCTGTCGCTGTCGTTGCTCTAGCCGCAACTTCTCAGAATTTGCCATTTCATACTCCCCGTTTTCCAAATGCCTTTGGTCAGGTCTGAGCCTTGAGTCTGTTGGTGGTAACTTAACCTGCATATTTGCAATGATATAAGAAATCAGTATATACTGAATGTATATAAATCATTTCATTTCCATTTATTAGCATCCATATAAGTTTATTTTAAATAATGTTTTCTAAGTTTTTTAAAATCATGTATTCACTGTGTACCAAATCCTTATAAACCTATTATGATTCTGACTGTAACAACTGCAATTTCAAAATAGTTGGGAATAGAAGCCATACAATGCATGCATGCTCATCCATATACATGTTAGAGAGTCATTAAAGAAAAGAGTGTATTGCCCCTGTCATGTATAAACGTGTCATATATTATATATGTATGTATGTAAATAGAAGATGGGTGCAACATGCATGTATCTGAAAAGAATGTGCAACCAAGAAAAGCTACATAAACAAATCAAAACAATCACCTTCAGCTCAGGGGTGAGCTCATTCAAAGTGATGGCAAAGCGTGTGAAGTTATATCTGGTAGGAAATTTGGGAGGCTTGCTCCTTTTCCAGAGCAGATGGGCTTCTGACAAAGACTCAAATCCTTTCCCCTTCCCAGAACATTCTCCATTCACATAATGCATGCTTTCATCCCATTTTCCAAATAATGTTGCCACAGTTTTCCCATTCCTATCTTGAACTATACCATGTACCTGAAAAAAAAATTCAAATCCAATTGAGAATTCTTGATGACGATATATCCGAAGTTATTGGAAACTGTAAAGATAACCTTGTTTGTTACTGAGGTGTGATTTTAGCAAAATATTCTACATTAAGTCAGACAATTTCACCAAGTAATATTAAGTTTCAGCAACCAACACCACAATTAAAACAGTGCTTTTGATGACATCTTAAAATACATGTACAATAATGTTAAATGAGGAAATAGAGAGAAAACCTGGTGAGGATTTCTGTCAATAATAGATTGCTCCTTGAATTTCAGTTTGCATGAGTATTCACGATTTCCCTCTATACGCATTGTTCCATAGTGATCACAATACAACTTTCCCAGTATGAGATTATATATTGATGTTGTAACCTGACAGAAGAACATCCATTCAAACTAGACCTTACTACAGAATGAATGTAATTTACTTCATTGGAAACATACCTTACTCCATTGGAAAACTTCTCCATCATCAAATTCCAAAGTCAAGACACCAACAGGGTCAAGCTGAATTGAACGACCCCAAAACTTGCTCTTCAGATTGCTATCTCCCCAAAATTTCCATCCTGTACCCTCACAATGACATGCAACAATCATGGGGTGATGACTGACCTGACACCAAGATAAAATGAGATCAGCTGCTTGATACAGAAAAAAACTGTCAAATGACACACTATGAGTAAATTTACTATGTAGAGATAATCTCCAAAGCAAGATCAGATGGAAACTAAAATGCAGTGGCCCAGTTGATATCATTCTTCCTTACCTGACAGTCTATCAACATCAAAGACGTCTTTTTTTATACAAAAGGGAGCTATCACCTTTATTTTCTTATAGGGACTCCTCCCCCCATAAGCATTCTTTCTATGTGATTTTAGTAAGTCCTTTATCTATTATATTGTTTCTGTCCTTTTTATATGGCTCATGATCTTTGTATGCATTCTGTTTTCCTGTCTCCATCTAAGAGATTGAGCAGATTAATAGTTCGAGAATTTTATATTCAATTTTGATATATTAGGCAATTCATTACACTAATATTGGAATATCATAATAAACTAACTTTGAGATAATTGCTATTAGGTTGTTACAGCAATTCTTCTGCAAGGAAAACTAATAAAATATGAAACTTAACATGCATATCATACTTGTCTAAATATATGGCTCATATTCTTGAAAGTTAATCCTTAAATAGTCAACCTGGTTTAAACGGTAAGAGAACCAAACAGAAATGGCTCACTTTTTTGCTGACGTTCTGGAAGACTTAACTAAATATATTAAGTTGGGTCATGTTACAATGCACGACACTGTATAGTTACTGAGCAACTAGTATTCATTAGATTCTAATCCAGGGATTCGGAAACAAAAATCAAATTTTTTAAAAATAAAAAATTGTAAGCAATCATGTAAATATCGTATAGTAACAAAATCCTATTAAAAAATTTAGAATGACAACATTTCTAAATGCACATCATGCTCAAAGTTGACAAAAGAATACCACACTGATTGTATAAGTTTAACTTCCAGGTGTGAAAACAAACCTTCTCTGAGAAAAATCGGAGGCCTTTATCTGGATAATCAGCCTCATATGTCTCCCCTAACAATGGATTAAATGGTTTGCACATTCTTCCTTCAGTTGAAGCATATGCTGATATAGCAAAGGCAGCCACATTTAAAATCCTCATGAGATTATTACCCTGTAAATTTCAAGGAAGAAATCTATTTCACACAACTGCTGCAAAGATTTGACTCGCAAAAGAAGCTTATAAATAAAAGGGAACCCATAACAGCATATTAACATAAAATCACACGGCTTAAAACACATAAGCAAAGGAACAGCAATCCTACATGTCCGCTTAAAAGAGAGGAAGGGCAGGACTGCAAGAAAGCAATAACAAGCAACATAATCAAGTTCCTAGTCACAGACTTACCCTTTTCCCCCATTCATATGCCCGGTCAATAAGATATGAATACTCCAGTTCCTCATAACATTTTTGTAGAGAAGAGAGTGGCTCGTTAAAGTAAACAGGAAGACAAATTTTTGTGAGGTCCTTGCCAATATTATCCTTAATCATGGACCAAAGACTGACACCCTTCTCCTTTTCAGCTGGGTCAGGCAATTGCTTACGACGCTTGAAATAAGGATAGTTAGTTCCAATGCCTCTGATGGAAAGATCAATGTCATCTTCAGATTCAACTACATAAATCTCTTCGTCGTCTGAAGAGAAAGATGAGGTCCGAAATTCAGACCCATTACTTTTAAAAGAACTTGAGGATAGAAAGTCGCGAGTATCAAAAAATGTATTCTCATCCTCATCCGTTTCTTCCTCCGCAGCATCAACTCTTTCGTTATCATCATCAGATTCAGTTGCAGTGCCTTCTGAGAAAAGGAGGGGAAAAAAACAATTATACTGCTAAAAGAAAGCATAAAGAAAAAAGTAAAGGAAAAAAAAATGAATAACATAGGAACACATATGGACAATCATCTTGAGAATAAAATGTGCAGTCACAACAACAAAAACTCTGAATATCACCACCATAGTTCACAACAACAATCAGATGCTATAATGTGGACTATATGTCTTAAGCCTCTTTATCCAGCATATTAGTGAACTACTCCAGTCATAAAATCATGAACAAGAAGTATGTATGCCTCATATTATACAGTGTGATGTACATTATTTATATATCAAGCCTGTGGTCAAGCCTAGGGGTTAACACAATGGTCAAGCATGTGGTTTACTCCCACAAGGTCTGGGTTTCTAATACCAAATTAAACAGATTTAGCAATATCATCTTTGTGACTTATGAGCAAGGCATATAAATTCAGCCAAGTGTTCAAATTTAAAAAGAAAACTGTATAACCTCATGCCACATCTCACCAGCATTTCGTATGATCCAAGAATAACTAGCTCAGTTTATTTATTTATTTTGAAAGGAACTAGCTCAGTTATAATATAAAATGTGAAAGACTAAGCGACTACAAAGGTGAAGTTTAATCATCAACTATTTTTTAGCACCTAATTTCACCAGATAACAACTGGTATTACTAAAAACCACTTACCACTGGATTTGTCTTGCCTTGATCCAGAAGAAGCACCTTGATCAATCCACTGTCTTTGGCTCTCATCAACTACAGTATTCTCCAGATCAACCTTTTCTGTCTACAAAATACAATTTATTCAACTGAATTTAGCAGAACAAGGAAATTTAAGAGAAGAACCCGCACTAAAATCTAACCCAAAAAGATGTACAATCTAGAATTTTCAACAAAAAACGGATATGTGGCAAATTTCAAAATAGAATATTTATTGAGTAGGAACCATAACTTATGATAATTTAATATATTTCGAAGGAAAAAAATAACATTGAATCATTTAATCATGATTAAACACACTTTAATTAGTTAATACAAGCATCCTCCCAATGCCAATTTTGCATGCATGCCATAGTACAGGCAAAATATAGATTGAAAACTTCAAGAATTTTAACACATAATGTAAAAGTGATTATCCACTGTCATAATTGTTGCAATTTTAATGAACAGTTATGATATTATACAATAAATAAACATATGATAGGATGATATAAATGAGAAATGGGGATCTTGGTGGTAAGCAAATTTGCGTACTCAGTAGCAATGATTAACAGAAATTAAACTTCCAAGGAAAATCTTGAGCTTCAAACTCAGATTCCAATTAACTAACGGCACTTATATACTAAGAACACTAGAAAAATGTTCATTCTAGCTAGTCATAATTAAAATTCAGTAATTCTTGCCCAGCCACAAAATTAAATATTAAAAAACAGGATTAGAAAATGAGGCCATTTATATAGCTTAACTCCTTTGTTTCTCTGTATAATCAACTTTTGTCAATAACATCACATCTCTCAGACCTTCCTCAAGAATACCGTTATAGTTAAAAAAATCTATACTAAATCAGGTTGTACAGTGTGGAATTAATTCAGAGATAAGGGAAACAGTACTTTCTTAATCACGAAAGCAATTATGATAATTTTATTCCTTACCGAAACCTACCATGTATGAGGGGCACCTCAAAATAACCCTAATCCACTCTTGTTCTCTATCAAAAGTTATTTATTGACTTTAGTAGTCAGAAAGCTTAAATCAATGCAATGCTTGGCAGCTCCAAAGACGTTTGGCCTTGCTCTGATTTGTAGTCACAATAATTGCACTAATAATTAATTTAAATTTTGGCATCACAAGGTACTATCTAGATTTTCAATGAATTTCATTATTTATCCTAAACATTATACACAAAAAAGAGCTTTTTATTAACAGAACACTATGCTGAATAAAACTGTTTTTTTTTTTGGCTTCTGAATTGAAACAAAGTTAGTAATTCTCTGTCAACAAGATATAAATTGCCAAAATAATCGAATGGAGTCAAAGGCACTTGCTAAGTACAAAACTGTCAGTAACACTTCGGCCTTCATTAAGGTTGTTTTAAAAAAACAAATCAGTAAAATGTCTGTCATATATACCTACACTCAGGTCAATATAGTTGAAAAACCAATCCATAAAGGTGGCACGCAAAGTAGCAAGAAACAAAATTCATTTATTTAGATCAATAAGTAAACATCACATGCTCAATGAAGGATTGCAACAATAAACATGAAACTGTAAACTATAAGTTCTTCCATAAACTAAGCCAGATTTGTTAGTCCAAACTACTTACTGGGCACTTTAATTTATACCTTGCATGGATAATGCTATCTTATGGAGTTATGGTCAACATATGGAGTTATGGTCAACACACGCTAGTTTGGCATTATAATAAAAATGGACCATGACTAGTTGCACACAAAGGATGCATGCATAAAAAGTCTATACAATAATCGCTATTTTATCCCACCAATATCAGTCAAATAGCACTTAAAGGAATCATAATTTGATAGAAAAATTTACAAAACCACTCATTGTAAAGTTCAAAGACTCTTAACTCATTGAGTCATTTCTACAACCACCATTATTGCCACCAGAACCACAGTCACTAAACTTCAAAAATCCCTCTGAACACCAAATAATTGTTGACAACCAAACACACTACAGCTAGGAATGCTGAATTGATAAAGAATATAGCATATGAGTGCATGAAATGAAATTGCCTCAACTCAGCATTTAGTCTTGATCAAATTGGGGTCAAACTACATGTGTCCTTTTCATCCATCCTGCACTGTCTACTGCCATTTCTATTATCTCATACAATTTTTACAGCAACTTCATCTTATGTCATTTTTCTACTTTCTGACCTTCTGTTCACTTCCGTAACAGTCAGCAATTATTGAATGAAAACCAAAGCTTTCTGAAACAAGATACATAACTTCAGATTTCCATAACAGCCAGCTATTGTCAGAGATGCCTATTCCTATGCACCCTTATCAATACTCCATCCCTCTAATCACAAGACACTTGTGCATATACCAATGATCTTGTATAAGCAAGTATGGTAAAACCAGTCTTCAAGTATACTTGGACACTATATTCTAGGTGCAGGTGATAAAGATCTCTACCACTACTACCTCCTGTTCTAATAACATTTCATCTGCCCTTGGATAAAATTGCAAAGATCTTTACACAAAAACCCTCAAGGCTCAAGGAAGATCTACAGAAAACTTATATCCCTAATGAATTCTCATAAGAACACACGGAAACTCTAAAGTCAGCAATTTTGTCTTCAGGATTTATGGAGAGCATAAATATAAAATTCAAAAAAGCAAAGTCAAAATAATGTGATATTGACATTTCCAAAAACAAATTGGAGTTTATTGATTCACTTTCTGATCCAGTAATCCAACATGAACTCCTAGAAGTAAGTTAGTACACAAACTGCCTACATGATCAAATTAATCTCTTCCTGCCTTCCACTTCAATTCAACCAGAAAAGGAATCATCAGTAATTACAGCAGAGTAAAAGTATACAAATCCGGTGCCCCCACATGAAGTCCTATACATACGAATCATATAAAAAACCAACCGCCAAGACTTGCCACTACACATACTAAAACTAAATTCATAACAATCCCAATTTAGAGAAAAAGAAAAATCATTTTGCATTGGCAGGAGAAACCGTAGTAGTAGAATTCCGAATTCGATTTCTAATTTTCTTTAGATGTACCTCTAAATGCCTTAGGGTGTCGATGAGTAACAAGTGCTTCTGCTTGAGCAACAGCAATTGGCTTTGCATTGCGGCAAACTCAGTCCTCATTATCTGCTCACTGTCCTGTATTGCTGCATCTCTCAAGCCCTCTTCTATAAGGCGCTGTCTCAATTTCTCAGTTGAGACTTGAATTTTGTCGATAGGAGCCATCAGTTCGCTGTTGGACATCCGAGGAAACATGTCTTTCACAGCCTGCAATGCCTCCATCCAAGCCAATCGATCCTCTCGCGTCTCTGAGCGTAAATGCAGCCGTTTTGTCCCTGTAAATATTGAGAACCTCTTGTCATCCGATTTGCTTTCACGGATTGATGAAACCTGTGAAACAGTAATCAAAATCTACTCAGCAAAATAAAATATCGCAAAACAATCAGATCAACCTGATTATTATCATTATTTTTATTTTTATGTGAAACGAATTCAAAATTGATAAATAAAATAAAATGAAAAAAAAAAAAAAAAAAACCTTGAGATGGACTTCGCCGAATGGCTTGCGATTAAGGTTGCGTTGGGAGGCGGTTTCGTGCTTTTGATTGTGCCTAGAGATTCTTCGCATGGACTCTTCGCCAATAATTTTGCAGCCCTTCTCAGTCTCTTCACTGACGACGATCTTATCGGGTCCATGGATCTTATAATACGACAAAACGCCGTCTTGCAACAGGAACCACCGTGGCCTCCAACCTTTACCGTAATTCACCCACTTTTGCAGAACTCCCGCTATCCCATTCCCTACTATGTGGTTTATCTTCACATCAACCGGCTCCGCTCTCTGACTCAGCCGCTGATTCGTTTCCGTCCAGTCGGTGATGTTATTGATGTGATTGTGGTTCGCTTGGCTAGACATGGATCGGCTCATCGGGTCGGGTTGGACCGATGGCACAGTCATGTTCGCAGATGGAGGAGGCATGTTTGGGAAATGGTCGGTGAAGGGTTTATGAGAGGTGTGATTATTATCAGAGACAGTGGAGACGCAACAGAAGGGATGCATAACCCAAAATCAATCATCAGCACAAATTCTGCAGATCGCCGGATTTGATTCTGATGACGTGGCCACGGAGCACGGCGGTGAAGTTCGTTGAAAATATCATGCTCTTTCGATTTTTATTTATTATTTTGTTTCTTCAAGCAAGGATGGCGTGAGAGTATTGGATTCTATTTTGATTTATCAAGAAACGGTTATAAAATGAAGAATGGTAATTGTGGCTTGAGAGATAAGAGTGTGAGATTTTATATGTTGTGGATTTGTAGCGAGAATTTCGGGTGAGCAAGCATTTTGAGTTAGAGAAGAAATATCCGGTGACTTCTCTCCGGTGCTGCAAGTTAATTAATACACTCGTCAATGTTTTTGAACGACAACGAAACAAATTGGATTTTCTTTGAGGCCGTTTAAATACGAGGCAGTTGGATTGTGTGTTTTTTTACTTTTTTTTATTCATTTTTTCTATTTGATTATTGTAATATATTTTGACAGTTTAAAATGGTAGGATTTGTTTTCCATGTGGAGAGGGTGTAGGTGGATGGAGATTGGGGAAAGCCGACGTAGAAGTCAGGGGGTGACAAGTGGATGAAAAGAGCCGTGGACACGTGGAGGGAATTAAGTGGTCCGGGGTAGTTGACGGGAATGAGACTCTAAACGGTGAACCCATCTGATTTGATAAGGGTCGTTTGATCAGACTGGTCCACACTATTACTTCAAGTTTAAAAAGTTAGTTTCATTCCTAAAGAAGCTAATAAGTTTTTTTTTTTTTTTTTGATAAAACAGAAACAGCTGCCAGGAACAACAACAAAACAGGGCAAAAGCTACAAAAACAGGAAAGAAGCTAAAAAGTTGCTACTTGCTAGTGCTCTAGCCAATTAAATTTGCTATTTATAATGTCCAAAATTAGTTTGGATTGAAAATGTTCCACCTTCCATTTCTAGATTTGTTCATGTGATATCTAGGATGGATAATGGAATGTAATTAAACTTTCTTTCCTTTCCAAGATTACAATTTTCAATATATATATATATATTTTAATTCCATTTAAAAAAAAAAATTAATTATTGAGAAGTTATCATTGAATTATATTTTTAAAATGCTAAATTTTTAGTTTTGATCTTAATGATTTTTTTTTTGTTGAAATATTACAATAATTCAGGTTAATTCAGGTTTTTGAATGTGGGAAAGAGACTCGAACCCACAAGAGCCACGATCTCATGGTGTAGGTGTGAGGGGTTTAACCACCTGGTCAACCTCATCTTATTATATATCAATGATTATTTAAAACCTTTGTCTTACCCATTTTGAAATGATTAGCAAATTTAAAATGACCGACTTTTAGAATATCGTAGTTGAATCTTTCCAAACTCACCAAACTTTTCATTTTTTTTTTTTTCATTTTTTTTTGATATTGCAACTATTTGCAATAAGAGCCAATCGAGCTTTGCAAGATTATAGGCGATGCCTTATGCCTAGTGGCTTGGCTGGACCCAACTGCTTACTACCAATACCAATTAAAGCTAGGCTGGCCCTCCACATTTTTATTACTTCCATATCTATTCGGTCTTCAGCCACCTTTGTCCAATCTGAAATTTTAATTTTAAATTAGTAGAATTCTTAGATTGTATTTAGCTGTAATAATTAGGTTAGGTTACCAGCTGTCATGGCTTTTCTAAATGAAACGGAAAATTGATTCAAATACGATTAACAATAATAATATACATCTCAATATATAATTTGATAATTTCATTATAATATTGTATATATATATATATATATATATATATATATATTTACAATATTACAGTATCAAAATTGTGGAGATGCACTTGAATTCATCAAATATCCATTCACACTCTATTTGATATTTTTTTAATGACAATTTTATCTTTAATTAAAAATATTATTATTTTTAGAAAAACAATATGTAATTAATTTTATATTTTTATATAAAAAAAAAGGTGTAATCAAAATTATTATACAAGATAAAAAGTTCTAAAAACATTTACACACAAATTTTTAGAATATATCATATCTTACCTCCTTTTTTATATATATAATCATTTTTCTCTCTTTAATATTTTATAAATCTAAAACTCTATAATTCTTATTTTAATCCTTTTATAATAACAATAGACATCCCACGATTATAATGTTTATCTACTTACTAATTATCATGGATTATGATATAAAGTTGAAAAGTCTAGCATTATTTTTTCTTTTAACTTATGTTTTATGCTTTATTTGATTATGAAAGGGATGAAAAACGTTATATTCATTTTGAAGCAAATATTAACTAAAAAACAAATTATTAATCTATTTAAACTTATAATTTTTTTTAATTTTTTTTATAGATAAGATGACAACTTCTAGAAATTTAATTTAATTTCTTTTATAGGAAAGATGACAACTTCCATAAGAATTAATAATATTAATAATAATATAATTTTTAAAAACAAATATATTTCACAAAAAAATTAAAAAAAATAATTTTTTTAGTAATTTTTTTTTAATGGAAAAATAAATTAATTTTAATAAACATGGATATTGATAATAAATAAACTACATGGAATTAAAAATTAAAAAATAAATAAATAAATAAAGGTTGTAACTTGTAAGTAAAAAAATTTAAAAAGTTGAATATGTGTTGAATTAATTAGCAATAAAATGCAGATATAGGCATTAACGGAATTTGGTGTACCAACTTGAAATACTGTAGACTTTTGAGTAGACGAGGAAAGCGGTCCCACAAAGTGGCTTAGGTGACGTGACAAGAATAAAGGCATGGAACGGAACATTCGGAGAATCGGAGGAGATTAACGGAAGAGGAAGACAAGTAGGACGGCATTGAGAGAATTGTGAGCGATTTGTCATTATCAACCCACCAATTAATGTTTTTTACACACGTCTTCCTGTGAACCTGTGGGTCCCACTATCCAACAGTACACGCCGCTCCACGTTACGGATACGTTGCAATTCGACGCGTGTACTGTATATCCGTATTTTGTTTTCCTTTCTTTCAAAGTACAAAACAAGATCATGCATTTATACTAATATACAGCATCTTAATTGTTACATGGTGTCGGTGACTCGGTGTTACTTGTTATTGAATTTTAATTTAAGGGTATTATATTTTGGTACTTATGTTTTCACGTGTTATGACATTTTTAACATATTTCTTTTTCCGTTGGGTTGGAAAGATAGAACCACTATACTATCACAGTCAACTATAATAATTTTTTTTATCTTATTAAATAAATTACTTTATCCTGGACGAATAGCGGGAATCGAACCCACATCTTCTCCTTGGCAAAGAGAAATTTTACCATTCGATTATATCCGTATTTTAACTTAAATCAAATGACCATTTCACCCTCTAAATTTGTTATTTTTTTTAATAATTTAACCTAACTTGTAATCTAATCATAATATGATATGTGTCACCAAATTTTAAAAATTAAAAAAATAGTTAAAATATTAATGAAAATCTGAATTTTTTATAAAGAAATAAAAAATAGAGACAATAAAAAAAAAATTCTTTTTAAAATTAATTTAACATTTAATCTTAATTTAAAAAAAAAAAAAAAAACAGAAAATGATAGACATCAAATTAAAAGAAAAATGATAGACATCAAATTAATCATTTTTTAAAATAAAAAACAAAAACAAAAACAAAAAAACAAAAACTTCACTCTTTACAAACCCAAATCGATCAACCATCACTTTTTATTTATTTATTTATACAAAAATCAATCAACCATCACAAACCCAGATCAATCAACCTTTACAAACTCATCTTCATCAATCTTCATAAACCCAGATTCTCCCCTCCAACATCCAACATAAATCATCAATCAAAAGTTCAAAACAATATCTCAACTTCACAAACTCAAACTCAAATATCTTTCAATCCCAAACACAAACCTTAAACCATAATAAATCCACAAATCAACTAAAGAATCAAAAAAAAAAAAAAAAAAGGTTAGCTCACTTTTGGAACAGATCTGATAAAAAAAAAAGGGAGAGGGGAAAATAGAAAAAAAAAAAAAAAGAATAGAAGAAAAGAGCAGGTCGTTTTATGATCTGCTCCATCAAAGCGCCTCTGGTAACCGACCGTGTTTTTCATCTGTGGAGATCAATCTCCATTAAGCTTCGGATCATGGAGATCTCCATGGATCTTGGTGGATATCTAATCTGGAGATTGGATCTCCACCCTCATTTTTTTTTTTTTTTTTTTTTTTTTTTTTATCGTTTTTCATTTTTGTACTTTTTTTATTATATAAATATTTAATTTTTTAGTTTTTCATTTTATGGCGTTGACATGTGGCATGGTCTTTATTTAAAGACGAAAATAACCCTTCTTTCGTTAACTTTGACTAACGTCCGACTCACAGAGGGACCAAATTAATGAGTTTTTGAAAATATAGGGACCAAACTAGTGAAAAATGGAAAAACAATTAAAAAACCTATAAAATTAAAAAAAAAAAAAAAAAAAAAAAAAAAAAGGGAATCAAATGATAATACCCCTTAATTTAAAGGTTTACAAAATCTTAATTTTTTTTTTTTTAAATTTAAAACTAAAAGAAATATATCACCGTTATAAATGTTGAAGGCAAAAATGAGGCTAAACTCTTACGAATGTAATTTATCTTCGGAGGTTGAAGGTCAGTGGTATCAATCATTAGCATCAAATTTGAAATCAAAAACAGGAGAGACACCGTTGGGGGGTCAGTGGAGGGTCCACTAGCAAGCACCCTCCGATGCCTAAATCAGTGACAATTTATGAATACCGAGTAAGTAAATATATTTTACTGAGTTCAAAGTGAAAATTAACTTATCTTGCTTTGTCTTCATCTTGGTTTATATAGGGTCTAGCTTGACCCGTTTCTGTTGTTGTCAATTAAATTATAGCCATTGATTACACATGTTAGCAAATTTATATAACTCAGGACAAAGATTAGCTCATTAGATATCTGTTTTTGACAAATGGCAATTGTATGGAGCCATATATCGAAATTGAAATACATTTGTCTAGTCATTCTTAATTATGTTTACTTATGCTATTACACATGTTATAGGAAAGCACCTTATTTATTTATTTATTTTTAACGGGTAAAAACCCAATAACCTTAATTAATTATTGCAATCAGCCAATACAAGATGATGACACAAAGGTGAGGGCAAACATCAACCCAAACCATGTCCTGAGATAAAAAAACAGTATAATTAAAACAGATCGATCATAACATAAATCTTATAGAACCCATCAATTAACATGTTATTTTTATGATACAGCAATCAATATTTTTAAAATCATTTGATTGGTGATTCTTTGTGTGAAAGGATTTGCTTGGTAAATTAAAATTTTACATTTTAGTACTAAATCAATTTCTAAATGTTACCCCATTAATATAAATTATAAATAAGTTTCATAAATAGTTTAGTACAATTTATATAATTAGAGATAATTTTGGCCGGTTTCAACTATTTCTGCCAGAAGCAAAAGTTGAAATGTTCAACATGATGAAATTAACTTATTGATATGCCTATCATAATTACACCATTGAGATTGTGTGTTGACGTCATATCCATTCCTTCTAAAACCGTGAATTAATTTTAGTATATATAAAAAAATTGAAATTGCTCATGCGGTATTGCGGTAAACTCCTCACAAGTCACATCAACACCGTTCTTCAGAAAACAAAGTCACATCAACACCGATAATATTATGAGTTCACATTCTATCAATCTCCATCGATTCTCAAATTATATATATATACAGTCTTTCTATTGTCAGTTCGTCATAACGATAAATATATCAGGACAAAGAATGTAAACCACAGATTATAGACAAGTTTTGATAAGTGCATACACTTTGAGTTAAAGTATATAAATCTAGTGGTCCACATTCTTCGTCATAATATATTTATTGTCAATTGATAATATAAAATTTGTATATATATATATTTAAAAAATCTGTACAACTCACAAATAGTAAATGATTTAGCAAATCAACTGCCGTTAGATTCAAAAAGAAAAGGCAAAGCAGTAGTAGATTTTATATATATATATATATATATATATATATATATATATATATATACACGGTCCCATTCACATCAGTGCGCACTGATGTAACTAAACCAGTATCAATACATGTGGACCACTGATTATAAAGAGTGATAAGTGCATACACTTTGAGTTAAAGTATGTAAATCTAATGGTCCACATCCAACGTGTATATATATATATATTGTAAAGTTGTAGCTTATTTGATTATAGGATATGGCTACATTGTTGGGAGATTAAATCCCAATAACGTTATTGGAATGTTATTACAACATTTCTCCAATACTTGGTTGACATGTGGCAACCAAACATTTAAAAAAAATGAAGTAATTGGTTATAACCAGTTAACCAGTTACTTTCAAATTATTTTATTATAAAAATTTAATAATCTAATTTAATTTAATTTAAATAATTGTGTTAAATGATTTTAAATTATAATTAGATAAGGATGATGTATATCCTCACAATAATATTCTGTGATTTAAATAAATATGTGATATTTTTATTATATTTGAATTTGTATTTAATTTAATAAAACATTTATAATATAACATATTTAAAATAGTCAAAAAAAAATTTATATTTTAAACTATTATTATTTTCTGAAAATAAATAAATAAATAAATAAATATATTAATTTTTAAATTTGTTTTGATGTATTATATTTGGAAATTAATATTTATTTGATTTAATTTTATAAAATATTTGTAACATAATAATTTTTGCAAAATTTCATTTTAAATATTTATAATTAATTTTATTATTTTTTATAGGATAAATTACGTGTAACATAATTTGTGTACAATGTAACAAATTTATAATTTAGATGTGTGTGGTAACAATTTCAATTTTGTAACAAATTTTAATTGATATGTAACAATAAAGTCGTAGCTCGTAATAACTTTACCGTAGCAAGTAACAACTCGGTTTATATGGGTAACAAAATATATATGTTTTGTAACAAGTTTCACGTAGAAAGTTGTAGTTAAAACGTTTGTGGTAACAATTGCACGTTGATTTAATATGTAACGATAAAGTTGTAAGTTGTAACGATAAAGTTATAAGTCGTAACAACATTGTCGTATCATATAACAACTCATTTTATATGGGTAACAAAATATTCGTACTATGTAACAAGTTTTACATAAATTTTTTTAATTAAGATGTATGTGGTAACGATTAATGTTGTAACAAATCCGACATGATGTGAAACAATAAAGTCATAGTTCGTAACAGTTTTAACGTAACATGTAACAACTTGATTTATATGGGTAACAAAATATATGTGTTTTGTAACAAGTTTCATGTAAAAAGTTGAAGTTAAAATGTTTGTGGTAACAATTTCACGTTGGTTTAATGTGTAACGATAAAGTTGTAAGTTGTAACAACGTTATCGTATCATATAACAACTCATTTTATATAGGTAACAAATATTCGTACTATGTAACAAGTTTTACATTAAAAAAAAATTTAATTAAGATGTATGTGGTAACGATTTAATGTTGTAACAAATCTGACATGATGTGTAACAATAAAGTCATAGCTCGTAACAATTTTAATGTAGCATATAACAACTCAATTTATATGGATAACAAAATATATGTGTTTTGTAACAAATTTCATGTAGAAAGTAGTAGTTAAAATATTTGTGGTAACAATTTCACGTTGATTTGATATGTAACAATAAAGTTGTAAGTTGTAACAACGTTGTCGTATCATGTAACAACTCATTTTATATGGGTAACAAAATATTCGTACCATGTAACAAATTTTACATTAAAAAAATTAATTAAGATGTATGTTGTAACAATTTAATGTTGTAACAAATCTGGCATGATGTGTAACAATAAAGTCATAGCTCGTAACAACTTTGACGTAGAATGTAACAAATCGATTAATATATGTAACAAAATATATGTGTTTTGTAACAAGTTTCACATAGAAAGTTGTAGTTAAAATATTTGTGGTAACAATTTCACGTTGATTTGAAGTGTAACGATAAAGTTGTAAGTTGTAACAATGTTGTTGTATCATGTAACAACTCATTTTATATGGGTAACAAAATATTTGTACTATGTAACAAGTTTTACATAAAATTAAAAAAAAAAAAAAAATTGTAATTATGATGTATACGTGGTAACGATTTAGCGTTGTAACAAATATGCCGTGAAATGTAATGATTAAAATATACATGTAACAACTTTGTGGTAGAATGTTAACAAGTCATTTTATTTCAAAAATATATATATTCATAATATGTAACATGTTTTGTGTATAAAACACTTCTATTATGTTTTTAGTTAAAGAAAAGTAAAACAATAATATTTATAGGTTCTGATTAATATTATAAATTTATGTAAGTTTCTTTAATAAAACATTTATAATAAAATTATTTATTTACTTTGTCAAATTATATCCAATATAAATATAAAGAGAAATATATCCAATATAATTACTTTATTATATATATATATATATATATATATATATATATATATATATATATATATATTGACCTCATTTCAATTAAATAGTTTCACATTGCTAAAAATATATGAGGTTAATAGAGCCTCATTGAAATTGTTATTATCAATGCTACTGTTAGTAGTGTCTAGCTATGAAATAAAGATAAATTATAAATAATTAATATAATTTCTTTCATTCTAGTCATTAATTATTTATTATTTGTTTAATATTGTACTTTTAGTATGTATATTACTTATTGTATGTTGTGAATTTGTATATCACATTATTGTTTTAAGAAATTATCAATACATTTTTATTAAATTCATATATTATTCTATTATATACATTATTGTAATATTTTTACTATGTCATATTGATGAAATTCTAGTTATAGGTTATTTCCACCGATGATATATCTTATTTTGTGTTAGGTAAATGATTAGTTAACTGCAATTGAAATTGTTACTATTATTACTATTGTTAGTGTAGAACCTCCTAAACTTTAATATGATATTTTTACATTATTTCAATTGAAATTGTTATTTTTAAGAGTAATGTCATTGTTACTGTGATATCAGTGACTATCTATAAATTAACTTTAAATTATTATTATTTAATGTAATTTCTTGTAATAGACGTATGATTGTATTGTCTAGTTATAAAAAATAAAAAAATAAAAAAAACTATAAATTTTAATTATTTAATGTAAATTCTATCATTCTACTAATTAATTATTTATTACTTGTTCATTATTGTATTTTTACTGTTTTGCATTTAAAATAATTTTAACAAAATTATAAAATTTAAATAAGGTCAGACTAGCCCAAACCTCAAAGTGCAAGCCCCAAGGTCCAAGCTCATCATGACGTTTAATAAGTTCATATGTATATGCTAGGCTTATTATAATTTTTTTTTTATTTTTTTAAATATTGCACTATTACATAAATCGAGGTTTTTTAGGGAGGGGGGCAACTCGAACCCACAACTTCCAGAGGGGTGATTGTATGATATCTTATTTCTTGTTTTGGAGGGTGATTGTATCACTACAATTGCAATTACTAATATCAGCAATGCTTAGTTATGAGTTAATTATAATTACTTATTTAATGTAATTTCTTATAATAGACGTATGATTGTCTAATTGCAATTGAAATTGTTATTATCAACCCCATCATTAATGGGGGAATATTGTCCAAACTAAGAATAATTTAATGAATTATACTTTGATAATGTTGTGACAATAGTAGTGGTGCCCACGGTTCTGTTCCGGTTAGAAAAACAATGCCACGTGTCACCTTGTGATTGACTTAGCTTGTTTAATTTTTTTAAAATTTAATTAAATAAAATCTGACGGTTTTTTTTTTTTTTTTACATCTAACCGTAACCGAACCGTTGGTTAACCGGTTTTGATCATGGTTTTGGTTACGGTTTTAACCGTAAGGTTTTGTTTCGAAACCGAACAAAACCACATGTTTAACTGTAACCATGGCCACCTCTAGACAATAGTGTCTAACAAAGACTGATTTAATAAGATAAATGGAGTTGATCTGGTGGTTTAATAATATTGTTATTATTAATATAATTATTACTATAACATCAGTGTTTAACTATGAATTAAACATAAATTATAATTTTTTTTTATGTAATTCCTTATAATAGAAGAATTATTGTATAACTCCAATTGAAATTGTTATTATTAATATCATTGTTAGCGTGATTCCAAAGTCTAACTACGAATTAACCGTAAATTTTAATTAGTTAATGAAAATTCTTTCATTGTATTCATAACATCTTTATTATTTGTTCACTATTGTATTTTTAATATATATATTTCTTATTGTATAAGATGAACTTGCATACTGTGTTATTGTTTTTTCATAATTTCAGAGTTTGATTAATTTCACAGTTTTTTTTTTTTTTTTTTTAAATTCTCTATCACGATGTTAATCCAATAACCGTCTTATTTCCTTTTTTTATTTTAAAAAAATAAAATCTTTTATTAGCTGTATACTTTCTTATCTTTTACAATTATTATTTTTTTTAAAAAGAAAAGAAAAAAAAAAAGAAACCTGTTGAAAGGGTTTCAAGTTTTTACTGTAATAAAAAGCATTAATTTCAAATTTTAATAACATCCATTGGATTTGTTTTTATCCAATCTAATGGTTGTTATTAACTCCAATAACGTTATTGGAACAGTAAGGTAGTATGACCCTTGATTATATAATAAACATTTTTTTTCATTTAATTACACAAAGATAGAATTACTAAAAATGATGAACGATCACACGCAATTGTATCCAGTAATGCCTCATCCAAAAACTAATTGATGACACCACTACACGTCTACACGCAAACAAAAAGCTGGGTCGTACTAAATAATATAATTCCATGGAAACTGTCATCTGAATTACACTTCATTTTACTAGCAATTATTTGTTGACTTTTTTACCACCATATCTTTAATTATATGATTGACCAAATCAATGATTCCCATTATGTGTAACTTTATTTTTATAATCTTTTCTTTTGACTAATATCGATTCGATACCATATATTCCAATATATATATATTTTTTTATAGAAAATATGGCTTCTAAATTGTCTTAAACATACTTAGCATTAAAAGAAAGACTGAGTTAACAATAGATCCTTCCAAGCATGTTGAGTCAATTAAGGTGTGATTTTTTTTTTTTTTTTAATTTTAAATATTGTTTTTTATCTTATATGTTTATAAGTGATTTTACTATAAATATTATTAATTTTTTTTTTTCCATACTATTCTCAAAGAAAACAATTAAATATATTTTTTAAAATTATATTACATCGAGTTACGGATAATTACGAATATCAGTATCTATTTATATTGTCTAAAATAACGTAAAAGTAGAGTGGGGCAGAGAATATTATCGGATAAACTTCGCGATTAACAATGTTATTTCAAAACATATGATAAAACCATGTTGTATGATTAGGTTGTTAATTCAAACCAAACTCTTAATCATAAAGTTAACATTGAAATTCCAATAAGCATATAAAAACAAACTAAAATGATTGAATTGGTCATCAAATGGTTTGAAAGCAATGGCAAGAAAGCATTTCGAATATCTCAATATCTTCTCTAAATTTTTTTTTATTTTTTTATTTTTTGGGAGACAGAGATCCCAAAACAATTTAGCAATTTACATGTGATTTTGTATGTGCGCATTGATTTCTGGTCTTCCCATTTTGTACACAAATTATTATTTACTTTGGTCTTTTTTGTCGTTTTAGATATCAAATCAAGCTCCCGCATGCGGACACGTGTTGGAAGGTCACTTTCGGTGGTTACTAATGTTTAGAGTGTAGCAGAACACAGAGGATGATCACACACAGAAGTCGTTAATAATTTGTTCTGACTTTTGACCAAAAGTGCAGTCAAAGTTCTATAAGCTGACGTGGATAACACGTGGTGGTCGTTCGTTAGTGGTATCTAATAAACCGTCCTCGTGAGCAGTAAAGAGAAGCTACCTTTTACTGCTCCCCCCACAGTACAGTTGTCGCCAAATGAGTGGTCCTATTGTGTATTCTTGTAGTTTGTACCGGACATCTTCACCGTTAAATTTCCAAATCCAATGACGAAAACCATTTGTAGGTTCAAACATGGGGCCCAGACTGACGTCAGCTGCAAAGTGCAAACTACAATTTTATGTGAAATAAAGACACGACGCATATTCCGATTTGTTTTACAAATTAGAGAAAATTGCACAAACTTACCCTAACGTTTCCCATTATAGTATAATATTCAACTAATGCATTTAATTGCACAAACAACCCCTCATGTTAGTCAATTTTGGTTAAAAATAGCCATTGACCATGATTTTTTTTAAAAAACCCAAAATTGCCCCTGCACTTTATTACAATAAAATCTTAATTGCCATTTATTTAAAACATTATATACTTTAAATTATTATAATATAAAAAACAAAACAATTTAAGAAAATATTATTTTGAGAAAATATAATTTAATAATATATTAAAAACAAAACAAAAAAACGTTATTTTGAGAAAATATAATTTAAAATTATGCAAGTCCAATATGAATAGTGGTAATGTGTTACATATTTTTAATTTTTTTTTGTTTTTATTATATTATTTTTAATTTTTTTTTATTTAAAAAGGATTATGTTTAGTATTCTAAACACAAATATAAATAAAATCATCAAGAGTTTGAAATAAAAATATAATCATTTGTCATAATAAAATACAGTAGCACCGAAAATTTGTTCAATGTTCATCTCTATAAGACAAAATAATTTGACTCAATATAAATTACGTATTATATTTTGGTTCAAAAATTTAAAAAAAAAAAATATACTAAACATAATCCTTTTTAAATAAAAAAAATATGTTTTAAATTTTAAAAATATGCAGCACATTACCACTATTCATATTGGACTTGCATAATTTTAAATTATATTTTCTCAAAATAACATTTTTTTTTTGTTTTGTTTTTAATATATTATTAAATTGTATTTTCTCAAAATAACATTTTCTTAAATTGTTTTGTTTTTAATATATTATTTTTGAATTTTTTTTTGATTTAAAAAGGATTATGTTTAGTATTTATTTTTTATATTCTAATAATTTAAAGTAGATAATGTTTTAAATAAAGGGCAATTAAGATTTTTTTGTAATAAAGTGCAAGGGCAATTTTGGGCTTTCAAAAAAAAATCATGGTCAATGGCTATTTTTAACCAAAGTTGACTAACATGAGGGGTTATTTATGCAATTAAAGGCATTAGTTGAATATTATGCCATAATAGGAAACGTTATGGTAAGTTTGTGCAATTTGCCCTACAAATTATTGTACTTATAACGATATATAATTTTTTTTTTTTTTTTTTTACATTACAAAAAATAACATTTTATTTATAAAAAATAAAACATTAAAAAAAACATTATAGAGTATTGGGCGTGGCCCATAGCCCTTATCCAAATATTAGAAAGAACATTTTATTTTTTATAATAAAAACAATATATATTTTTATTTATTTATTAAATATATTTTTTAGATAAATAATCGTAAGTATTTATTATACAAGCTCTTCTTCTTCCTCTATTCTTCTTATTTTCTATTTCTTAAAAAAAAAAAACTCTTTAATAATAATTAAAAAAAAAACTAAAATTCAAGGGTTTCTTTTATTCGCAACTCAAATATCCTTTTCTAATTCGAAAAAAAATAAAAATAAGGAAAGTAGAAAATCTTAAAAAATATATATTTTAGAATAAAACATTCATTATTAGTTATTAACTTATTATGATGTTAGGTATAATTTATTCTAAAACTTTAAAAATTGATAAGTATCTTATCTTTTAAGAACAAATTTCTGATTTGTTTCAACCGAAAAAAAAAAAAAATTCAGATGGCCAATAAAAATCAAACGTCCTTTTAACGTAAAAAAAAAAGTTAATAGGAAAAATTAAAAATGGTACTATTAACTTTCTGAATACACACTGTGCAAAAT
The DNA here is from genome assembly GCA_008009225.1 of Acer yangbiense. Taxonomy (NCBI): domain Eukaryota; kingdom Viridiplantae; phylum Streptophyta; class Magnoliopsida; order Sapindales; family Sapindaceae; genus Acer; species Acer yangbiense. The sequence goes on from CM017770.1 coordinate 11,827,887, forward strand.
AATGGTAATTATGGGAGTCCAGTTGTACCCTACATGTACAGTGTCATTTTTTAATAATATTATTAAAAGATACTGCATGCACTGTCAATTATGTTTGTGCTTTTAATTATTTTAATCGATTCAAAGTTTAAAAAATCCTAAAAAAGAAAAAAGAAGAAGTTTTAAATTGAAAAAAATAAAAATAAAAAATTTATGTAGGCTTATTAGACCTAAGCTAAAGACCAAAATAACTGCATGCTAGTAATCATAAGAGTGAAATACTTGGGGTCCACCCTTTGATTAGTGAGTTGTAAGCATGTGCTTTTTTGACCCATTTACACTTTTAATCAAAAGCTAATTATTCTGAAAATCATAATCTTAGAAATCATTACATGGGAGATTCGAATCCAAAATACATATGGATTTGGAGAGAGAAGATGGTTATTTTTTGTGTTTTGGGAGGTAATTAAATAAAGTAGGATAGACTTGGAGAGTTTTCTTGCCAACTTGTCATTATCAAAAAGTAATTAAGTTAATACAATCGGGGCTTATCCAAGCAAAAACTTGATATTCTTTTCCCTTGAATACACACTACTTGTTTTTGAAAAGTAAACAACCAACCAAATCAATCCAATATTCCCACTAGAATATTTAATTAGGAGATCGAAGAGTTTCGGTGCACGAGTGTAATAGCAACTTCCATTAGTATAATATCTTATAATATGAATGTTAAATATGATTAACTATCGCTAGAAAACCCCAATGGTATATAGGGTTCAAAATTTTTTTATCACTATTTGGGCCTGACTTTGTAAAAATATCACCACTTTACTAATTCAAGTTTAAAAGGCACCTATTTAGGTGATCAGACAAAAATACATTTATTTAGTTAGTTTGTGTCTTTTGAAACGTAGAAAGAAAAAAGTTGAGAGAGAGAACAGTGGAGAGAGAAAGCATCGGATGCAAGAAATTCAGCTGAAAATCTCACGACGAACTCACCGGCGGTGGCGCTACAGTCCTGAAGTCGACCATAATCTGCAAGACGATGAAGATCTGGGTTTCCGAGCCTTTTAACACTTTTTCTGAGCCTTTTCAAACAGTCTTCGAGTTTTTAAAATAGTAATCCCAGTTTTTTTAAGGAATATGAATAAGTTTGTCAATTTTGAATCTTCGAGCCTTTTAACACTGTATCTGAGCCTTTTCATACACAGTCCGAGTCTTTTCAACAGTAATCCGAGCTTTTTCATTTTTATGAATATATTTGTCAATTTTGAATCTTCAAGTCTTTTAACACTTTCCCCGAGCCTTTTCATACACTGTCTAAACCTTTTCAACAGTAATCCGAGCTTTTTCATTTTTATGAATATGTTTGTTAATTTTGAATCTCTGAAACTTTTAACATTGTATCCGAGCCTTTTCATACACTGTTCGAGCCTTTTCAACAGTAATCCGAGCATTTTCAATTATCTCCGAGACTTTGTAAATAGTCTCCGAGCTTTTTCCGAGCCTTTTTAACAATCAGTTTTTTTTGTTAAATTTGTATCTCTGAGACTTTGTAAATAGTCTCCGAGCCTTTTAACACTGTCTCTGAGACTTTGTAAATAGTCTCCGAGCTTTTTCAATTTAGGGAAAATTGCACAAACTTACTCTAACGTTTCCCATTATGGCATAATATTTAACTAATGCCTTTAATTGCACAAACAACCCCTCATGTTAGTCAACTTTGGTTAAAAATAGCCATTGACTATGATTTTTTTTTGAAAACCCAAAATTGCCCCTGCACTTTATTACAATAAAATCTTAATTGCCATTTATTTAAAACATTATCTACTTTAAATTATTATAATATAAAAAACAAAACAATTTAAGAAAATGTTATTTTGAGAAAATACAATTTAATAATATATTAAAAACAAAACAAAAAAACGTTATTTTGAGAAAATATAATTTAAAATTATGCAAGTCCAATATGAATAGTGGTAATGTGTTACATATTTTTAATTTTTTTTTGTTTTTATTATATTATTTTTGAATTTTTTTTATTTAAAAAGGATTATGTTTAGTATTCTAAACACAAATATAAATAAAATCATCAAGAGTTTGAAATAAAAATATAATCATCTGTCATAATAAAATACAGTAGCACCGAAAATTTGTTCAATGTTCATCTCTATAAGACAAAATAATTTGACTCAATATAAATTACGTATTATATTTTGGTTCAAAAATTTAAAAAAAAAATACACTAAACATAATCCTTTTTAAATAAAAAAAATATGTTTTAAATTTTAAAAATATGTAGCACATTACCACTATTCATATTGGACTTGCATAATTTTAAATTATATTTTCTCAAAATAACATTTTTGTTTTGTTTTGTTTTTAATATATTATTAAATTGTATTTTCTCAAAATAACATTTTCTTAAATTGTTTTGTTTTTAATATATTATTTTTGAATTTTTTTTGATTTAAAAAGGATTATGTTTAGTATTTATTTTTTATATTCTAATAATTTAAAGTAGATAATGTTTTAAATAAAGGGCAATTAAGATTTTTTTGTAATAAAGTGCAAGGGCAATTTTGGGCTTTAAAAAAAAATCATGGTCAATGGCTATTTTTAACCAAAGTTGACTAACATGAGGGGTTATTTGTGCAATTAAAGGCATTAGTTGAATATTATGCCATAATGGGAAACGTTAGGGTAAGTTTGTGCAATTTGCCCTTTAATTTGTCTCCGAGACTTTTCAATTAGATTCAAAATTCACACAACCAGCTTAAGGTTTACAAAATACTTGAAGAACAAATGAAAAGGAACCCAATTAGGGTTTTAAATTGAAAAACCCCCGAATGTGTCTACGTAGCGCCACAAAACTAATTATCCAATGAAGTTGTATTGATAATGTTATGATGTTCAACTTCCATTGAAGGTCTGTTATAGAGGAAGATGAAAGAATAAAATATCAGAAAACTTCAAAGTAAGAAAGAGAATGTGTAAAGTAAGGGTATTTTTGGAAATCACTTACTTTAGTGCCTTTTAAACTTAAGTTATTAAAGTGGCGACTTTTTTACAAAACCTGGTAAAAAAGGTGACATTTCCCACTATTTCCACATGGTATATATACTATCGGATGTCTGTCATAACTTGATAAACGTTTGAAACAAATACTTTTTTTTTTTTTTTTTGATACTATCTATTCACCTATCTAGACTATGCATTTTTTTTTTAAGTTCTTTATCATTGGTAGGATTTGAGCTGCTGACTTAACTTAGGAGTTATTTACCCAAATCTCAATCTCGTCCATCTACCGACTGAGTTGAACTACGCCCCTACGGGCCGTTTGAAACAAATACTAAAAAATGCACGTGAATGGTATCACATGTTGTGATTGATATGCAGCCACGTACATGGAAGCATTTTTTTTTCCTCTGAAGTTAGTCGTCCAAAGTTAGAAGAATATGTAGAAAACAACAACTTGTAAATGTGAATGAGATCGATGCTCCACAAATGTTTATCGTAATCCAGCTTACAGCATCTTTTTGCCTTTCCAAAATCCACTAATTATTAACGCTTGGCAGTATAATATATGTTTCTCTCTTTCTCTTTTCTTTTTTCTTCCTACATTGGTCCACCTTGCTTGCAGCCATGTGATGATGCAAAAGACATTTTGACTGATCTTGTTTTCTTTTGTGGCTTTCCTCTTTTACTCTAATTACTAAAGAAACACCGATCCATGTTTACATCTTTTCGATGTGAAATCCTACCATTTTATGTCTTTTCACTTTGCATCTCCATTGCTCGTCCTCTTCCTCTCCCTGTATATGTTTTGATTTTTGGAGAGGAGATATCAACTTAGGATTCGTTTGTTTTTTCCACTTAAAATTTAATGGGTCTAAATTGAACTCATTAAATTGTTTTGTTTGTTTTTTTAAATGGTCAAACAACTTAAAAATATCAAAATACAACTTAAAATAAAAAGTAAGAAATCCTGACTTTTAACTTAATTCAAAATCACTGAATTATAATTAAAATACTCACTTCCAAATCTATCATTCTAAAGAAGATATATTTCCAAATTTATTCTAATTTAATATGGTGTAGAATTCTTGCTTTTAACATATTTCTTATTTTAACGGGTTTTAAAAAGAAAAAAAAAACCTTAATCACTTCTCATACTGAAATTTACAGGGAATCGAATAATTGAATTTCTCTTAGCTCCTACCAAATCCTAGTAAGTTTTCTTTATTTATTTTTTATCTAACTATTCATGTAGTGTTCAATAAATTTGTTTATCATATTGAGTAGATGCCATGGTTTGAAGATATTATAGAATAATTATATATATATATATATTTTCTATTATCAGATCGAACTGACAATAAATATATCAGGACGAAGAATGTGGACCACTAGATTTACATACTTTGACTTAAAGTGTATGCACTTATCAAAACTTCTCCATAATCTGTGGTCCACATTCTTCGTCTTGATATATTTATTGTCAGTTCGAACTGATAATAGAAAGACTATATATATATATATATATAGAGAGAGAGAGAGAGATGCAAATAATTCAAGAACCAATTTCAATTTTTTTTTTATTTGGCTTCTGATGCATATTGAACTTGAACTGTTTTTTGACAATAAATCGAACTCGAACTTTGTCTACAGAACATGCAAATTGTATTCTTTGATAAATTATTTGTTTTGTTAAATTGAACTTTGTTTGCAGAAGAACATATGAAATCTTATAAAGAATGTTGTATGTTAAATTACTTCTTTTAATTGGTATGGGTATATATGTAAAATTACTTATTTTCAGACAATTTTATTTTAAAAAAACAAACATGTTGACAGTATATTCAGATGTGAGAAAAAAAAAAAAATGTTATTCAGGTTCAGATTTCAGTCCCCATTTAGTCTTCATAAAAATTCAGTACTATTTAGTCTTCAGACAAAAAAACAAACAACCCCTTGGTTGAGAGGTGTGGTTGTTTACTTATGGTGACCACTACCATTTAAGCTAGTATTTCCCTTATAGTAATTTATATTTGTGTACGGACATTGTTTAAATTAGAAATTATCCAATCAATACCATATTTTTTGAGATCATAACTTTCGATTTTTAATCATTACATACATTCAACATATATATGTAATGATCAAAAGCGAAAGCTGGTCCAAAAGAGAATTTTACCAAAAGCGAAAGCTTTTAAAAAAAATATCTGGTCCCAGATTAATAGATGTAATGATTATAATAATATTTTTTTTTTGCCAACATGGACGTAACTCAACTAGTAGATGGACGAGCTTAGGGTTTGGGAAAATGACTCCCAGGTCACATACTCACACTCTCACAGTTATAATAAAAACTCAAGAATTGAAAGCCTAAATATTATTGTTTTAGTAATAACTAATAATTCTGAAATTTAAATTTAAACCTGATTAAGTTAGTTATACTCTTAAAATTGACAAGTAGCTCCAACAAGTCCATTTTCAGCTTGCAAACATCTCTAAATTAAACCATTTGAGGACCCTATACTTGAACCCGAAATGATTGGAATTTAAAATAAGGACTTATTTCTTTGATGCAAGTTCTAAACTTTATCTTTTATAGCAATATTTTATCTGATCGTTAAGGATAAATTAGATTTATCTCACCTTATTTTGAATTATCTTCCGCATTTGAAGCCAACAGATGCGCATGGTGTTAAACCCATCAATCAGACAAGTAGGCGAATATGTTTTAACTAACTGTTTTTTGTTTGACGTTTATTCAATTTTCATTCCTTCCTTGGCAAGACATGACATTAATGTGATAAGATTTGACATTATACTCACCATTTGCCAACTGAGCAATGCTACACTACTAAGGATGATAAAAATCCCCGACCCGCACCAAACTGGTGGGGTTCCGATCTGTTCGGGATGGGTTTGAAACACTTAAAATGGGGTTCCGATTGGGTATGGATCAAACTTTTTTGACCCGGTTTTTTTAGGTCGGGTATAGGTCAATCCCTTATGCCTCGATCCGTCCTGTTTTACCCTATATTTATATAATTATTTTTTAAAATATAAAAATATAAAGGGAAAAATAAATTTCTAATTTCTTTGTCTCTTTACCTAATTGTATTTTATGTTTGAATTTAAAGTTTATTAAGAGTATCTCTAACAATCTCCTTTGGAGACTCCCTTATTTAAGGGCGTAAGGGAGTATGTGCTCCAACAATACTCCCTTAAACGACCCCTTTAATAATTTTTTATTTTTATTTAAATGCTAGATACAGTATTGTATTTAATAAATATTAGATATTATTTGTCAATTATAATAAGTGGAGCCCACTTTAAGAGGTTCTGAAAACATCTTTTAATTAAGGGAGTGAACTCCACTAGAACACAATTAAGGGAGCCATTTAGTGATCTGTCGGAGCTACAAAAATACACCTACTCCCTTAATTAAACTAAGGGATGTCTTCAAGGGAGGCTATTGAAGATGCTCTAAACTTAGATGTTGTATTATATTAAATTTAAGTTTATGTATGAATTTTAAGTGTATATTAAAATGTTTTTCTATAGTGTATGTTTGTATTTAAGTGTATATTTAATTTTCCAATCAAAAAAGAAAAAATAATTATATAATTTTTAATGTAAATTTATTTTAAAATTTAATTGAATATTAAAATTTAAGTCAATGTAAAATTCAATTGTATGGTAAAATAATTTGTATATTGAGTGGTTTGAGAATTTTTTATTGTTTTATTGAAAATCAAAAAACGAAACAGGTCATTTCGGGTCAAGTTTGGGGCGGAAAGTGAAAACCCATTCGGGGCATGGGTCGGGTTTGGGGCAACTCGTACAAATTGGGTTTCGGATATAGGACACCTTTAATCCAATCCGATCCGTTGCTATCCCTAACACAACCTAATTATTTTTAACTAACCAAAATGAAGTGGTAAATAACTTTATATTTTTTTGGTTACAATTTGAGATTTGAAAAAGATAATATGATTCGAACTCATAACTTAATTGATGTGGATATGAGAGGGCATACTTAGTTGACTTTGTCTCGTCGGCAAGTGAATAAAATTGTCACATCATCTCATGATCCATATGATAATTATAAATTACAGTATTTATTGCATCATTCGAAAAGAGTTTTGGAAGAAAACCTGGGCTATGGACTATGTAGTATTGTAGTAATGTAGTATTATTGATTTATTGTTCATAAATCATAATACATATATTTGTTTTTAAGAAAAAAAAATACTTCCAAGAGTTGAGTATTTTTATCCAAAAGCTAGTAATCTCCAAAACATAAATCCATTATTATATATATCCCTTAAAAGTCTATACACAACTATTTATGATACACAACTATTTATGATACGTATAGTTTTTCTTATTTTTAATTTTTTTTTTTTTAGAGAATGATATGTATAGTTAAGAAAGGGATAATATATATATATTTTTCGGTTTCTAATTTTTCTATTTCCGAACTTTTAATTTTTGTGGATCCTTAGATTATAACCTAAGGACTGCAAATTACTTCAGCAACTATATAGAGATTTTGTACAGTGGAATAACTAATCCTTAAACACTTTTTTTTTTTCAATCAAAACTACAATAAGACTTAAATGCTATAACGTTTAGTGGATTGAAAATGTTTTTGTCAATGTCAAAATCATGAGTAAAGTTGATCATATGCAATTTTTCAAAAGTATCACAGCTGTATCTACTTGGTCACTTTTGTAATAATGCTAGATTGTTCAAAATATTTATCCAAATTTATACCTAAATGACATTGTATGGTGTCAACTCACATCATGGATTCATGGCGGTGGAAATGTGTCTTTGGCCAAATATTTTGAATAATCAAGCATTACTCTATCTAAAAAAGCATGCTTATTACTTCTTACAAGTAGGACAAGCAAAGACAAAAGCTGCAACTTTGATGGATTCGGTAACACGGGGTACCCTGAACTTGGGAGAAAAATTTGGTGGAATGGTCTTACTATGGGTCCACCATTCAGAAGACGATAAGTGGTGCTGCCAACCTATAATATATTATCTTATACCACGTGTCATCTTCAGAATAGACGGCCAATAGTGAGATCGTCCCACACATGTTTTTTAAATGCCACCGAAACAGAATTATCATGAATAACAAAGAAATGGAAGGCAGTGAGCTTTGTATCACCTGCTTTATGCTGCTTTTTCAGATGAATAAACCTCAATATTGTTCCAGCATCTGATGGAGACAATGTCTGCCACATGGACCCCCACAATGTGCTGTGCCCACTCCAATAATAGACCTGTTAGAGAGAGAGAGAGAGAGAGAGAGATGAAAGGGACTAAGTACCCTACAATCATAGAACATACCACTATACCAGTGTCTTAGTGTTGGACAGCACTATTTAGTATGCTACTATATCCCAATGAACTTCGTCTGTTTTTGAAAGAAAGAATCTCTTTTCATCATGTCTTTCAACCCAACAACAGCTTTTGCAGCTAAACAGGTCCTGTTTGCATCATAATGACATAATTTTACAAAGCTTGAACCATGATGTCGAGACACCTGGGTCATAATGAAGTCAGAAAAATGTGAGATATATGTAAGCGTATAATATGATTCATAACAATGGTGGAGAATGAATTATGCAACTCTTGATATTTATGTATCGCTTCATAGCTGGCAAAGATTAAACCAAATTTCATACAAATAATTGAATTTGTAGCAAAACCTTGACCTAATTTCGATATGGTAGTACATATGACCAGAGATATTCCAATTCATTTGACAGCTGTAGAAAATATTGCACACCAGTTACTATTTATTAAACAGAACTAATCAATTAAAAAAATTGTATCAAGTTTGACCAAGATCTCATTTGAAATGAGAGAAATAAACAAACAAACAGGTAAAACTTCAATAATTGAGAAAACAGAATTGGTGTTGGGACAGAAAGGACAAATAAAAAAATAAACAAAACATCCTCAGTTCTGCACATGTTGCTGCATGACAGTTTCCTCCAGTAAGGTACACAGGAATCTTCTTTATTGAAGTTTTCTTCTGATCAGTCCTTTGAAGAAGTCTAAGCTGTAGTCACATGATAACATAAGAAACAATATTATATAAATACTTGCTTGCAGATCATGTTCAAGTTCATGCTCTACAGATTTTTATACACCAAAACATTTGAAAGTAAAATGCAATGCCATTGTGCTTTATTGAAAAGAATAATGATTTTCTGGGTAAGAAAGAAGAATGCTAAATTGTAGTGAGAGCTGGCAAATAAGACATCTGATAATGGCTGGTATCTTTTAGATAACCAGCAATTAATGGAGAATCCTATATTTTTATGGGTGTGCATGTATCTAAGTAACCACTTTTTATTTCACATATCCTGTTTAACCAAAAAAGGAACCATACGAGCTTCCTCTGAAGTCAGTTGGAGGTTGCTGGAGTAAACATGTGCTTACAAGTTAGTAGTTACGGCACATCAAATATTTACCAAATTACATTGAAGCAACAGTAAACATCCTAAATTTTTGATGCACTATCCAGTTGTTTACGTCAATAACTACATTACATAGAACTATTAGTATTTTTTCTTCTTAGCTAATGGCACCAGTGACAAACTTTTTTCATATGCTTTACCTATTGCCATCAGGATGAAGCTCGCACATTTGATTATCTTCACCGATAGCTAATAAATAGCCTGATGATGTCAACCCCTGCGAACAATAAAATCAAGTAGTATAAAACACATTATTTCAAGTTTTAGACCAGCAGTATTACTTTACCTCCAATTTAGTACCCTTGTGAAGTGAAATGACACAGAACAGGTGTTCAATATCTATTGAAATCTGTATAATATCTTCTAATGCTCAACCAGATCCTACTGTATAGAGAATATTTCTAAAGACATATAAAAGTCCCGTTGGATTACTAAAAGAACGAATTACACTATCCCCTAGGATTTGACTAATTGCACTTAGAAACGAACTTTGCCAAAATTGACACTCACCTCCCCTACAGACTCAACAGTTGGATTTATGGTGATTTTCACTAATTACAGTGGAGGTGAACACCGGTTTTGGCAAAGTTCATTTCTGAGTGTAAATCGTCAAACCCTCAGGGAAGTTGGTGTAATTTATTCTTACTGACATATACACTTCAGTTAATTCGAAACATAAGAAAAATAGTACTTTCTTCAATTGATCATATTTTTACCCCAAAATCAAAATGTGTCAGCCAAAACAGAATGGAAGCTTTTACAATGATTTGTTTTTCGACAAAAAAATTCATCTTGAAACAAACAAATTTCAACCATTTATGTTCCCAATATTAACCAATAGCAGAGTTCAAGATTTTTGCCTGAGATCTATACAGTAAGATGCATAAAGACTATATCAATGTTCTTGCATGCATATTCATATTTGAAAGGTCAAACTTGATCAAGAACCAATTAATTCTGTCTTACCTGAATAGTCACCACCTTTTCAACTATTCTGTCCTCATTCTTCTCCTGCACAATAACTCTTTGGCCACTGCACACATACAAAACAAAATCACCTCTCAATAAATGATGTAGCGTTGTGTTATATAGGCATACAGAAGGTGACATATGTACTACATTTCAAAACTCAAACAGCATGAGCTCGCTTCGAGTTCTGCATGGGTCCTTTAAAATTTTAATACTGTTCATGTTAATATAGCTGAAATTCAACCTTATAAATGAATTTACAGTCCCTACCATTACAAAATTTCCTTGCTTTATTTCGTAATTCTCCATTAATACTAACCGTTAGATGCTACAATTGCATATCTTATTTACGTTATGCAATTTTCTAGTTTTTAATTTAGTTGAATAAGTCAAATAGTTGTTACAAAATCTTCGCTATTCTATATACACTAGCACTATATTGTTACTTTTAGCAGAGTTGTCTGTGCTACATATTAAGGTATTATGCTAGGTAATTTTCATAGTTAAATGAAGAAAGTGAATGAAAGAAGGGTGGATTATTTGATTGAAATTATGGGTCATTTCTCATTATGTTGATCTTTAGGAGGTCACCTTCCCTTGAATAACCTACAATCAATTTGTTATTTTCTTTATTATTTTACTAGTTTTTAGTTTGAGAATGGGTTTATATCATTTGATATCAAAGCCATTTAAAGAGTACTTTAGCAACGTATGGAAACTTAGAAAAAGCTTCATAATCCATAGAAAATAGCCACAAATAAGTCTTGTGCCGTCATGTATTCTTGCAGCTTATAGGCTGGATAAAGATGTATTAGTATTATCAATTATGTATGAGCATAGTACTAGCACATCAAATACTGATAGTCAATTGAAGCCACTATAGAGGAAAAGGCTGCTGCTTGGTCAATGTCATTAATGTGGACCAACATGGATGTTGGCTTGGAAGTATGGTGGAATGTTACACTTAAAAATTTTATTTCAGTAAACTATTTAAAGTAATTTTCTAGTTTTTCATTTAGTTGAATAAGTCGAATACTTTGATATGAATCCATTCTACAAACTAAAAACTAACTAAATAATAAAGAAAACAGAAAGATGAAAGTGAAATTTTTGCCAGGACTTATAACTTCAATCAAATAATCAATCCCCTCTTTCATTGCTTTATTCACTTAAACAGGAAAATTAACATAGTATCATAAAAGGTACTATAATCAACCCAACCAAGACTAATTTTCCTACAAAATAGTGCTAGTGGCAACAGTATAAGTATAACTAAGCCTCTGTAACAACTATGATATGAAATCATACTGCAAACTAAGAACTAATAAAATAAAAAAAAGATAAAAAGATGATCCCAGGTTTTTTCAAGGGAACTTGATCTCCCTAAAGATCAAATTAATGACCCATGATTTCAATCAAACAATCCACCCCCTTTTCATTCACGTTGTTCACTTGAATAGGAATATTGTATTCTAAAAGCTAGGCACATACAACCCCATTAAAACTACTTCTCCTAAAAAATAGCTAAGAGCCTAAGACTATGAAATAACTATTTGATTATTTTGACTTATTCAACTAAATTAAAACTTAAAAAATTATAATAAATAGTTTATTTAAATAAAATATGTAATTGTAACATCATATTTGACATTTATCATGTCTTGGAGCATGCCTAAACTCCTTAAGATTTAAGTCAGTACTTATGCTCCTCCATCCCCTCTGGATGATGGTATAAGCAAGCAAAACTATTCTTTACTTTGTAGACTACAAAAAAAGAAAAAAAGAAAAAAAAAGTAATTCAAATGTGAAGGTCACCTATGTAGCCAAGTTCGGTAATACAGCTCCTCAAGAGTTTGAAATCCTGCAAGACATGCAGCCAAGAACTGGGTTATATATCATTCAAATAATATATTTGAGAATGAAAATAACATAACTGATATTTTAAAAATTTAATTCACCTTGATTTACAAAAAGATCATAAAAGATCTCAAATTTATTAAAGAATGCTGCAATAATATCTTCCCTTCTATACTGATAAGCAGAATCACACAATTTCCTTAAAGCTGCATTCAGACATGTTGTTGGCTGCTCATTACTAACATTCAAACCTATACCTGCAAAAACAAGAGATTATGAATTATATCTATTATGAGCAATATATTACAAAAACCAAAGTTCTACATCTAGAAGGTGAACTAGGCTTCAAGTAGAGTATAGTTTAGCAAGTTACAGATAGCAAATACATTTGCTAAACCATCATCCAAAGGTGATCACATTACTCTCGGATAAGTTTATTTACCAGCACTGACATTGAACTTCTTCAATTTATATGTTGAGGTGCACAAGATGCCCCCAACTTTAAGGCCATTTAAGTATAGATCATTTGGCCACTTTATTTTAACATCAAGATATGGTAGTCCCTGAAATAAAGATTGTTTCCAAAATGAGTGTATATTAGCTGAACTTTATAAATACATATCGACTTAAAATTTACAATACCATTATGTGTGAAATAAAAGGTATAAGTAGCCAAAGGAAAAAAAAAAAAAAAACTAAAGAAAGCAGAACTTTTGCATTTTACAAAATCTGAGAATCTGCATTGTTTAGTTTTGGTCAGAAATATTAAAAAAGTTTTCTCAAATAAGATTCTAAATCCAAGGCCAAATACTAAATATTATGCAAGTCCATCTCAGATTAAGATCCTTGATATGATGCATGGTTCTTTATAGATTAAATAGTTATTAAGCATAGAAAAATTCTTGCTAAGCTTGTCATCCTCTAGGATGCCTAATCAAGTGAATTTAAGGGCTCTCCTAGAAAGAAACTTAGTAGTAATAAAAAGCTTTAACAATTTCGATGTACTCTCTTTGACTGCACAACATGTACAATGAAATTAATTTCTTTTCCCAGTCTATTGCATCAAACAATAGAAAAAGCCTGCTTGGTTTAATTTGAATATGGTTGAATGTTAGAATAACCTAACACAAAAATAACTACTAATAAAACATATGGAATGTGCATGCTCAGTCACAAAAGGGTTGGCTTTTATAAGCTTCTGAATATGCTTTTTCCTTTCAAAATTTGGATTTATCTTACATGTTCAAGTTATTATTTTCTCTACTTATTCTTGTAATAGCAAAATAGGCCCTCTATTAACCTTTCTTCTACAGGAAAAAAATATATAAAAAAAATAGTTCATTGTGCAGTGCATCAACACTTACATTCTTGTCACAAATATCTTTGATTGCCTCTGTAACTGCAAGAGACACCACATATTGTAACAAAGGCACAACTCGTCCATTCTCCATTTGTATAGTGAACGAAAACATAAGACAACCCTTTGGAGACTCCCAAACATTTTTTGAACGACCTGCATAATTAAGCATCATATACAACTACACTGTCATACATTAACTATGAACTATGAAACTATCCAACCCTTTGTTTTTGGTAAGTGAACCTTCACCATTATTTCATACCTCTCCCTTTGAACTGAATATCAGCAACACAAACTGCACCGATTGGAAGCTCACAGAAGTTCCTGTCAAAAACTAAAACAACATTCAATATTTGATTTGATCAATCAAATTGATAATATAAAATATGCTATGTATATCAGAAATTCATCATAATAAAAGAAAAATCAACGAAGATCAAAGTTAAAAATCAATGATCAAAGTTTGTGTATCTTACTGAGAAATGACATCGTGAGTCGAAGGCAGCCTCGGAGACCAAATAAGGAACCGACCAAATTGATTGGTTGAAAGAGTTTTCATGAACAATTCAACATCGAAAGAGTTGTCATTGATTGATTTATCAACCTCTGATTGCAAAATCATCGAAACTTCACTATTATCAGCAACTTTAATAGCGTTACTGGTCTTCAGAGATATGGCGATTTCATTCTCGGCCAATGATTTTCCACACAGTACCAGCGCACAAGAGGAATCTCTATCCATCGCTGAACAAAATAAATTTATTTATTTTTCTATTAATTTACACAACACTAATATCAAAAGCTGAGAAGAAATGAGCAATTAAATCAAAAACCTGTTGATACGGAGAGACGAGAAGGCTTTTTATTTGCAAAAACGAGACTTCGTAGAGAGCGAAATGACGGAGAAATTTGGGGAGTGACAAAACGCAGGCAAGCCGTGAATAGCATGAATGAGCTTGGAGCCGTTGATGCTATTAAGTATGACACGTCATTCGTTGTGGGACCGTGTGTTCGGTTGAAATTGTATATAAAGACTGTGACACTAGCAAATATATATAAGACCTCATAAAACAAAAACAAAAAAGAAATTGTTTCTAGAGAGACTGAGAGAGTGTAGGGTGTTGTGTGTCGATGGAGGAATTACAGAGTGCTCTTGAAGACGGTGGTTTAACTGTTACCAATTTACCGGAGAAAGGCCGTTGTCTCTCCACGACCAGAGACTTCTATCCAGGTGTCTCTTTCGCTCTAATAAATTTAAGTTCAGTGAATTTGTTGCATTTTAGTGTCTGTTAGCTCAAATTAGAATCATATAATCTCGTTTATCGATTGTTTGAATTTAAAAAAAAAAAAAAAAAAACAGATTAAAGTTGGTCTGATTTAGGTTTTGTATTTCAGGAGAAGTGATTATAAGCCATGAGCCATACGTATGTGTACCGAACAACTCGCATTCTGACTCGAGATGTGATGGATGCTTCACATCTAATAACATCAAGAAATGCTCGGGTTGTCAGGTTGTGTGGTACTGTGGCAGCACTTGCCAGGTATATTTAACATGATATCAAAGTTTATTTCAATGAGATGTTCTGTGTTCGAATTTGAAAAAGGTCCCGTTCAATTTGTTAAACAGTGTTTGAGTTTGTGCTTAATTCTAGTAATTAAACTGTGTCATATAATCTCAAGTAAAGGTCAAGGTTTGTATCGCTGGTTCTTCTTTTCCACATTTTGATAAACTTTTCCATATTCTAAGCATCGAGTTATGTTGATTAAGTACATAATAGTTTTTGATCTTCATGATATCCAGTTTGATGTGTTCAGTGGTAAAGAAATGTAGTATATCGGCATGTCTTCTCCACTTCTGTGTAATTAAATTTTTCAGTGACAACAACTAGAGGTTAGCATAGCAAGAAGAACTACTGGGAAATGGGAATATTGATATACTTAGCTTTAATAATTTTCAGAAATTGGACTGGAAGTTGCATCGCCTTGAATGCCATGCTCTCTCTAGGCTTGACAAGGACAGGCGAAAATATGTTACACCATCCATTCGTCTCATAGTGAAACTCTACCTTCGGAGAAAATTACAAAGTGAGAAGGTAACTACTTTGTTGTTCCCTTGATTTTTAGTTACAGCTCTTTAGTTTTTTCTTTCTATTTTTAATTTGTCACACCGTTTTTCCTAAAAGTTAAAAACCTGTATCCTTTACTTTTTGCAACTGACTTGATTGAAATGATACATCATATATCCAACCAGACTCCAGTTGGTATAGCACAAATCATAACATCAGGTTTTTGGAATCATTTCCGAAATGATCAATAAGTTTTAGTGGTGCCCCTTGCTCCAAATCTAAGCATAGAAAACTTGTCATATGAGAACTACATTGCTTAGTCACAAAGGACTAGGTAACAAAGTCAACTATGACTGGGAAAAATCTGTAGCTTCTGTGCACTCTTGTTATTGATTTCCATGGAATGATTACTCCTTTTGCATTTAAAGGTGCTAAAGGTTGGTCAGTTCACTTGTTTGCTAAGGAATTTATGATACAATAATTTTTCAAACTGTTTGGAGTTTATTCTTCAATAAGAATCAATATCTGATAACCTTGGATGTTTAAGATAAGGTTAACATTGTGGCAAGTATCATGCAAACGATAGAAACTTAACATGTTTAGTTGTCTTTACTGTAATTTCTAGATGGAAGATCTATATTATCAAAAATTAATGTTTTACAACTAACTTCCAGGTCATCCCTACTACCGCTACAGACAAATATGATTTGGTGGAGGCACTGGTGGCTCGTATCCTCTTTATTCTTTGGTTCAATCCATACAGTATAGTGCCTTTTCAATTATTTTAAATCCAGAGCTTGACTATTATCTTTAACGGTCTTCTTGGCAAAGACATGTCTGACATTGATGAGAAGCAACTGGTGCTATATGCACAGATGTCCAACCTAGTCAACTTGATTCTTCAGTGGCCAGAGATCAACCTAAAAGAAATTGCAGAAAACTTTTCCAAGGTTCCCTGGATAAATTATTGGCGCTTATAACCTGTTCCTTGTAGTTATGTATGTTTATGTGAATCATCATAAATTCTTGTTAACCTTTATGTTCGGATGTTTTGAAGTATCCTCATGTTCTTGACATGAAGCTGAATAGTGATAGTTTACTTATTTATTATTTAATCAGTCCAATTCTTAAGGCTTACGCTTCTATTGTGCAGACAATAGGACTATCTAACATTTGAAACTTGAATATTATTTTGAGTTGTTTCAAAAAAAAAAAAAAAAAGAATATTACTTTGAGCACTTATGCATAAGACTGTGGTGAATAAGTTATCTTAAATTAGGGGTACAAAATTAACTGCAATCCCTTTACCTACAGGATCAAAGTAAATGATCAAATGTGCAATTGCAATCCTATTACCTATGTCTCTTTATTCATTTAGTGGGAAGCACTTTTGCATCACACAAACGCAAGATGTCTCAACAGATATTAATCTTTGCTTAAAGCTGATAACTTGTTTTGATGTCTGATTAAATCACCTATATAATGCAGCTTGCCTGCAATGCACATACCATTTGCGACAGTGAACTGAGACCGCTGGGGACAGGATTATATCCTGTCATTTCCATTATTAACCACAGGTAATTACTATTGTCGATCTGTCTTTTGTATTTTGTCCCCATTCTGGTGCTTTGTTGAATGGTTTTGGTGCTGTAGCTGCTTGCCCAATGCCGTCTTAGTGTTTGAGGGAAGGTTTGCTGTAGTACGTGCAGTGCAACATATTCCCAAAGGTGGTGAGGTAAGACATAATTTCCTTGTTCATTTTTTTGCTTCTTTTATGAAGCACATAAAACAACGCAAAGGCAATTTTATTTATTTATTTAATTATTAGGTCTATAATTGCTGGGCCATCCTGATAAATCATTTAAACAATAGCCTTTAGTTGCTTTGTAGCACCTGGTTTGTGTCTATTAAATCATCTAAAGGAAATTTTTTTTTTTTTTTTTTATTCTGTTACATTACCCTAACACCGTTAAGAAGTTCCCTCTAGACAGTATGATATTGCTTCTCTTTCCTTGATATCTAGTCCGAATGTATATATGTTTTGTTGTCTTCTTTCAGGTATTGATAAGTTACATCGAAACAGCTGGAAGCACGATGACTCGGCAGAAGGCTCTCAAACAACAATATCTTTTCAGTTGTACATGTCCTCGCTGCATTAAAGTGGTAACTACTGCAGTATAGTTACAGAAATATCTTCTATATAATTTGTTTCACATTATCTCAACATTAGGTTCTGGCAGCTGGTCAATTTAGCTTGTATTCTTTTGAAGGGTCAGTATGACGATATTGAAGAAAGTGCAATTCTAGAAGGTTATGGATGCAAAGACGATGATTGCAGTGGCTTCTTGCTACGTGATTCTGGTACATAATAATCATTCAGATGGCCCATGTTCACTATAGTCATTTTTAATTTTTTTTTTTTTTTCCTGTTTGAATGTGCAGATGACAAGGGATTTACCTGCCAACAATGTGGTCTTGTAAGGAGTAAGGAAGAGATAAAAACTATAGCTAGTGAAATAAAAGCATTGTCAGATGAATCTCTTAATTCTACATCCTGTAGGAGTATCCTTTTCTTTTCATTTTTTTAATGATAAAAACTATTATTCTTTACTGACAGTGATGCTTTTAAGTACTGAGAATAATGTGATCCCGTGATTTTCTTTTCTTGAATCTATAATTTATCTGCATCTATAATTTATGAACAATATTTGATCTTTGACTGAATTTAGACCAGCAGGAAGTTCTTTCTATGTATAAGATGATTGAAAAACTCCAAAGGAAATTGTGCCATCCCTTTTCAATCAGTTTGATGCAAACTCGAGAAAAACTCATAAAGGTACAATCGGTATTCCATTTTAAGTAACTACTGTATTTCTCATGTGCAAATTTTTTAAAGTTATATGCAACCCAGCCTTTGTTGTTTCTGAAGCAATGTTTCTCCTTGGAACTTGTATATGAAGAGTCTTCTAGGGTGTCATTTGAAATCATATTCTCATGGGTGAATTCCTTTGAATGTAGTATTAGTATCCATATGTATTCTTTGGACAGAATGAAGGATCTGATTTAAAGGAAACATTATTGGAAAATACTAATAGGTCACACAGCAGTTTGTTGGGGGAAAAAGGAAGGCATAGTCTTAAATTTTGGCTCCTCTGTCTTGGAATCTTACTGTTACTTTAGTTGAAGTCAACATTAGAAATAGAAAAAGAAAAAGATACTGTAAACCGTAAAGAATTGTGAATTTATCTACGAATTCTTTCTACAGATGCAAATAATTATTTTATCCGCTTTTGATTTCACTGCTGTTTGAGATGAGAATTTTTGCCAACATCCATGGAGTTTCATTGACTGCTTGGCTGATGATTTTTTAACTAATCCATTTGGAAAACCTTGGTAATGATAGTGTTTTTGTGATGTTTTTTTAGTCTTAACTTCAGACCTTGTGTGTGTTGCTCTTATTGGTGAAATTCTTCACTGTCACCTGTGGCTATTTTGTTGAGTGCTTGTATGAAGTTTAGTGAAAAAGGAACTATCTGATAAATTCTGAATGATTAAGATTGTGTGAATTATTGGTATTTTGCTTCCAAGCCTTGAAATTTTTGGCAGAACTAACAATTTTGTGGATTAGTAAGTGTTTGTTTATTTTTCTTTTTCTTGTGAGACTGAAGTTGCTTCCATGTCTCTATTACAAAAAATGGACTTGTGGCTCCTATGTCTTGATTAACTAATTTTTTTTCCAGGATCCTCCAAATGCCCTGTGATATTATAGCATGACTAAATTAATGAGAGGTTTTCTATGGGTAGGTTTTGGAGAAGGGAATCAAGGGACTAACATTCATCTTGTTAGTCGGAAAGTGGTGACTAAATTAAAGAACAAAGAAGCTTAGGCATCGGCAATTTAGAGAAGAAGAATAACCGTCTTACACAAATGGTTATGGAGATTTCCATTTGAAAATAACTGATTGTGGCTTGCCATCATTAGGAGGAATTATGGAGTTAAAAAAAAAATGGTTGGGACACAAACACGGAGAGCAATGGATCTTATAGAAGCCTTTGGAAAGCTCTCTCTAAGGAGTATTCTTCCTTTATATCATATCCCGCATTTCTTTAGAGATGGGGGACTGGAGATTCTATTTGCTTTTTGAAGACAGTGTAGTGAAGAACCATTTGAAGTCCTTTATCCCTAGCCATTGAACTATGGCTCAAAATGAGTCTATCTTGTCCAGGATGGTTTTCTCTCTGATGCCCAAGGATTGGAAATGGGACTTTTAACTTCAAGCAGAATTTGAATGAAAGAGCATGTCAACATGTTGTTTCTTTGTTGGCAGCTCGTGATAGTTTATCTTTCAATCAATTGAGAGAAGTTAAAGGATATGGGAGACTAGAATCTTTGGGCTTATATAGATTCTATCCCACTTCAATTGGCTAGTTAATGACCCCTCTCAAAGAAACTCAAGTATTTTAATTTGATTTGGGAGGCTAAAGTACCTCAAAAAATTCAAATTTGTACTTGTGATAATGGCTATTCGGAAGATTAATACTGGAGAGGTCATTTGAAGGAGATTTCCAAATCTGCGTCTCTTACCTTCTTTCATGTGTTAGGAAATGGAGGAAAGTTACAACCACCATTTTGTTCATTGTGCCACTGCTTCTAGGCTATGGGATAAATTTTTAAGAGAAGCTAAATCTCTTGGGTTGCTCCAGTTGCTTGTAGCCATGTTCTCATGGAGCACTTTTGTGCTTTTACCAAAGGATAGAAAGCCAAAATCCTGTTGAAATATGCTGCTGTCCATGCTTTGTTGTGGGTTATTTGGCATTTTGGCAAGAAAGAAACAGAAGAATTTTTGAAAGTAAGATAGAAGAGAGTATAGATTACTTGTGGGATTGTGTTCATTTCTTTGCTTCCTTATAGGCTTTTGAATCCAAAGAATTCAAAGATAATTATTTTTACTTTATTCACTTGAGTTGGGAGAGTGTTGTGAAATTTTTGTTTTGTTGAGCATTTTTTTGTTTAATGGGTGCTGGTCTTGTTTTTGAAGGCTGTTTTTGTTAGCCTAGGTGGACTGCTTGTCCATGAGAGTATAGAGGGCATTTGTTTCTAATTAGGCTGCTTTTGTATAAGCTCTCGTGTATAAGCTATTTTTTATATGAAATGAATTTTGTTTCTGTTTTTTTTTTCTTAATAAATTACTGCATGACTTCTTAGCAATGTATGTTGAGGTTAATGTATTTATTGCCTCTTTCAGATACTGATGGAGCGGGAAGACTGGATAGAAGCTCTGGCATGTTGCCGAGTGACCATTCCAGTGTATCAAAGTATGTCATGTTCTTCACAATTGTGTTTTTAAGAGCCCAATATGGAGGTATCTGCTACAGATTAACTTGAAGTTATACTAGAGGTCTTCCGAAATGAAGTGTCCGAACATATAGAAATATCTGTATCAGCCTTGGAATTCTAGTTAATATTTTAAAGAGTAATGCTACATTGCCCAAAAATTTACCAAAATGGTGTGGCAAGCTGATTTGTAACCACCACATCCACAATACATCATCCCGTAATCAAAATGGTTGCTAAAAATCAGTTTGCCACGACAATTTGGTAAATTTTTGGGCAATCTAGAATTATTCTATTTTAAAATTGATTCATAATGCTAGGTTTTATGTAATATATTGTAGAACCAGACAGTTTTAATTTCTATATAGGTAATTGCAAAAGATTTTTGGCATCTACAGAAATGAATTCATCTGGTTAAATTCGTGTGCCATTTCCAAAATGCATCTAAGTCTTAGCAAGCTGTTGGCCTATACAGCTATACTAATCAACTTATTCTCGAATTAAAAAATATGAATATCCGTGCTGCTGAGATTCTGATTGTGGCTTTTCGTTTGACTGCAGGAATATATCCAGGGTTCCATCCTCTACTAGGATTGCAATACTATACATGTGGAAAACTTGAGTGGTGGGAATTTTACAAGCTTTATCTTTTATTCTCAATACCGGTCTTTTTTTTCAAAAACATTTCGTTGATATTTTTTATACTCCTAGCTTTACAATGAAGTAGATAAACCATGATTATGCTTTCAAAGTTGCCCTTAGGTCCTCAGACTAGCAGTGTGTTGTCCGTATAGTATAAATTTAGGATCTGCATAGTATAAATTTAGGATCTGCATCATAGATTGTATTCTATAAGCTAGTACTACTTGATAATAAACAATGGAAATGCATGAATAAGCAAGTCTAGTTTCTCGAGTACTCTCATGACTTCTTCCGCCTGCCACACGTTTTAGTTATTAGGATCGTATTATCCCTCTATAACTACTCTTTCTTAAATTCTACTTTATTCAAGGTAAAATAATTTATGAAACCAGTCTCATTCTTTACAACCTGCCTTTGGAAGCAAATATATAATGTGATGAACATTTCTTATGTATCTTCCACATGCTGCTATACTGTTGTGCAGTGCATGCTCATGTAGAGGTTTAAACAATTCAATAACTTCAAAACCTCGTCTCAAGAATTTTTATTTTCATGCTAATCAGAAATGTAAATGGATAGGTTACTTGGGGACACAGAAAATGCAATCAAATCACTGACCAAGGCAGTGGATATATTGCGAATTACTCATGGTACAAGTTCACTTTTCATGAAAGAGCTCTTGATGAAGTTGGAGGAAGCTCATGCCGAAGCCTCTTACAAACTTTCATCCATAGATGATTAACAAATTCAATCTCCCGCAAATTTTGTAAAATCTGAATCTGCTATTATTATTATTATTGTTGTTGTTGTTGTGCAGATGTGCTTGTCACAGAGAAACATATGAGCCTCCCCACTGAAAGAAAGAAAAGAACAGAGAAAACTTGGAAATGTATACAAGATGCACCTGTGTATACTTCAGTTGAGTTCACTGTTCAACCATCACAACCCGCAGTTTGATGTCACGTGCTTGTATTATAATTTTGAGGGAATTTTGAATTTAGTTTTAAGTTATAGTGAAGTATTACTTTTTTACTTACTATGTTTGATTATGATTTTAGAAATATATTAAATTGGCCCTTCTGATAGTTAACTGTTACCGTTAGTAAAAAATAACAGTTTTAGGGTGAATTATGTCTTTACACAATGATATTACTGAAATGTTGACGTGGACATTAAAATAAACAAAGATGCACCATTAAATTGGAGAATGATTTTCATTTTCACTACAAATCTCGAAAACACAACAAATATCGTTATACATTATTACAGAGGGTTGAACAATGCACATATTATGAGGAAATAATCCTATCCCAAAAACTTCCCAAGTAGAAAACACTGTAAACACAGTAATTTACACAATCAAATCTCCTACTTAATCTCCCTGACTTGCCAAACGTTTCTGAAGTTCAATGCAAAGCTGTGACATTTCAGAAAGCAACTTACATTGTTGATCTCTTGATGTTGGTAACTGACTTGTTAATGGCATAACTGGATCCGTAAGAAGTTGATTGAGTTGACAGCATAACATGGAGGCTTCCCGGTCACTGGCACAAGCTTCGATTAAAAGTCGAAGCAGTTTACAGCTTTGATCTTGAGACAAAGATGGTTGATTTGGGATTGGAGGAACAAGGAAAGGATGTTGTAGTAGCTGAGGAATCCTCCACCTCTCATTGCGGTCCCAAGCAAGACACTTCTTCATAAGATCAAGAAGCCAGGGGTTGGGAACTGGTTCGAATGTTATTTCATGCTTAGGATCCGTGATAACTTTAAACTTGGCCCAGAACGTTTTGTATTCTGAAAAGGGAGTCCTCCCGTATACCATTTGATAAAGTATGCAGCCAAGGGACCAAATATCTGATGGCCGGCCACACTTTATAGTGTTTCCATTTGCGTCATTCTCGTTGCACATGAATGCTTCAGGAGACATGTAGCTCAGAGTACCCACCTGCGGCAATAGAACACGATATACTAAGCAAAACTGTAACAAATCATATACTGATAAACACACTCTGGTCCAACAGGAGACTAACATAAAATTCAAATGTAAGCTAGGATGGTGCATTTTACTATATTAGCATAAATAGTGGTTATCGGTAACACTTGAAGGAATTGTGAATTTTGTTATCATACGTGCTGACAGTATAAGAGATGTAAATGATCATGCCACACCTTCTTAACCTCATTATTCAATTAACAATTTTAAATAACAAACAACAGAATCAGGATAAATATCACTCACACTTATTTGAAATTTAAAGCATTACATTCCCATTTATACGTTTGAGTACAAAGCATCATTATATCAAGCAAATACATAAAAAAATCTGTGGGAAGTATACTTAAATAATCTATAACTTCCTAATAAAAAAAAATGTAGTTAAATACAATTCAAAAAGCAAAGTGTAAAGAACATGAATTGTGTTACATAAATTTACAATGATTGAAAACATTATGCATAGCAACCACACCTCAATTTTTTATTATTTTTTTATTTTGTTCAAAATGGTACAGTTGGCCCTAATCTCTATCACAATGGACAGTAAAGTTTTTTTTTTTTTTTTCTTCATCTTCTTTATAGCTGAAGTGCTGAACCAATAATTTTATTATCAATAAAACATACAAAGGGAGCAGAATAGGTTCCAGATCCATCACCACCAGATTCATGCTAAACATAGAGAGAGTGGAGATGGGATAAGGCCTTTGTTTTTTTTTTTTCATAAATAAGTCCATTTATTAATATTTTGAACTTGTGATGTTTGGGGCATCACCTTCAAATATGGCTCAGAAGAAAACCTTATGGAAAAAATGTTATTGTTACTTTCTTTTTACTTTTGCCAATATACCAAGATAAAAAAATTATTTTTGCTAACACAAAAAGTCAAAACAGTATCCTGAGGCAACATCTATCAGTCAAAAGTGGGGCATACTCGAATGGAATCTGCATCCTGCTTCCAGTGAAATACTAGAGGAAATCAATAACAACAATAAAAAAGGGCCATGACTAATGATCACCTGTGAATCCCTTTGGATGTTCGTTGTATCACTCATTATCGCTTTGGCAATACCAAAATCAATTAGCTTTAGAAAACCTTTGACAAGAAGAAAATTAGCTGGTTTCAAGTCAGAGTGCACAACACGCTCTTCATGTATGGTGTTGACAGCTTCAAGTATTTGCTGCAAAGTGTTTCAACAAAATAACGTCAACCTTCTTCTAAATAAATTCTAGTTCATGGGAAACAAAGCATCAACAAAAAGTTAATGAACAACAAATAAGATGCCAAAGCATGACACAAGAACAGAAGGATGAAACACAAACCAATACCCAAGGTTTCAAATGCCAAAAGGATAAGTAAAATCAAACTATTAGTAAGATATTTGTAAGAGAAGTAAAATCGACCTTCTAAAATATTTGAATTTTCATGTTATTTTCAAATGAAGTAAATCAGTAGATGGTCACTACCTAAACAACAAAAAGTATATTGATCCAATAGATGTACAATATAATTAGCAATTATAAACTCCAAGGTTTAGCTTGAGGACCTGCCAGTAAAACCGAAGCCAGTTCTCATCAATGGTCTGATTGGAGCCATCCATTTCTTTCCATTTCTGAGACAGCATGTGAGCTAAATCAATTTCCCCATACTCAAGTACCATGTATATGTAACCATCATCCTTCACTCTGCCATCTATATTGTTCATTGAGCCATTCAGGACTTCTCGGAGCAAGGTTTTATCTGTTACCTAATACCAAGAGAGAACATCAATAGAATTATTCAGAGAATAAAACTGAAGTCAAGGATTCCAGGGGTCAAATCTACAAAAATGTATAAGCCTGGTAAAACATAATATCAACCTCCATCCAGTTTTTAGAAAATATTAATTTGCAATCAAGTATAGTTTCTTTTCTTTATATGAATATATGTATTTCAAAGTCTTTACCCTACAACCACTAACAAGGATGGGGGTTCCAAGGCATTGTTGCGCTTCCATCAATTTAAGAAGTCAAGGCATTATACAATGTCTTTAAAAAATATTTATAAAAAAAGAAGGTATTTGGACTCCAAAATTGGCTTGTTTTTGCAATAGTCTAATTAATAATAGCATGCTTCAACAGCTATCTTCATGATCCCAACAATTTGATACGGTAAAGATATACCTACAGCATGTAAGAAAAGCACTACTTGGGTTCTAGACTCTTAATCACATAGGTTGACATCACTACTGTAAAAATCTTCACCAATGGCACTCAAAAAAAAAAAAAAAAAAAAAACACTGTAGACCTTCCCCAATAAAAGCAAACACACCATGGAGTTACCAAATTAAGGTTATTTCATTTTATAGAATTGATGTCTATAAGAAAATCAATGTTGAGGACAAAATGGCAAGCATGTCAAGCAAAGAATTGTTCTTCTAGCAATGATAACTTCTGAAACTCATTTATCCTTTCAGGCTTGCTAAGGGAAACCATGACTATTGTTTGTCCACCTCAACTCTATAAGAAAGTGTTTTAGTTCACTTGAGCCATTTTATATAGTCATATTATGTCATCTGATGCTTTAAGATCTTTTAAGCTCTCGCAAGTCTATTAGATAGGTTAAGACATGCAATACCACTAACGTGTCAGTTTTCAGACAGATTGATTAGCTGATATGGGCCATCTCTCCATCAAAACTAGGCATTATAATCAGCTATTCTATCTTATTGAAGTATTCAAAGTGATCATCTTTTCTACTACATATCATAGCCACATTTGAGAACATCACGTTCCAAATGCATTCTAATAAAACATAAGGAGAAATAACATGCATATTATATATATATGTCTGAGTGTGTCTGTGTAAATAAACATACAAATATTATAAAGGCTGTGACAATTTCCAATATGCTGGATTCAAAATGAATACCTCATAATCTATTAACTGTATGATGTTGTTCTTTCCCTTCAACTTGCTTAAATACTCTATTTCCTGGCAGAACCCATATGCAGTAGCATAATCACGACCTTTGAGCTTGATTTTTTTTAGCGCATAGATTGTACAGTCTGCTGAAATGACTTTGTGAACCTCACTGCTTCCTCCACTACCTATCTTGCCAAGCCTTTGATAGAGCTTGCCATTGACTTTAAAGAACAAGTCAGGATCATAATTCCGTTTACGAGACGAGGAAACCCCTTTACCACTTACAGCCTTCTCTTGCTTTTCTGGTTTAGAAGTCTCCAACTTCACATCTGAAGAGTTTTTGGACAATGGATCCTGTGATTGTACATTAGCAACATTATCTACAAGTTGATGCCCTTCCATTGATTTATAATCTTGTGGAGAAGGATCCTTATGGGTGCCGCTTTCCTTCACCACACTGACTTGGTGCTCCTTTGACAGTTCATTTTGCTTAACTTCCACTTTGGTGTCTTTAACAGAGGTAGAAGCCTGGGCTGCAATAGCTGTTTGACCAACTAGAATTCCAGCAGTATCCTTAAGTGAAGAACATGAACGCTTCATGTCTCCTCGATTCACAGGTTCAAGATTAATATTGGTATCTCCCAGTGGTTCTACAGGACCATGTGTACTGCCTTCTGGATGAGAACGAGAGCAATAGGTTGTTGAGTTAAGCATGGGTGCTGAAGTAGAATGGATGGATGTCGAGGTAGCACATGTTGAGCCAACAACACTAAATTGAGTAGCAGGCTGACTTAAAAAGTTTTTGAACTGGTG
Organism: Acer yangbiense; assembly: GCA_008009225.1. Lineage (NCBI taxonomy): Eukaryota > Viridiplantae > Streptophyta > Magnoliopsida > Sapindales > Sapindaceae > Acer > Acer yangbiense. The sequence goes on from CM017770.1 coordinate 11,855,324, forward strand.
CAATTGATCCTGGACGACTGTTGTTCTCTTTGCCAGACGACCGTTGTTCTCTTTGACCCCACCATCAAGCCTCAAACTGAGATCAGATTTTGAGATCTGAAAATGCTGGTGCTTTGAGTCATTATTAACAAGGGCTGAAGCCTCTATTCGATTGCTTGCATCCCATTCCATTTCTGTCAATGCAAGTGAACCCATATGAGATGATAAATTCTCCATTCCAGTGGCCATTCGATCATCGGCCCCTGCATGTAGAGAAAAGGCAATACGTATCGCAGAGCACAGTGACAAACTCAAGAACTATATAGCATCAGCAAAAAATCCGAAAATTTTGTCACCATGTCAGAGACAATCTGCCAGGGATGCACTAAATCACAGAAATTCATTTATGAACAGATATTCAAAATAAAATAAATTAAGAAATTTACCCTGAGAACCTGCATTATTTCCAGTTGAAATTTGAACTTTTCTTTGATCCTCAATATGTTGAGGCTCTAAATGGAATAAAGACATTGGATCGTTCTCTTTATGATTAGTAACAGGTTTAGGAAGATCTCTGTGCGCATCAAATGGGTTATAACTCTCATCAAAGGTATCGGTGATAGTGCCTGCAATTGAAGGCGGCGTGATAGAAGCATCTTCTTGAGTCTCCCCAATAGTGGTAGCTGCATTCTTAATCCGGACAATCGGATCCTTTGCATGGCTCTGGCTCAATGAAACTACAGCTTCAGACTTCTTTGTATCTACACTAGGAGCCATATTCAAACCCAAGGTACGCCTAGGCATCATACTACTCGACTGCTTGGTACCTTAGAAATTATCACAGTAGACAAATAAAAAAGTTGAGGAAATGCCCAGGTATCAAATTCAAAAATATAGATAACTGTCTATCTGTCATCTAATATATAGAAAAGTTTTCATTCAGTCTCCAAAAGTTCCTAGCTAAACTTCACACAGAGGCAAGTAAAACCAGTCCAACACCAGTTAACAAATTGCAAAACAAAAAAAAATTAAAATTGTATGCATATGAACAATTAATTTTTACTCCTGAGTTGTTTCCGCAAACAGACCCTAATTTCCAAACTTTGCTCATAGAAAATGCATCTCCCATCTTCCTATTAACAACTAAACAATGTACTCAAGTTCAACAGCTTACGAATACCCAGCAACATGTATAAATTCAATTACTGTTTCTGATACAAAATAAAAAATAAAGATATAAACACTAAAAGAAACCCTAAAAATTGAAACTACTAAATAATTCCAACAAATTAAAAAAAAAAAATAGTTTCTTTAATTGAAGTATATATATACATAAATTTAATTAGAGAGAGAGAGAGAGTGAGGAAGTTTGGGTACCGAGAGGACGGTGGCGCTTGAAGGCGGCCTGAACATTCCGGAGAAAATCCGGCGGAGAGTAAGAGAATGAAGAAGACGAAGATGATGTGGTGTCTGGAATAATGATAGGACGGGGCTGAGTTTTTGATGATGGTGGTGGTGGTGGGACCGGCAAGTTAGCCTCCCTGTCCATGTCTTCTGGATCTAAACGGCATTTCTGTCAAAGGAAAATGGATAATTTTGGCAAGATATAAGAGAACTAAAGGGTTAATTTGAGGAGACTGGGGATTTCGAGATGTAGTTGAGTGAGTAACTGTACAAGTATGCAGAGGCAGCCATTGACGTAATTGTCGACGATTAAGCAGAAGCAAAATGATTTGGAAATTTGAAAGGCTTATTGGCGCTCTTGAATTCATTATTTAAGTGGGCTTTTGTTGGGCTTGTGGTTCTCATCTTCCATGCTTGCTTGTGTTGGGCTTAGACCCATTGACTATTCTACAATCACACCACTGTTGTCAATGCTAACCGAGCCTTTACCTTTTTCTTTTCTTTTTTTCATAAACAAAACATTATGCTTAGATAGTGGGAAATTGCATCATGCTCTAAAGGGAACTCTATTTAACAAAACAAAAATCAAGAGTAAACAATTGGATGATTGGGATTGTTAGGTTTTAGGGTTTTGGAAACAATTTGAAATTGCAAAGGGAACTAATTCAACCAATTGTTTAATTTGACCATTATAGTTTGAGTAATGCTAGGTTTTCCAAAATTTTCCCAAAAAACTTCCAAAATTATGTTGATATGTGAGTTGTCAACATCTTGTAAATCATTATGGAGGAATATGACGTTGACAACTCACATACCAACATGATTTGAATTTTTTTTGGGGAACAAATTTGGGAAGCCTAGCATTACTCTTATAATTTTTGGTTTGTTTTAAATTTTTAATTTTTGAGAGATTATCTGATAATCAATGAAAATACGAGAGGTTAAAGCCCCACTAAGATGCCTCGAAATTTGGGCCCCAAATATGGTACTATTTTTGTTAATGTATCATTATTGAGATTTGGAAATTGACAATTATACGGGATAGTTCTGAATAATGGTTTTGTATTAAGTTGTTGAGGTCTGAAGTTGGAATTCACTATGAGGACAATGAAAGAATGTTATATGCAACCACAAAGAGAAAAGACGAAAAGTTGTCATGAAGGGTGTCAGCGTGACCTCTTCGACACTCAAATCAAGAAACTATTTCTACCGTAGCAAAAACGTATTTTGGGGCTTTTGTAGGGGTCAAAAGTGTTTTTTTTTTTTTTTTTTTTTTTTTTTTTTAAGTTAAAAGTTGTTTTAAGGTTTTTTTGGTTGTTTGACAAATTTCAAAAACAACTTTTTTAATCTTAAAAAAGCCATTTTATGTCTAATTGGGCTTCTCCCAAGAAGCTCTTTTTGAGCTCTTTTTATTATTATTATTATTATTATTATTATTATTTTAATAAAGTTGCATTATCAATACCACCCTCTATGAATTTTAAATATTTCATTAGATACCCCTTCCATTACACAACCCTATTATATTTGAATACTTATTAGACTTCATTTGTGTCTCCTCGTCTTTATTGGCATTCAAATGACAAGTTTTCGTCTCTCATCTATAAGTTTAAATCAACACTTTTTTTTATATATTTTTTAATCATGGTTGATTTGCCATGTATGATATATTTTTTTTAAACTCAAGTACGTGTGATTTTGTTTTTATTGTGATTTTTTAAAACTCATTTACATGTGATTTAAAAAAAAAAAAAAAAACTCATGTGTTTGTAATTTTTGTTTTTTAAAACTCATGTATTTGTGATTTTTATTTTTTAAAACTCATGTATTTGTGATTTGTGATTTATTTAAAAAAAAAAACTCATGTATTTGGTACATCAAAAATAAAAAATAACAAAAAATAACAAAACAAAACAAAACAAAACAAAAACTCATGTATCTGTGAATTTTTTTAAAAAACTATTGTATCTATGATATTTTCTTTTTTTAAACTCAGGTACCTGTGATTTTGTTTTGAAATTCGTGTAAAATAAATAAATAAATAAATAAAACTCATGCATATGTGCTTTCTTTTTAAAATTAAAGTACCTATGATTTTTTTTTTTTTTTTAAACTCATATATGTGTGATTATTTTTTAAACTCATATAGCTGTGATTTTTTTTTTTTTTAAAAACAATTCATATGTTTGTGATTTATTTAAACTCATGTAGCTGTGATTTTTTTTTTCTTAATGTCTTTATATCTTTTATTTATTTTTAAATAGTTTAAAGCCTATAAATCGCACATATTTGTAATATATTGTTTATTTATATTTGTTTTGTATAGAACATGTCTTACAGGAAAATCAAAATAGAGCTATGTTAGCAAACACTGGCAATACTCATATACCAGTTGTTGGGAAAAGTCAATGAACACGGAAGCGCATCCTAATAATCACTAACGTAATAAATAATGTCTACTAGCAGAAAAATAAGTTGAGAGAAAATAAACCAATCGCTCATGAACACAAGATATACGTGTAAACCCTAAATCAGGAAAAAATTCATGGGCTGTCAGGATGACAAAGAAAAGATCCAATATGTAGTAAATTTTTACAACCACACATTTCTTGTTCTCTCTCTAAACCCCAAACAACCAAGCCTTACCGAGCCCCCAAACTCACAACTGAGCGTACATCTTAGCTCTCAACTCACGACGCTCATTGAGTCCTCCTCGAGTGCACCCCCTCCCCCCGAATATCCCCCTAGGTCTCCACTGAATATCACTCACGGATTTCTCACCTCGATCCTCAGATATTCCTTGGATCCCTCCCCAGATATTCCCGTGGGGTCCCCCTACCCTACCCCACCCCGGATCAAACCCACTCCCTGATGTTACATGTGTTTCTTTTGCTCCACACTCAATAAACAAATATTACATGTATTTATACTAGAGTATTAGGGAAGTTTAAAACCAACAAGAAAACCTTCTCTTACACACACAAGTCTTCCTGATCCACGCAAAGTCCTACTCATTTACACTCAAGACTTTCCGATTCAGCACAAAGAGAAACTCTTTTCCTTTTCACAGAAGATTTCTTGTTCTGCATGATTTCTTGTTCCACGCAACTTTTGCCATTACTGCGGTTTGCAGCCCACGTCCTATACCGTAGAATGCCTTCTGGAAACGATCGCTCAAAATACCGTAGTTTGGGTCTCTTGCCTCTGCCGCGCTCCACACCGCGTTGAACTCACTGGAATCGGCCGCTCCCTGTGCAGCTGTCAAGCACCTTATCTTGGCCACGGTCTACATTGCGGTTCTTCCCAGATTTCCTTTTTCCAACGAATCTTCAATCTTCCAAATCTTTCCTAAACAAGAACACTAACTTCCACATGTTACTCATGTCTTCAGGAAGTTTTCTCTTTCACATCAGTTGAGCCCTGTTTGGTTAACATTGGGTTCACTTGGGAATACAAGCCAAAACCTAACAAGCTAATGATCAGGCTAGTGAGGTATGCATAAGGATTTGTGTGGATGAGGCGTTAGTTGGAAATCAACCAAAAGGTCATTTCAGTAAGGTTGGGTGGAAGAGCATTATAAATAAGTTTGCTGCTTTGACCAGTAAAAATTATATTTTAAAGCAATTTAAAAACAAGTGGGATTCACTCAAGAAATATTGGCAAATTTGGACAAATCTAACAGGAAAGGAAACTGGTCTAGGATGGGATCCCATAAAGAAAACTATTGATGCTAGTGATGAGTGGTGGATGAAAAAATTGAAGGTACAGTTTTATCTTTATATTACTATACTAAATATATTTTTTTTGTTCTTAATTCAAAACATAACATAGCACATACATTTTCGTAGGAAAATCCGAACGCATTTAAAGTTTGGTCAAAAGGGTTGAAATATGCCAATCAGCTAGAAATATTGTTTAAAGATGTTGTAGCCATGAGGGATGGAGATTGGGCACTATATTCGGGTTTTGTACCTATTGATGATGGATCAACAAGGGAGGGTTTACGTGATATGGATCATGTGTATGATCAAGAGGAGAATTTCAATATTAATAAAGATGATAGTGAAGGGCTTGATAATATTAATGTTGATGTAAATGCTCAAGAGTCAAGATAATGGAAAGAAGAGGAAAAAAAAATGGTTGTAACAAAAGTTGGAGCTGCAGCTGTAGCTAAATTATCAAAACAATTGGATTGCATGTGCGATTCTATGGATAAATTTGTTAAAAAAAATCTGAGCAAAACTGCATCATTCCTAAAGTTATGGAAATCTTAGAGAGCATGCCTAAAATTAAGAGGGGGAGTCACTTTTTATGACTGCAACCACCAAAATTTTTCTTAAAAATGATAATAGGGTGATATTTGTTGTACTTAAGGATCAAGCCATTCAAATGGAATGGTAAAAGAAATGATGTTTATGGTTTAGTTTAATTATTATTTTACAGTGATGTAATGATCAACTATTTTATTTTAAAATTTTTATGTTTTGTATTAGACAATTGTTTGGATAATTTTATTATGAGACATGAATGATATTATTTGGACATATACTTGTGAGTGTTTAATTATTTTTCATTAGTAATTGTAATTGTATTGCTGTGACAGATATAACATCTCATGATAGTGATAATGATTGTGAACATGATGACATTGTTGATGATCTTACTTTTTTACAAGTCATTCAAACTAGAGTAGGATTATATGTGGATCATTTTCTTAAACACATATACAAGGTACCTTATAGAACATCTTCACATATAGAGTATGCATTTGTGATGGAGGTGCTAAAAGGTCATAAAGATAGATATCATTAACAATTTAGAATGGAGAAACATGTATTTCTAAAATTATATATGTAAATTGTTGAGTGAATCTCATGGTCTAAGCAAAGCTAAAAATGTCCCATTAGTTGAGGCAGTAGTCATGTTTTTGATCATATTGGGTCATGGACTTGGGAATATGGTTTACAAGAGATTTCAACATTCCGGTAAGACTGTATCTAGATGGTTTAGCATAGTATGGGATGATGTCTGTCATATGGCTGTTGATTTCTTAAAACCTTCTGATCTAGCATTCAGAAGAGTGCCTACAAAGATTAAGGTTGATAATTGTTATTGGCCATATTTTTAAGGTTGTATAGGAGCAATTGATGGAACACATATACCGGTTGTTGTTTCTCAATCACAGCAAATACCTTATATCAGTAGAAAAGGTACTCCTACACAAAATGTAATGGCTGTATGTGATTTTAATATATGTTTTACATTCGCATGGGCTAGATGGGAGGGTACTGCTCATGATACTCGTATTTTTTTAAGAGGCCTTACATCGTGAAGATTTACATTTTCCACATCCGCCTACAAGTTAGAGATGCATGATACATTCATTTGATTTTATATATATATATGTTATTGAATATAAATTAATTTATTTTAATATATTTCTTTGTATAGGTAAGTATTGTTTAGTTGATGCATGATACCCTCACATGAATGATTATTTAGGGCCATATAAAGGTGAGCGACATCATCTTCCCGATTTTTGGCGTTGAAATTATCTAATAAGTTAAAAAGAACTATTTAATTATGCACATTCTTCTTTGAGATGCACCAATGAAAGGACATTTGACGTTTGACGTTTGGAAAAATAGATAGAAAATTTTACGACAAATGTCTAAGTTTTCTTTTAATAAGCAAATGAAGATCGTGATTGCTTCGATGGTTCTTTATAATTTCATAAGACTCCATGCTAAAAATGATGAGGAGTTCAAACCTTACGATGACGATGAAGAACTACTTCCACCAAATGAATAAAAAAGGAGTGAAGAACAAGATTCAAGATATTAGATATGAACCTAATATTGGTGTATTGCATAAGCGTGAAATGGATAAGGAGCGTGATTGAATTACTGTTCTTCTCATGCAACAATGATATTTAGACGATTGTTGAAGGATATTGATGTGTTTGTTATGTACCTGTGATTTTTTTTTTCTTAAACTCATTTAGTTGTGATTTTTTTTAACTCATCCACCAGTGATTTTTTTTTTAAAAAAAAAAAAACTGAAGTATTTTTGATTTTGTTATGTACTTGTATATCTATGATTGTTGAAGGATATTGATGTGTTTGTTAAATACCCCTCTATCTGTGATTGTTTTTTAAACTCAAGTACTTATGTATATGTGATTGTTAAAGGATATTGATGTGTTTGTTATATATCTATGATTTTTTTTTTTTTTTTAACTCAAGTACTTGTGATTTTGTTCTGTATTTATATATCTATGATTGTTAAAGGATATTGATGTATTTGTTACGTACCCTATATGTGATTTTTTTTAAACTCACGTGTCTGTGATTTTTTTTTTAAAACTCAAGTACCTGTGATTCTGTTATGTACTTGTGTATCTATTAATGTGGAAGGATATTTGTTTGTTATGTATTTGTGATTTTTTTTTTATATAACTTAAGTACTTTTGATTTTGTTATATACTTTTGATTTGGTAATCTTTTTTATTTCCTTATAGTCATAATTTACAAATCATTTATTTATGCCCTTATTTGTAATTTATCACAACCAAAAGCACTTTTGGAAATACACTACCAAACAATCTAGTAATTGAAAAGCACTTCTGTAACTAAATACCAAACAACATGCAACTTTTTGTTAGAAGCTCTACTCCTTAGTAGCTTTAAGGCAAAAAGATCTACTCTGTAAGCTCTACTTGAAAAGCCATGCCAAACAAATCCCTTACCTTTTTCTTTTCTTTTTTACATAAACAAAACTTTATGCTCAGATAGTGGGATATTGCATTATGCTTTAAAGGGAACTCTATTTAACAAAACAAAAATCAAGAGTAAAAAATTGGATGATTAGGATTGTTAGGTTTTAGGGTTTTGGAAATAATTTGAAATTGTGAAAGGAACTAATTCAACCAATTGCTTAATTTGACCGTTATAGTTTTTGGTTTGTTTTAAATTTTTAATTTTAAAGGGATTATCTGATAATCAATGAAAATACGAGGGGTTAAAGCCCCACTAAGATGCCCCGACATTTGGGCACCAAATCTGGTATTATTTTAGGTAAAGTATCATTATTGAGATTTGGAAATTGACAATTATACGTGATAGTTTTGAATAGTGGTTTTGTATTAAGTTGTTGATGTCTGAAGTTGGAATTCACTTATGAGAACAACGAGAGAATGTTATATGCAACCACAACGAGAAAAGACGAAAAGTTGTCATGAAGGGCATTAGTATGACCTCTTTTACACTCAAATCAAGAAACTATCTAAAAACGTATTTTGAGAATGAAGTGGCAAAACAAAAATAATGTATCATTCTCTCTTGATGGTCTTTCTATTTTTATAATTTTCTATTAATTAGTAGTAACTTCCTAAAAATCGTCTTCCTAATTGGATCCATTTTATAAAATTGTTTTTTGTTTTCAAAAACAAAAAAAACAACTTTAAAGTTGTTTGGCTAAGTGTTTTATAAATTTTGTATAAAAACTTTTTAAAAGTTATAATTGAAAAGTTGAAAACAACTTTTTATTATTTTTCACTATTTTCAAACATCGTTTAAAAAAACCATAATTTTTCCCACCAAACAATTATTTTACCCATTTTAAAAACAACACCAAACACATTTACATCGTTTTCCATTTTTAAAAACTACTTTTAAAAAACGGTATCAAACACATTTACGTTTTTAAAAACATCATTTCTAAAAATAGTTTTCATAAACACCATTTTAAAAATGATACCAAACATACCTTTAGTTTTCAACTATAATATACATATAGTGTGACCATTTAGGGTCCGTTTGAAAAAGTTTCTTCAAGTAAATCTTTTAAATTTAGAGCTTCTACAAGTAAGCTTTTAAAGAAAAGTTGTTGGTCGTTTAGTTGTCAATTAAAAAAAAAACTCTTATAAATAATACAATTACCAAATTAAATGACAAAGTTATATTAGATATTATAGTGTTATTAAAAAAACTCAAAAAAAAAAAAAAACTTGAAAAAACCTAAAATTTGAGCTTTTCATAGTAGACGACGTAAAACAACTTTAATAATTATCCAAAAGCTTTACTGAATGACAACCAGGGCCAGCCATGGGCTTTAATAGGAGGGGCGGCCGCCCTAGGCCTCTTTTTAAAGGGGCTATATTTACATGAGTTCAGTATTAGTTTAGGAGCCCAATTTTGTTTTATTTTAGTTCATAAAAGGCCAAATTTCAATTTTGAGTATTAGTCTAAAAAAATACCCATATTTATATGATTTCAGTATTAGTTTAGGGGCCCAATTTTGTTTTATTTTAGTTCATAAAATGCCCAAATTTCTATTTGAAGTATTAGTTTAAAAAAAGCCCGTATGATAAAGCATTAAAGCCAACAATTTAAAACAAAACAAAAATATAAATAGGGCCAACTTGGAGTGTAAAAGACCGAATTAGATTTTGACTTTTTTCCCAAACATGAGACATTAGTATTCAGATTTCAGTGTTTTTTATTTTTCTCTCTAGTCACCATTGAATGATTTTTTTCGATCTCTCTCAAATCTTAAAATTAATATGAAAAAAGGGGTCCATCTTAAAATTTTAACCCGGGCCCCAAAAAAGTCAGGACCGGCCCTGATGACAACCAAACAATATAAAAAAAACTCAACTTTCTGAGACATCCTTGTATGATACCCGTAGTTTTTTTTTGTTTTATCTTCTCTAGTGAAACTTGATCTTTATCCCTCATCAACTCCAGTTGACTTGTCAATTATTCCAGAATTGATACCTGTAGTTTTTTTTGTTTTATCTTCTCTAGTGAAACTTGATCTTGATCCCTCATCAACTCCAGTTGACTTGTCAATTATTCCAGAATTGCCATAGTGGGCACGATATCTAGGACTATCACGTCCGGCTCGTCATCTTTGGATTGTCATCTTGATTCTTGAGATTTTCAAATTTTCAATAATTGTTTTACACCTAATAAACAAATAGAATCACTAAACGAGTCTCATTCAAATTCATTGGTTGATAATGCAAAACAAACAAGGATGGTAATCTTATGAACACAATAAAGGATAATCTCCTTTTATATATCCTAATCCTTTTCAAGTTTCGAGTGGGACATCGATTGGCATTTATAGTACATTTTACTACATAACCTTTTGAGTTTTGTCTCTTTAATTTGAAAAATGTTAACAAGCCCTCGTACGTATTTTAGTATATATACTTCATTTGCTTATTCAAAATTCAAACCAGAGAAACTTCTCTTCTGAAAAAAAATGATATTATCGAACCATATGTGAGACAAAGCTTTAGAGTCACCCAGATTTTCATTAATTTCCCTAGTAAAAATGTAACTCAAAAGCTTCCCAGATTTTAAAAGGTATAATATTATCAAATCGAGACTTTTTTACTTTACTTAACAACGGTATTATTTGATGCTTGCTGCTTGCTGCTGAAGATTAGAAATTTGTGTGAAAAACGAGAAAATCTTGCATGGGACTATCACGTGGTGAGACCATAAGACCGTCAAATGAGATTGCATCAAATTAAAATTTTATAATTTATTTTTATATTCCTAAGATAAATAATACAATCTCACTGGACAGTTTCACGGTTACATCACGTGACAATCCCATGCAAGAGTTTATCGTGAATAACAGAAGTACAAAGTTTCAACACAGTGAATATTTTTTTTGTGGGTGATTAAAGTAGGAAGCTTTATTCCAGGAGTTGCATATGGGTCTCGCTTAATTTTGAGGCAAAAGGAATCAATCAGCTTTTCCCCGTAAGCAACAACCATTATGGGGCAATTAGTGTGTCGCACTTGCACCGATAAATCTACATTGGGAGGGTAAACGGGCCAAGTATAATCCATGACCCGATCACTCTCATGACCGTCCATTATGTGGACCTTTTTTTTTTATACAAAAAATCTCTGTCGTTTTCTGGGTAAATAAACTAATAAAGACTAAAGAGTTAATAAGGGGCCCCCATTAAACTTACTTCACCTACTGATCCAAATATCTCTAATGAAATCCTACGGTCAGATACCCATTAGTAATAAATTAATTTATAGATCAAATTTGTACATTAAAATAGATAGACCCAATACAAATTTAGAAAACTAGAATAGAATCACTTCAGTTGTATACAAAGAAGCTTTTCTCTGTAGCAGCTCCAATCTCCACCTTCTCTTCTCTGCTGTTTCGGTTCTTTGTCTCCAAATGAGAATCTAGAACGAATAGCTCCAAAAACACCATTTTAGGATCTGTTTAGGCTTTAGCAATGGCTAAACCAACAAACCAGAGAAAACCCACCGAGGAAATTCACCCAAACCAAAAGAACAAGTCTCAAAAACCAGAGAAACCACCTTCTTGGGCAATTATGAGAGGCATTTTCACTTGTAAGCATCTCCAACCACATCATCAGCAACCTCAACAAGCAAATACAGAGAAGCAGAAGCAACAACCAGAAAAGAAGCAGAAGCAGAAACAGAAGCAAGAACAGCAGGCCATAGAGGAGAGTAGTAGTACTGCAAAGAAATGCAAGAAAATGAAGTGTTCAGGCTCACTATGTAGCAACACAAAGGTCATGCATAGACCTGAAACAGCTTCACCAGAAGCTCAGAGAAAAAGGGCTAATTCAATGGGTTCAAGTAGTACTACTACTAATAATGGATCCTCAAGCAGATCCATGAAAGCTCCTCTTCATGAACTCAATGGGGTTGTTTCTTCCACTAATTCTTCACTTTCTGCATCCTCAAATTCCTCCATTAATGGTGGTGGATCTTTTAGAGGAATGCCGTTTAGAAGATTCTCTGGTTGTTATGAGTGTAGAATGGTGGTTGACCCTGTTCTTGGAATCGCCAGAGACCCTTCTCTTAGAGGTAGCATTTGTTCCTGTACTGACTGTGGTGAGATTTTCATGAAACCTGAAAATTTAGAGCTTCATCGAGCTGTTAGACATGCAGGTACTCGACTTTTCAACTTTTTTCTTCTTGATTTTATTCATTTTTTTAACTCTTCACTAGAAAATTTGTTCAATCTGTTTTTCGATCAAAGAAAACTTGAAGCATCCCATTTCCATTTGTCAGCGCTATTACTTTTTCTCTCTTGCTTCAACATCCACCACCATTAATGTATGACCATTCACAAATTTCTAAATCTCTATCTGAATATCTATGAATTCACGTACAGTATCCGAACTGGGTCCTGAGGATACAAGCAAGAACATAGTGGAAATCATATTCCAATCAAGCTGGCTAAAGAAACAAGCACCCATTTGCAAGATTGATCGAATCCTTAAAGTCCACAACACTCAAAGAACCATTTCCAAATTTGAAGAATACAGAGAGTCCATCAAAGCCAAAGCCACCAAGCTTCCGAAGAAGCACTCACGTTGCATAGCAGACGGCAATGAACTCTTGAGGTTCCATTGCACCGCCTTTTCATGCTCATTAGGCCTCAATGGTTCCTCCAACTTGTGCAACTCAATACCACATTGCGGTGTCTGTAGCGTCATCAAGAATGGCTTTAAAGTAGCACAACAAGATCAAAGCACTAGTAAAATTAGTAGTAGTAGTGTCGATGGAAACGGCATTTTGACCACGGCGACAAGCGGCAAAGCTCATGATAAAGCTGGAATTGAAGACGATGGAAGTGATCGGAAAAGGGCAATGCTGGTTTGTAGAGTGATTGCTGGGAGAGTGAAGAAGAGCTTGGAAGGGAACATGGAGGATTATGATTCAATGGCTGCTGCTGTGGGGATTTACTCTAATTTAGATGAATTGTATGTGTTTAATCCTAAAGCTATTTTGCCTTGCTTTGTTGTTATCTACACTGGATTTTAGTACATGTAATTAATCCTTTTTTTTTTTTTTTTTAATTTTGAGCAAATGTGGTAAGATTTTATCTTGTTATCTTCTGCTTTGTCTCTCATTCCTAGCAAGCAAAACAAAAAAATAAAATCTCTAGTTCAGATGAAAAATAATAAATCTTAAATCATTTAATGTTTGTTTTTTATATTTATTGTTATCAGATGATAAAAAAAAAAAGAAGGAAAAATAAAAAAAAATCTTCATGGAATTTGTATTAGTTAAATCCAAATTGTATATATATTCAAAGAAAAAGGATGTAAATAGTAAATTTGAGTGAGATACACGTGTATTTGGATAATTTGAAACTAGTGTCTCGATTATCGAAAATGAAGAATAAATTTACGGGTCCAACTTGGGAGAAATAAACTTATAAAGTGTGACGAGGATCACCTAAACCAATACAGGAGTATTAATTGTACATACATTGGTATGACTTTGAGTTACGGTTACTGGATTCTATCAAGTGAGAAAGTTAGATAACATTAAATATGGTATTTTAAAATCTCTGACAATTATGTGTAATATATATGAATACAACAAGACTATGCTAGTGGAGTCTGATAGGAGATTCTAATGTTGTTGTTGTTTGTTTCCCTTTGTTGGGTTCCCTTTATTTCCTTTTGCAGTCTGGTGCAGCTTTGTCAAAAAAAAAAAAAAAAAAAAAGGGACAAGACTGCACTCTAGTCTATAGATTTTGTTCATGGTTTTGTTTGGGCACATTTACAAGGTTGTCTCTATACCCAAACAATTTACCTTCCATTTTGAGTGAACATGTTTACGGTGAGGGTATTTATAAATTCAATAATGTTATGAGACCCAAGAAATTAACTTAGAAATCAAACTATTTGGCGTATGACATTTTTCGGGTTATGCCAACGACCACCTACAAACTTTTCCTAAATATATCCAAAGATATTATGACATATGGCATGAATGACCGATTAAACTTAAAACTTCCCTTTATAGTAGTACTTGGTGCTATGTTATTTGCCGGTGCAAATTTGTTGTTCAAAAGAAAAAGGATGTAAATAGTAAATTTTTTGTTTCAATTAAAATAAATATTTATTGATTTTTTATATAATTGTTTTTTGATTTATTCATGGTAAGGATATTTAAAATTAATTATTAAGTATTTAAAAAAAAATTATATTTTTATAATATAATAAAATACAATAAAGTCATATAGGAATAACCTAATACGATATAATACAGTGTATCACCAAACACATGTTTGTATTAATGATAATACAGTCCAATACAATACAATACAAGCCAATATAGTCCAATACAATCCAATACGGTATACCAAATGAGCCCTAAGTTGGCATGCTGACTTTAATTTGCTAAACCTGGGTTGCTAATGAGTTGAAGATTTGTTTTTTTTTGTTTTTTGTTTTTGTTTTATATATATATATATATACATATAACTTAAGTGAAAAGTGTAAATTTTCTATTTTCTATTTTTATTTTTTTTTGTGGTGAAGTGATTTTAGTATATATAATTTTCGGTCATTATTTTACGAGAGAAATTCAAAACTAACCATGTGAAACATTAAACTTTTGTTAATAACCACTTTTAAAACTTTAATTGTTAATAACCACTTTTTAAAAAAACTTTCAGTGTATGTCCTTAAATTACCAGAGTACCCCTGAAAATAGTATTTTTTTTAATCTCGAAGCAAACTTGAAATCACGACTAAATTGAAAATGTTAAAACTTGAAATCATGACTAAATTGAAATGTCAAAACTTGAAATCATGCCTAATTTTAAATAGGGTTAAAAAATTAAATAGCACTATTTGAGGCTCTTTTTTGGGAACAGGCACCAACTTACTAACTTAAGTTTAAAAGGCACCATTTATGGTGAACGGACAAAATTGCCCCCCACAGTAACCTTCTTCACCAAAAGGCTCAAAAAAGGTTCGAAAAAAGTTCGGAAAAGGCTCGAAATGATTTCGTGCCTTTTTGAAATATTTTCGTGCCTTTTTACATTGTCATCGTGCCTTTTGAAGTTGTTATCGAGCCTTTTGGAAAAGTTATCGAGCCTTTTAGAAAGGTTATCGAGCCTTTTTGGAAAAGTCTCGATAACTTTTCCAAAAGGCTCGATAACCTTTCTAAAAGGCTCGATAACAACTTCAAAAGGCACGATGACAGTGTAAAAAGGCACGAAAATATTTCAAAAAGGCACGAAATCATTTTGAGCCTTTCTAAAAGGTTATCGAGCCTTTTGGAAAAGTTATCGAGCCTTTTAGAAAGGTTATCGAGCCTTTTTGGAAAAGGCTCAATAACCTTTCTAAAAGGCTCGATAACTTTTCCAAAAGGCTCGATAACCTTTCCAAAAGGCTCGATAACCTTTCTAAAAGGCTCGATAACTTTTCCAAAAGGCTCGATTAAAAAATTAAAAAATATTTCGAGCCTTTTTGAACAAAGTTTCCAGCCTTTTTGTACAGTAATCGTGCCTTTTTGTACATGAAAAGGCACGATTGGCGTATGAAAAGGCACGATTGTACAGTAATCGTGCATTTTCATTAAGTGTTCGAGCCTTTTCATACACTAATGAAAAGGCACGATTGGTGTATGAAAAGGCTCGAACACTTCATTTCGAGCCTTTTCAATGGAAGATTCAAAACCAAAAAAAATCCCCCGAATGAGCCTTTTCAATGGAAGATTCATTTCAAGCTCGACCCCCGAATGCGTTTGCGTAGAGCCACAAAACTAATTATCCATTGGAGGTCTGTTTTCAATCTCAGAAAACTTCAAAGTAAGAAAAGAATGTGTAAAGTAAGGGTATTTTTGTCCGTTCACCATAATAGGTGCCTTTTTAACTTAACTTATTAAAGCAGTGACATTGTCACCAAATCAGTTTAAAAAGGTGACATTTCTCACCAATTCCACATTTTAAATATCCAAACTTGAAATCTGGACTAAATTGAAATTTTCCCATTCTTCTTCTTCCTCAAATTAGGTTTAGTTTTTTTTTTTTTTTTTTTTTTGCAGACCACATCATCAATGGAAACAGAGGAGAGAGAAGAGAGAGGCCGACCGTCGATGACGACGACCCGGCTGTGCACGAACCAGCGGCGGCACACGAAGCACCACCTGGTCGTCGCACGAACCAGCGCGTCACTGGTTCGTGCGACAACCAGGCGGTGCTTCGTGTGCCGCCGCTGGTTCGTGCACAGTCGGGCGATGACTCTGGCGATGGGCGGCCCTCAAGCAAGCCAGCGAGAGGCAGATCGGGGAGAGAGAGAGAGGCAGATCGGGAGAGAGAGACCAGAAGAGAGAGAAAGAAAAAAAAAAGAGAAAAGAGAGAGAGAGAGTTTGGGGACCCTTTTTATATGAGGGCTTTCCAGTAATTTATAAAAAAAATGGTTATTAACAATTAAAATTTCGTTTGTGGTTAAAAACAAATTTCCCATAATATATGTGGTCATTTTTGGCAATTTCCACTTATGTTACCCGATAATTAAACAAACAAAATCACTAAAAGTCTCATTCAAATTCGTTGAGTAATAAATGAAAAATGCAAAACAAACAAGATGGTAACCTTATACCGCTCCATTTCAAGTTTCAAGTGGGACATGGATTGGTATTTTTATTACTACATACATAATCTTTTGTCTCTTTAATTTGAAAATTTTAACACGTACACGTATATATATACACTTCATTTGCTCATTCAAAATTCAAACTAGAGAAACTTCTTAGTAATATTGTCAATTTTTTTTAGGGATAATATCATTTTAGTCCCTATGGTTTACCATATTATACGTTTTGGTCCCTGTCGTTCTGGTTTTGACCATGCAGGTCCAAACGTTTTCAATTAATTTCTCTTCTAATCCCTACCGTCCAATTCCGTCAGGAATTTTGAAACTGACGTTAATACAGCAAGGGTAAAATGGTAAAATCATCCCTACCCCTTCTAGAATGTTGTATATGAAGGGCAAAACTGTAACTTTATTTAAATTAAAATTTGATTAAAAAAAAAAAAACCAAAAGCTTGTCTGAAAAGCTGACACGTCATATATCACTTTACAAAAACCTAACTATCGTGGTTAAACTTTACAAATTTTCAATTGCTGTAGTTTTTCTTCAGAAACTACCACACCATAAGCTTCAACCTTCGCGCCAAAAAACCATAAAGAACCCACCTTTTCTATCTGTTTTCACCTTATTTTCACGTTCGTCTCCAAGTTGTGTGCAACGTCTTGAGTTCTAGACGTTCGTTTTTGGGAATACTTGCAGAAGAACGCCTTTTGCGAGTACGATTTGAAGGTTGTTGAGTCTAAGGTTAGTTTTTGAAAGAATGATGGATGATTTAGCTGTTTTTGATTGATATTTGTTGCCTGCAGTGTTGTTATATCTAGATTCTTTAAAGCTTTCATCTACCTAGGGTTCTAATGTATGAGAAATTGGGGGTTTTTCCATTGAAAGGCAATTAAGTGTAATTCTTGGTTGTTGAAGTTGTTTTCTGTGTGTTATTACCTAAAATAGAGGAAATCATCGAAAATAATTGATTTTCTTTTCTTAAACTGTCAGGTTCGAATCCTTTAGGGTTTATCCTACTCTTTTATGTTTGGTTGGATTATTGTTTCATATTGAGTTTTCTGTTTCATAGTTGCATGTGTTGTTGTGTTTCCAGTTTTCGTTTGCATTTTTGAACCTAAGTATCTTTTTTGCTTGTTCAAAGTTTCATGTTTCGTTTTGTTTTGAGGGTTCCAGTAAATGTGTTTGTATACATGAGAGTGTTTTGGTGCAATGTGAATGAGTTTGCATGAAAATGGGTTTTTATGATCGGATTGCATTCCTATATCTTTTTGTGATGACCTGATACCATTTTTTTTTTTTTTTTTTTATGATCTGATTGTATATATATATTTTTGTGATGTTCCGATGCCTTTTTTTTTTTTTTTCCTGATGATCTGATTGCATTATTTTATACTCTTCTGATTCTTTTTTTTTTTTTTTTCGCACAGGTGACATGGATATTTTCAAAATAAAGGTGATATTTGGGACTGAGGTGGTTGATGTAGGTCAGTGTGATTCTGATCACATAAGTCTTATTCTCTTGATTCGTGCAACAATTCATGAGGTTAGTGGAAAAGATGAAGTGCCTGACGAAGATTGCCTTGTTTGGATACACTTACCTTGGTGTGGTGAGAGAGTTCAGGTGAATAGTGATAGTGAGTTAATTGAGTTTTTTCAGGTGTTTAGGGATCATGGGTTAGGAGAAATAGTTTTTGAGTTAGAGAAAACATGTAATGTTCCAAGTCCTCCAGAAGGGTCAACTTCTAGACCCAATGAAGAGGCTGAAGTGTTGGATCAGCATGGTGGTTACCAAGCTTTGGGTTGGTGTGATTCTGAGGCTGAAATGTTGAATTATGATGGTGACAGTGAGAAAGATGATGATAAGGATGTTGAGGATGTTGAGGATGGTGAGGAAGAGGGTAGACAGGCTAATGAGGGACAGAATATGCAGTATGATAAGGTCCCAGTATTTGAGGAAGAATTTGTTGATGGGGATGATGACATAATAAAGGAGTGCATGGATTTATTTGAAGGTTATCAGTCAAAGTCTAATGATGAGTACTTTAGTGACTCAGAGCTTGAACCTGAACAAGTTAGGATTGCCAAGTTGATGAAAGGTATACCTTTCAAGAAAATGGTGGGTTGTGAGATTAAATTTGAAGTAGGTCAGACATTTGACAATGCGAAGCAAATGAGAGAAGTATTCAGGGAGTATGCAATTCAAGAGGGGGTAGCTTTAAGTAGAGTTAAAAATGACCTTCTAAGACAAACCTACAAGTGCAAAGAAGCTGGTTGTCCTTGGAGAGCACATGGATCACGCCTCCTTGATAAAATGACATTCATGATTAAGACATTAGTTGATACACATGAATGCCATAGGATTTACAACAGTAAAGAGGCTAAGGTATCATGGATTGCCTCTAAGTTTGAAGACCTTGTGAGGAGAAATCCTAGTATTTGTGTTAAAGTGATAAGTGATCTATTAAGGGAGAGGTATAAGGTCTCGGTTGATAGTCAAAGGCTGTATAAGGCCAAGAGACGAGCCTTAGAGGGGTTACTAAAAGACCATGCTACATGTTTTAGTAAATTGAGGAGATATGCTTACATGGTCAGCCAAAGTAACCCTGGATCAGCAATTCATATTTCCACCCAACAACCACAACCTACATTTCATAGGCTGTTTTTAAGCTTTGAAGCTCAAAAATTAGGTTTTCTGGAAGGCTGCAGGCCTTTTATTGGAGTAGATGGGTGCCACTTGAAAGGCCCATATGGAGGAGTGCTACTTTCAGCAGTGGCATTGGATGCAAACAGTGGGTTATTCCCACTAGATGTTTGCATTTGTGAGAAGGAGACGCAAGATAGTTGGGAGTGGTTTTTACACAATTTGAAGATTCATCTCAAGTACCCATCAGACAGACCCTTGACTTTCATGTCTGACAGGCAGAAAGGTGTCATTCATGCATTGCAGGAGCATTTTCCATTGGCAAATAGAAGGTAATTTTCTTTTTCATTTTCATTTTTGAAGTTATGTATATATCGTAATTGGCTTTTGGTATATACTGTTGATCTGGGAATCTGATTGAATTGAAGGATCCATTTAGGTGGTTGATTTGGTGGGTGGCATATTAAGAGCTGAACATCTCTTATTTTTATCCATATCTTGTGATGTGATATTTGCAATTGGAAATGTTTTTAGTTCAATTTAATAGATTGCTCAAAAAGCTCATTTATTTTTCTTTAGATACAGTTACAAAGTGATACCGATTTAATTACTGTTGTAATGATTTTCTTACTTATTTAGGGGATATCCAATTTAAATTTGCAAACCTATCGAATTTGTCATTTTATTTTATTTCTTGTTATTCCATATTCCATTATTCATTACTTTTGAGAGCCCTGATATAGCTGGCTTACAAAGTAATAGAAAATAAATTAAAAAGGGGTTGTTGGCATTTTATTAAGGCAGTTTCTATAGTCTTTAAAAATGATATTAACTTGAACACAAGTGAAGCCATCAAATATGCATGCATATATCTGTCAACTATTCCCTTTTGTGATCCATTTTTGCATCAACATTTATTCAACTTTGAAAAGGAATAACATGTGATTCACAGTTCAAAATTTACATGTGATTAATTAGTTCAATGATGAATAGCAATTACATCTGTAATTTCCATATGCCATAGGTACTGTGCTAGGCATATATATGCCAACTTCAGACTAACCTTCAAGGGTGACCATTTCAAAAAACTGTTTTGGAGAGCTAGCCGAAGCTCCAATGTGTTCGACTTCAAAGAGGCAATGGATGAGATTGGTGGTATAAATCCTGCTGCCAAGAGTTGGTTACAAGAAATTGAACCAAAGCATTGGTCTAGGCATGCTTATGACCAAACAATTAGGTGTGACCATGTCACCAATAATATGACTGAAGCCTTTAATAGCATGCTAGGTACCCATAGAGCTTCTTCTTACTTAGAATTGCTTGAATTTATTAGAAGGATGGTTATGAGGAAATTCCAAGATAGAAAGGAGGAGTGTGAGCAATGGAATTCAGCTTTGCCACCAAGGGTGAATGCCAAAATATTGAAGAATAGTAAAGAAAGTAGGGTGTTGACAATTATAGCTGCTGGGAACAAAGAGTATGAGGTTTTAGGTCCAAATGAGGGATATGCTATTAAACTTGGTGAGTATAGTTGTCAGTGTGGTAGTTGGCAAGTGAGTGGGATTCCTTGTAGGCATGCAATGGCTGCCATAAGCCACCATTGTGGGAAGGCCGCAGTGAAGGATAAGATAACTGCATATGTCCATCAAAGTTTGACTAAGAGTGCCTACATGCAGACTTATAATGGAATGATCCACCCAATTCCTGATCAAAATAGGTGGCTAGAAGTCCCTGCTTGTATTCTAGTTGAAGGTCAAACGGAACACATAGATCCACCCCCCCGAACTGTGCAACCTGGAAGGCCTAAGATTCTGAGGAAAAGGGAACAGGATGAGGGCCCTAAAGGAGGAAAGTCTGGAACTGTGACATGCAAAATTTGTAACCAAGTTGGTCACAACAAAAGAACATGCAAAAGTGAGAAAACAAATGTATGGTATAACAAATTTCTTCATCTAATTCTTCTAGATTCATTTTTTCTAACTTGTTAATCTACTTCATTTTTTTTCTTTTCTAATTTGTTAATCTAATTCATTTTTTTTTTCTTTTTACAGAATAATGGAACCTCCACTACAACCTCATCTTCACATCAACCAATCCAACAACAATCAACCTTTGAAGGGTCTTCTTCACGAACATGCAAAAGGAAGAAAAAAAAGGTATGGCATAACAAATTTCTTCATCTAATTCTTCTAGATTCATTTTTTCTAACTTGTTAATCTACTTCATTTTTTTTTTCTTTTTACAGAATAATAGAACCTCCACTACAACCTCATCTTCACATCAACTAATCCAACAACAATCAACCTTTGAAGGGTCATCTTCACAGCCACCACCAACCCAGACTCAAACGCAAATGGACTTCTACTGATGGAAGATAGCACCACCACCACCAGCACTTCTTGGTTAAACAAACTCTAGTTTTATTTTGAATCTTTAAAACTGCATTCTACTTTATCTTGTCACATGCCTATTTTTTTGTTTAAATGTGTGGTCTTGTTGCTAGCATTTTTTAATTATGGTTTGTAAACCATTAGATATGCTGATATTTGATTTTTGAATGTGCTAGCACACACACCATGTAGATAGTTGGTAGTTATTGGCTGTGATTTTGTTATGCAGTGTTTTGCAATGTAAGAAAATTATGAACTCTAAATATTTTTTATTTATGCTTATGCTTTACTAATAATTACATTCCATGATTGCTTGTAATACTAAATACAAACACTGCCATTGTTACACCAAACAACACCATGTTAACTACCTACATTAGCCTTGACCCTCCTTGTGTAGACTCTAGGATATGCATTCTCCCATGAATGTTAGTTTCCAAATTATGCATCCTTACATGTAAGCTTTCTAGGTGCTGCACCCTTTGCCATAAAATATCCAACGTCTGCATTACATTTCTCATTTCTTGTTGAATCTGAAAATTTTCTCTACCATCATACCTTTGTGAATTGCTTCCAATGAATTCAGTTTGGTTGAATTTTTCATTGTCAGGATCCCAAAATTTATAGAAATTGCATTTTCCTTTCTCACAAAAGAAATACAATTTCTTTGGATTGTTTTGAGATTCAGATATCTTAACGGCAGCTTTAATCCCGCATGAGCATTTTCGGTTTTTGAATTTGATTATCCCGCCATTGATGGCCATTGTTGAGCTTGATGATGTCTCCATGATTGTGCTTGATGCTCTTGATTTGTGTTGTTTGTATTTGCTTAATATTGCTGTGGTTGGTTGACAGTAGCAGAAAATTAGAAGAAAATGTATGGATAGTAGAAAATTAGAAGAAAATGTATTAATAGAGTGAATGAGTTTGTTGAAGCAATGTGAATGAATTGTATGAAATGAGAGTGTGGAATTTATTGTGCAGGTGCAGGGGTTTTTATAAGGAAAAAATGAAAGAGCCGTTGCTAGTAAAGCAACGGTTAGAATTTTTGTAGGGAAAATAATAAGGGCATAATGGTCATTTTAGTTTCTGCACATGTCAGAATTTATGTAGGGAAAATAATAAGGGCATAATGGTCATTTTGGGTTCTGTACATGTCAGATTCTATGTTTTTAACGGGAAATATAACAGAAGGATCTGTATGACTAATACTGGAACGACGGGGACCAAAACGTATAATATGGTAAACCATGGGGACTAAAATGGTATTTTCCCTTTTTTTTATATATATACACTTCATACGCTATCCACATCGATTATCTCTTCTTCAGTTCTTCATTGTCTTCAAACCTCCCCCAAACACCATCTTTAATTTCTAAACGTTTTCCCACGTCTCTAGGAAGTTCCACATCAATTGAAACTCATTTGGTTCACATTAGGTTCATTTAAGAATACGTGCCAAACCTAATAATACTGTATTGTCAATACATAACCTTTTGTCTCTTTAATTTGAAAATGTTAACAAGTCGTACATGTATATATATATATATATATATACACTTCATTTGCTCATTCAAAAATTCAAACTAGATAAACCTCTGCTTATAATCAAGCTTATCCATACCTTATAATAAAATATACATCTCTTCTGTTGTCCCATAAAAAAAGTGAAAATATAGAACCATATATGAGACAAAGCTTTAGAGTTACCCAGATTTTCATTAATTTCCTTAGTAAAAATGTAACTCAAAAGCTTCCCAGATTTTAAAAGGTATAATATTAGTGAATAATATTATCAAATCGAGACTTTTTTTTACTTCACTTAACAACGGTATTATAATTGCTGCTTGCTGATGAAGATTAGAAATTTGTGTGACGAATAGAAGTAGAAAGTTTCAACACAGTGAATATTTTTTTGTGGGTGATTAAAGTAGGAAGCTTTATTCCATGAGTTGCATATGGGTCTCGCTTAATTTTGAGGCAAAAGGAATCAATCAGCTTTTCCCCGATAAATCCACATTGGGAGGGTAAACGGGCCAAGTATAATCCATGACCCGATCACTCTCATGACCGTCCATTCTGTGGACCTTTTTTTATATTTATTTTTTACAAAAAATCTCTGTCGTTTACTGGGTAATAAAGAGTTAATAAGAGGGCCCCATTAAACTTACTTCACCTACTGATCCAAATATAGGGATGTCAAAAATCCCCATGGGTACGGGGCCCCACGGGGACCCACCCTGTTTGGGACGGGTTTGGTACATGTTAATTGGGGTATAGAGTGGGGATGAGATTTGATTTTATAACCCAATTAATTTTGGGGCAGGGAATGGTATTTTGGTTCCCGTCCCATCCCCGCCCCATACCCCAATTAACATGGTGCATGGATGATTAAGAAACAAGAAACAAGAAACAAGAAACAAGAAACACAATTATGTTACAATTTTTTTCTTCAATTGTTTACATGGAGATGGAAGATGTATGGTCACATTTTTGTCATTAGCACTTCGTTCTTAGACAAGTATCAGGAGTTAAACTTTCGATCTTTATTTTCTTTTGACAGATTTATTTATGACGATTTTGTATTTCAATTTCATTTTTATTGAAAAAGAATGGTGTAATATTCATATGTTTGGTAATTCAGTTTGCGATAGACTTACCATGAATTAAAGTTTATTTACTTTTTAAACTAATTTTCTTTCTTCAATCATTTAATATTTTTAAAGAGCGATTGACATTTGTGATTGTGGCTTACAACACAAAGTGTATAATCATTAATATTGTCTTAATCAAACGGGGCGGGGAGGGGCAAGGTGGGGCGGGTACCGGGAGCCTTCTCCCCAAATGTGGATTCCCCGTCCCCGCCCCAAGTGGGGAATGGGGCGGGGACGGGAATCCTAGTTATATTTGGGTTTGGGGAATGGGGATGGTATCCCCACCCCGTACCTGCCCCATTGACATCCCTATCCAAATATCTCTAATGAAATCCTACGGTCAGATACCCATCATTAATAAATTAATTTATAGATCAAAATGGGGACATTTGTAAAAGTAGTTAAATTAAGAAATGAATTATTGTTTTTAATATAAAAAAAAATTTAAGTTATTGTTTTTAACTAGGCATAAGTTGTCAAGTCTAAAATGCCCATTAAAAAAAAAAATCAATTTGTTTGTAAAAGTAAACCTATATATATTTTTTATTTACAAACATAAACCTAAATTGTTTTAACGTCATTATTAATAAAAAATAAGAACCATCGTTTTCAGCTATAGTGAGAGAGGTAGAGGTGATCGGAGAAGAGGTGACAACCGCGCGACGGCAACGAGATAAGGGTGACCCCGACCAGACGCCGGCAAAGAAGAAGAAGAAAAAGAGAGGAAGAAAGGAAGGGATTGGATCGTGCAACGCCGGCGAAGAAGAAGCAGGTGCTTTCTGGCGACGATTCACAGCCGACGACCTAGGTTGACCTCGACCTATTTGTGACCCAATTTCGACCCATCTTCAACCCACTTCAACTTGAGTTCGACTGTATTGCTCAAGGTACAATTTTTGTTCAAATTTTGAGGCTTTTTATGATTCCTTGTACATTGGGTAATCTAATTTAAATCGTAGTTTCTTAAGTTTTATTTTGATTTTAGTTGTCTTGTTAAAAGTTTGTGGTCTACAGTATGTTCGAGGGTTTATGAGTTCTTTTTTAGGCGTTTGGTTGCGGAAGGTATCGAATTAGAATTTTTTTTGTTCTCATTTTAATATCAGTTTCAGTTATCTAGCTCTTTGAAGTTTTTTTGTGGAAGGTATCGATTTGGAGTTTTTTTTTGTCTTATCTTATCTTTGAAGTTTTCTGTTGATATATTGTGTGTATTAGAATTTTTATTTATGGTTTTATTCTGTAGTGATCCAATTGAAAGTGTTGGAAAATTTTGTGATAAACTCTTAATTTGAGAGGACAAATTGAGTATGATTAATTCCATGAAAATGGAATATTAAAGTGTATTCGAATTCTCCTCCGTGAGAGCTTCGAAATGATATACTCAAACTCACAAAATGGTTAATGGGTGAATGAGAAATTGAGTCTCAAGGTCACTAGACTTTTTGCCACTTCCCTAAGTCAACGTTTTTGTGTGAAGAATAAGGAAGTTTTAATTGTCTGGATTCTGATATTCTTGCTTGATCACCAAGAATATAGAATTGGGTTTTTAATTAAATTATTTTCCTTATTAAAATCAGAAACGTGTTCAAGAAGCTTTGGTCTAGAATCGTATTCAAGAAGCTTCGGTTTGCTTGTTCACCAAGAATCAAGCATTGTATTCAAGAAGCTTCGGTTTGCTTATTCACCAAGAACCAAACATCATATTCAAGAAGCTTCGTTTTTGCCTATAAATACCCTAGTGTTCTTTTCATATCAATAATCCAAGAACACACATAGCAGCCAAAATACTTTCTTCTCTACTCTATTCTTGGTAAGTTTGAGCTCGGTTTGAATTCGCTGAGAGTGGCTTGTGCTTCGCACTTCCACTGTTAAACCGTTGTATCCTGGGAGACGATCGCTGATACACATACGGTGTTATATACGGCGAAATCGTCTTAAGGACACCGTGTGAAACACGGGCCTCGGTTTTTCCCTAACCGGTTTTCTAACGTGTTGATTTGTGTTGTTTTGCTTTTCGTTTTTCTACAGGTTCTGACCAGATTGTTGATTTACAAACAACAGAAAGCTGGTTGTCTCTATTGCATATTGATGATCTAGTCTATTTTCTTGCTCGCGATCAGCCACATACAATCTCTATATGTTGTTTTTAGGAAGTAATTGACAATGATTCTATTCAATACGGTGTTTTCCCCTTATTAGATTGAATTTTTATGAGTTTCCCCTGCAAATTTTTGTTTAATATATGTATACAGTCTTTCTATTATCAGTTCGAACTGACAATAAATATGAAGAATGTAAACCACAGATTATGGAGAAGTTTTGACAAGTGCATACATTGATAATAGAAAATCTGTATATGTATATATTCTAATAAGTGATTCCTAATTTGATATTGTTGCGTATCCATTGCGGTAGTATTTTTTTGTTTTCCATTGATGTTGATATTGATGCATAATAAATGTTGCATACATCTGATTATAAAGAGTTTCGTATTTCGAATGGTTTCTTTTGTTCATTTGGTTTATGAGATTGTTACTAGGAGTCTGGGATCATTTATTTATTTTATTGTTTTTGACTGTCCAATTAGTGTCTTATGTTTTTAGTTTTTTGATGTAGACCTTAGTTTTCTTGATTTGTGAGTTTTTTGTTCTTATAACCTGTCCTTTTTTGGGGGTTTTTCTGGTTTGTTGTTTTACTGGTCATCTGGCATCTCCCAGTATGCTTGTCTTTGCATATTTTTTTGGCTGTTTTTTTTTTGCTTGGGCTGTCCTTGTTTCTTCTCTGTTTTCTGGGCGTGATGTTTCTTCTTTTGTTTCTTGCTTTAAGCCTATTTGGCCTTTATCAATAAAGTTAGTTGTTCAAAAAAAAAAAAAAAAAAAAAAAAACAATTAGGAAGTTTATACACTCTCAATGTTTTCAAAGGTGAGCTAAGGTGCTTGTGTGACGTGAAACACTGGAAACGTGCATTAGAACCCTTAGGATTGTTGATGTGCTATTATATTTTGCATTGATTTTATTTGGATGACCTTTAATTAGGCAGTTCATCACTTGTATATATTTGGTTATTGTGTAGATGCTAGTTGACCTTCAGAAGGAATCATAATCTGTTAACTATTGCTTGAGAAAATGTTTTAAATAATGTGTTTTAAATAAGGTAGATAATAAAAGAATTATGAAACTTAGCTTTGGAACGAAAGAGCCTCCTAGGACTTATTTATGTTGCAATGGTTCTTCTTGAGAATATTTTGTGCCAATGTTATATGTCAATTGAAGGTGCAAAAGTATAGTTGGTATTATTATCTGAATGACTGAACTTAAATTCTCATTTATGTCAAAAAAATTTCTTTTAGATGATATTATTGCTTTAATTTAGCAATAACGGAATCAAAATAATTTCTCCAGGGAGTTTATTCAAGAAAGCCTTTTAAGTCATTAACTGTGCTCTGTGTGTTATGAGTTGATTAGAGTCATGCTAAATTTTATTATGTTTTTACTTTTGATTTTGTTTCAGACTTAGAATTAATTTTTTAGGTTTAAGGTTTGTAATATTTATTTCTTGGAATGTAGATTTTGATACCTTGTTGTGTATGTTCCTCTCATTGGGTGCTGTGTGAACTTAATTTATACACGCACAAAATTGAGATTTACGACTCATTACAAGAGGGGAATGACAAGAAGAAACAACTAGAATGGGTACCTCATATTAAGTCACTCGTCTCATTTTTACCTGGTATACTTCATACTGCTGGATATTATGAGCAACGCAAATCCGATCCTAAACATTTGGAGGTTGATGTTGTTGAACCGTACTTGATTCCTCAGCAAAATGACACGTGAGAACATTTTTAATGTTTGTTTGTTTATTTTCAACATTTTATTACTATTTTCACTTATCTATATTGACAACTATTATTGGTAAATACAGGAGGAGTTGCGGTGTATTCATCATGAAGTACATGGAAAATGTTGTTCAAGATAAATGTTGCTAAATAGACTTCACAGCGGACGATATGAAATGAAATTGCTGAATGGTTTTTTCAAGCTTCGAAGCTATGTCAATGACATTAGATAGATGTTGCCATTTAAATAGAGGAAACTTAAACCAATTTTTTTGGTAATGTTAACAAACAAAATTTCAAGTTAAAAAAGCATATATAGAACCTAATTGTCAGTTTTTTCATCACAAAATAATAGTGCAGTTTTTTGTTTCTTCTCTCTTTCATTTTAAACACAATATACATGCCTAAATATAAAATTAAGAATTGATCCTAACAATGTCCTAATAATTTAATTAAAACCAAGTCCATGATTTTCGAACAAAAGTTGTACACATTTTCATCATTTTAAACAATAAATAACAATCCAAATTGCAACGAATTGACTTTAAAAAAAAAAAATTAATAAAAGTTTCAACGGTTAACAACTAACACTTAACAAGTTTCAAAAGTTAACATCTAACACCCAATAAAAATTATAACGTTATAAAATGAAAGTTTGATGGTTTTGCTTCCATGTTTGAGCATGTGTATCAATCCATAAATATTTATAAAGAATGATGTCATAAATATTTCTATCAATCCCAATCAATATGTATGTTTTCTCCATCAACTCATTGTATGACAACTTGTTTTCCACCCACTCACCAATAAGTTACCCATCCATGTAATCTAAATTGTCCCATCGACCGTTGTAATTGATTGCTAACCTAAAGTTTTTCATAGTTCTTGAAGCAAATAATAATTGAAAAAAAAATCAGTTCATAAAAAAAATTGTAAGAAAAACAGTGTTTCACATTTCCCAATGATATATCACATAAAACATGAAATATCTCATGTATGTCATATTTTGCATGAACTATTTCATGTATGTCATGTTGGGTATGAAATATTCCCTTTATACAGTATTTCATGCAAGATATGAAATATCCCATGTATATCATGTTACACATGAAATATCTCATGTATGTCATATTGGACATGAAATATCTTATATATGTCATGTTGGGTATGAAATATCCTAGTTATGCAATATTTCATGCAAAACATGAAATATCCCATGTATATCATGTTGTGTATGAAATATCACATGTATGTCATGTTGGGCATGAAATATCCCATGTATGTCATGTTGGGTATGAAATATCTCCATTATGCAGTATTTCATATAAGGCATGAAATATCCCATGTATATCATGTTGTGCATGAAATATCCCATGTATGTCATATTGGGTATGAAATAATGGAGATATTTCATATAAGGCATGAAATATCCCATGTATATCATGTTGTGCATGAAATATCCCATGTATATCATGTTGTGCATGAAATATCCCATGTATATCATGTTGGGTATGAAATATCCTCATTATGCAATATTTCATACAAGGCATGAAATATCCTATGCATATCATGTTATGCATGAAATATCTCATATATGTCATATTAGGCATGGAATATCCTATGTATGTCATGTTGGGTATGAAATATCCTATTTATACAGTATTTCATGCAAAGCATGAAATATGCCATGTATATCATGTTAGGAATGAAATATCTCATGTATGTCATGTTGGACATGAAATATCCTATGTATGTCATATTAGGTATGAAATATCCCCATTATGCAGTATTTCATAAAAGGCATGAAATATCCCATGTATATATTATGTTGAGTATGAAATATCTCATGCATATCATGTTGGGTATGAAATATATCATGCATGTCATGTTGGGTATGAAATATCCCGTGTATGTCATGTTGGACATGAAATATCTCATGTACTTCAGAAATACATGATTGCACAATATTAAGTGATGTGTCACGTTAAACATGAAATAACCAACTTATATCACTTTTACCGTGACACATTGCGTGAAATATAATTTCAAACCGAAATCGAAGTTTCTTCCATTGTCAACAAAAAAACTTCAAAATTGAAACAAAATAACAAAGACCCTTCAACAATATCATCTAAGAAACATAATAATGCTATTGAAATTGAAGATTTACAAACCTTGAAGTTTTGAACAGAGATTCAACCACAAACTTGAAATTTTCAAAAAACTCTTCCCAAATCTTGGTTTCTTTGCGATTTCCCTTCGAAATAACTTTAATTTCTTGACAAAAATTAGTTGAGAACTAAGATTTGATAAAGATATGAGTGACAAAAAGATGGGTGATAGAGATGAGTGATAGAGAGAGATGAGTAATGGAGAGGAAAAAAAAATTAAAGGGAAAAAGAGGATAAAAGGGTAGTTTTGAAATTTATTGACAAAAAACAATAATGTATTATGATGACCGGTTACAAACAATAAAAAACTAGAATTTGGTTAGAAATCCATTCTATGGTTAGGTTATTTTTTACAATTTTCACTCAAATATGTCCATTAAAATAGACCCAATACAAAGTTAGAAAACTAGAATAGAATCACTTCACTTGTGTAGACAAATGAGCTTTTCTCCGTAGTAGTTCCAATCTCCACCTTCTCTTCTCTGTTGTTTCAGTTCTTTGTCTCCAAATGAGAATCTAGAACGAATAGCTCCAAAAACACCATTTTAGGATCTGTTTAGGCTTTAGCAATGGCTAAACCAATAAACCAGAGAAAACCCATCGAGGAAATTCACCATAACCAAAAGAACAAGTCTCAAAAACCAGAGAAACCACCTTCTTGGGCAGTTATGAGAGGCATTTTCACTTGTAAGCATCTCCAACCACATCATCATCAACCATAACAAGCAAATACAGAGAAGAAGAAGCAACAACCAGAAAAGAAGCAGAAGCAAAAACAAGAACAACAGGCCATAGAGGAGAGTAGTAGTACTGCAAAGAAATGCAAGAAGATGAAGTGTTCAGGCTCACTATGTAGCAACACAAAGGTCATGCATAGACCTGAAACAGCTTCACCAGAAGCTCAGAGAAAAAGGGCTAATTCAATGGGTTCTAGTAGTACTACTACTAACAATAATTCCTCAAGCAGATCCATGAAAGCTCCTCTTCATGAACTCAATGGGGTTATTTATTCCACTAATTCTTCACTTTTTGCATCCTCAAATTCCTCCATTAATGGTGGTGGATCTCTTAGAGGAATGCCGTTTAGAAGATTCTCTGGTTGTTATGAGTGTAGAATGGTGGTTAACCCTGTTCTTGGAATCGCCAGAGACCCTTCTCTTAGATATAGCATTTGTTCCTGTACTGAATGTGGTGAGATTTTCATGAAACCTGAAAATTTAGAGCTTCATCGAGCTGTTAGACATGCAGGTATTGAACTTTTCAACTTTTTCCTTCTTCAATTTTATTCATTTTTTTTTCATCTTCAGCTAGAAATTTTGTTCAACCTGAATATCTATGAATTCACGTACAGTATCCGAACTGGGTCCTGAGGATACAAGCAAGAACATAGTGGAAATCATATTCCAATCAAGCTGGCTAAAGAAACAAGCACCCATTTGCAAGATTGATCGAATCCTTAAAGTCCACAACACTCAAAGAACCATTTCCAAATTTGAAGAATACAGAGAGTCCATCAAAGCCAAAGCCACCAAGCTCCCAAAGAAGCACTCACGTTGCATAGCAGACGGCAATGAACTCTTAAGGTTCCATTGCATCGCTTTTTCATGCTCATTAGGCCTCAACGGTTCCTCCAACTTGTGCAACTCCATACCACATTGCGGCGTCTGTAGCATCATCAAGAATGGCTTTAAAGTATCACAACAAGATCAAAGCACTAGTACTAAAATTAGTAGTAGTAGTGTCGATGGAAACGACATTTTGACCACGGCGACAAGCGGCAAAGCTCATGATAAAGCTGTAATCGAAGATGATGGATGTGATGGTAAACGGGCAATGCTGGTTTGTTGAGTGATTGCAGGGAGAGTGAAGAAGAGCTTGGAAGGGAACTGGAGGAATATGATTCAATGGCTGCTGCTGTAGGGATATATGTAAGATTTTTGTTTTATAAAATCATTGTGAGCAATATAACATTATATTTTGTAACTACGAAAAACCGAATTGATTGGAATGTTTAAGTTATAGAGATTTGACCGGATGATGAGCCCAATTAAGTGTGATCAATATTTGTGGGATTGGTGCACATTGACTACATTATATCAATGTAGCATATGGTATGAGCTATTTTATATGTGTGGACCTGGTATTCCTTTTAGGACTAGCCATCCTATTAGGGTTGAGAGAATCCTTTATGGGTTAGGATTCTCTCGGTAAGTTATACTGTGTAGGGGGTCCCTCCTCTAGCTCATTAAATATGGGAAGTCTCCCCATTGGGTTTCTCTAGCAAAGTTTGTGAGAATGGAGGAGAAGACTCTCTCTCCCCTCTCTTGTTTTTTTCAGGAAATGCTCTCATCTCTTTCAACATCGAACAACAACCAAAGCTTGCTGCTGCTGCCATGGATTCAGCTGGAAATTTCAGATAAGTTCTTTTCTTGATTCATGCTTATGTTATTAATTATGAGATGCATGAGTATTGTGTATAATCCTTACAGTGGTATCAGAGCCACTCATAATTTGCGTATGCTGAATCACTGAATTTTGTTGTTGTTCATGTACTGTGTTGCTGTGTTTGTTGAATCCGTATGAACAAAAATTTTGAGAAAAATTTGTTTGTGTTATTTTTTCTGGATTCGTATGGTAGATGAACTTGAGAAGGGGGTTTGGTTTCAGATCAAGTTTTGATCTGATATGGGGATACATCAGATCACTGTTTTTGTTTGATTTTGTTTTGGTGATCTGGGTTTGCCTTTTGGGTTGATGGGTTTCACCCACAAATCCGGTTTGATGATCGCGGATCATCTCCGATCGCCCAAACCAGCTGCCTTCTTGGTCAACGCCTATTTTCCGGTGGGTTTCCCTTGGAAACCCTTGCGTTTTGCGGTGAGAAGGACCGTCGTCGGTCACCGACCATGATCTGGTCCAGATCGAGCCCCTCCCGCCGCCAGTCATTTCAATCCACGTGGAGATCGATCACTGATCGTCGTTCGATCGGCGTTCACAGGTCACGTGCTGCTTGGCCGCCGTTTGGCGTTGCCTTCAGGTGACTGTGGAGGTGATCTGAAGCAGCTGGGCATGGAAACTAGGTCTCTGACCTTGGTTTTGCCTCAGGCCCTTTTGTTGAAAATTTGAAATTCTTGAGGGATTGGCTTGCAATTATTTTTGGGCCATTTGTGATTATGACAAAATTGTGGGCCTATTTGTAATTTTGTAAAATTAGGGGCAGTTTTGTAATTTTCCAAAAAAAAAAAAGATTTTGGAATTATTGTAGTTCATAATCTTTGTGATTTCAGATGATTATGTTTCTAAGTAGTAAACAAATCATTAAGTTTTCATGATGATTATTTTGTATGAAATTAATAATCCGTTTTGTGTACTGTTCTCGTGAATCGGGTGATTATGTTTTCACTTAGTGGCTAATCATTTCGATTTTGAGAAGTTAGATGACAGACGGTTATTGATTTGGATGGCTTTAATATGAAATTGATAATTTGTTTTGTGTACTGTTCTCGTGAATCGGGTGATTATGTTTTCACTTAGTGGCTAATCATTTTGATTTTGAGAAGTTAGATGACAGACAATTATTGATTTGAATGGTTTAAATAATTGATAGAATATTCTCGTAAATTGGATGATTATGCTTTCACGTAGTGACTAATCATTAAGATTTTGAGATATTCGTCGGTTATCAATTATTAAATTTGAACTGCAATGATGGAAACTGAAATGCATGTGTTAATCATCTCTGTAGGAGAGTTATCACATGTGATAGGTGATGTTCTTCTCCGTAAGAGGTTCATTATCTTGAGCTATTCAGTTAAAGAATGTTGTGATCTTTGCCCAATCACATGTTGCATTATGTTTCTATAAATGTTTTGATTGTTTTAATAATTGATTGAATATTCTCGTGAATTGGATGATTATGCTTTCACGTAGTGAGTAGTGACTAATCATTAAGATTTTGAGATATTCGTCGGTTATCAATTATTAAATCTGAATTGGAATGATGGATGCATGTGTTAATCATCTCCGTAGGAGGGTTATCGCATGTGATAGGTGATGTTCTTCTCCGTAGGAGGTTCATCATCTTGAGGTATCCATTTGATTGTTATATTATGAGCATGAAATCTGAGCAACCGTCTGCCATCAAACCTCTGGATGGGACTAAATTTTTGAGGAATGGAAAAAGACAGTTGTTGCTGTCTTAGCTCTTTGGGGGTAGACCTTTTCGTTGTGTGAGAATAAGCCTTCTAAACTTACTGTTGAGAGTACCGTGCGAAAAAGGGTCTTATCGAAAGAAATGGAAATAATCTAATCGGACATGTTTGATGATGATGTGTTTGTCCATTGCCAAAACCATTAAGAAAAGTATCCCAGAGTGTAGGGATGCAATGACTTTTCTTAAAGCTGTGAGTGGCAAGAGTAAGAATCAAAGAGCTCATATGGTTACTCACAGCTACAAGGGTGAGAAGAAGTTCTATGGGGGTAAGAAGTATAAACCTCATGGAAAGAAAGCTAGTAAGCCTGATGGGTTCATTAAGGCAAAGGGTAAAGACATGAAAGGAAAATGTTTTTGGTATCGCCACAATGGCCATATGAAGATTAATTGCTTCAAGTTTGAGAATCACCTTGAAGGTGCCCCTTTTAGCTCTCGTTTTCTTGGTGAAAATTCTCGTTCCGCTACCGTAGTAAATTTCACCATTGGATCTAAACGTTAGAGTGAAGATTGTTCTTCTACGCTATGGCATAAGCGTTCGGTCCATATACCCAAAGATTGAATTGAAAGATTAACCAGAAATGGTATTCTTGATTCATTTGACTTTTCAGATTTTGAGTCTTGTGTTAATTGTCTGAAGGGTAAAATGACAAGAGTTAGAATGAAGGGGGCTACCGGATGTGAAAATCTATTGGAAATCATTCATACGATTTTTATGGGCCATTTTCACCCGCCACTCTTGGTGGATGTAAATACTTTATTTCTTTCATTGTTGATTTCTCGCGTTATGGGTACGTCTATCTCATTCACGAGAAATCTGAAGCCTTGGATATTTTTGAAATATATATAAGGCTGAGGTTGAACTGAAATTAGAAAGAAATATCAAGTGTGTTAGATTCGATTGTGGGGGTGAATATTATGGCAGGTATGGTGAAGCTGGTCAGATTCCGGGTCTGTTTGCAAAGTTTTTGCAACAATGTGAGATTGGTGCTCAATACACTGTGCATGGTGAACCTGAATAGAATGAAGTTGCTGAAAGAAGAAATCGTACATTAATGGACATGGTAAGAAGCATGATCAGTACAACTTCTTTGCTTAAATTTTTATAGGGTGATGCCTTAAAAGACAGCAACTTATATTCTTAATAGAGTTCCTAGTAAATCAGTGCCTGAAACTCCATTTGAGATGTGGTATGGTTCGAGGCCAAGTCTAAATCACATGAGTATGGGGAAGTCTTGCAGAAGTGAGGCCTTATGATTCTAATTTGAAAAGTTGGATTTTAAGACCATCTGTGCATTTTTGTGGGATATGCAGATAAATCTAAAGGAAGTAGATTTTATTGTCCTACATACTCTATGATGATTGTTGAATCTAAACGTGCAGTATTCTTGGAAGAAGGTACTGACGTTGGAACAGACACGCAAACTCATGAGTTTGCGTTTGAGGAAGAAAGATCGGCTAATCCGATACTTTCTACTTCATTGGATATTCACATACCACCTCTTGGGCATTATGATGAGCCCCTATCTGATCAGGATGAGGAGCCTCTACTGATTCTTGATGAATCTCAACCGGTTATTTATGAGCCCAAGCCAGTTATGGATAAACCCCAGCCAGCTGTTGATGAGCCGTAACCAATTGTTGATGAGCCGCAACCAATTGTTGATGTTCCTTTAAGGAGATCTCATAGGGTTCAAAGATCTGCCATTCCTGATGATTATATTGTTTATTTACAGGAGCATGACTTTGATCTAGGAGTGGATGATGATCCCAGAACTTATGGTCAAGATGTTCAAAGCTCTAAATCGTCAGATTGGATGGATGCTATAATCGATGAACTGAGATCCATGGATACAAATCAAGTTTGGGATTTGTTTGAACTGTTGGATGGTTGCAAGCCCATTTAGAGCTGCATGAAAAGGATGTATTCATGGAGCAACTAGAAGGTTTTCAAGTAGTTGGAAAGGATCATATGGTTTGCAAGCTCAGGAAATCCCTGTATGGTTTGGAGCAAGCTTCAAGGCAATGGTACTTGAAATTTGATGATGTTGTTACATCATAAGGTTTTGTTGAAAATTCGATGGATCATTGCATATACCTCAAGGTCAGTGGGAGCAATTTTATCTTTCTTATACTTTATGTTGATGATATTTTGCTCGCCAGCAATAATTTGGGGTTACTGCATGATACCAAGAATTTTCTGTCCCGTAGCTTTGTAATAATAGATCTTGGGGAAGCCTTTTATGTCCTTGGGATTGAGATACATCATGATAGGTCACTTGGTTTGCTTGGATTATCTCAAAAAGCTTATATTAGTTAAGTGCTAAAAAGGTTTTACATGAGCACTTGTTCCCCAGGTGAGGCTTCTATCGTGAAAGGAGATAAGTTTAAGAAGCTATAGAGCCCCCTGAGTGAGCTAAAACGTTCTCAAATGAAAGATGTCCCATATTCATTTGCGGTTGGCAGTTTGATGTATGCACAGGTTTGTACGCATCCTGATATTGTTTTTGCAATTAGCGTACTTGGCAGACTTTTGAATAATCCTGGTATGAATCATTGGATAGCAGCAAAGAAAGTTATGTGTTATCTGCAGCGAACAAAGGATTTCATGCTCACATATAGGTGTTCAAGCATATTGGAAGTTGTTGGCTATGCAGATGTAGATTTTGCTGATTGTTCAGATGATCTAAAATCCCTTCAGGATTTGTGTTCATATACCCATATCGTGGAAGAGTGTCAAGTAGACACTTACAGCTTCATCTTTAATGCAAGCTGAGTATGTGGCATATTATGATGCAACTATTCAAGTAGTCTGCTTGCGGAATTAAATTTTCAGGGACATAGATTGTGGATCTTATTTCTAATCCAATGACAATCTATTGTGATAATTCCGCAGCTGTTTGTTTCTCTGAGAACAATAAATGTTCTTCGATCTAAATACATAGAGATCAAGTATCTTGTGGTTAGAGAGAAAGTTCAGGAATTGCAGACTACTATAGTTCATATTGCCATAGAAGAGATGATAACTGATCCCTTAACCAAATGACTATCTCCGAAAGTTTTCCAGGGGTATGTTACCCGTATAGGATTGGTAGATAGTCATGATATGCTTGGTTAGTGGGAGTTATCTTTTGTTCAAACTGACTGCAGTCTTTGTTAAATAAACTTTTGTTTATTTATTCTTGAGAATATATTTGTACATTGTATATGCATGTTACTTGCCATGATATGCGCGCATGTATGTTTTGATTGTGGCAGGTAATCTCAAAGCTTTTGGCTTTGAGTGGGCAGTTCACTCATAAGGTATAAAGGTTTCCACCGATAAGTGAACATTACTTAAGACATAATGATTTGCCCGTCTTAAGGGAAGATATCAAGGCTTTTGTCCTTGATGGGCAGTTCACTCATAAGGTATAAAAGTTTTCACCGATGAGTCAACATTACTTAAGACAGAATGATTTGCCCGTCTTAATGGAAGATATCAAGGCTTTTGTCCTTGATGGGCAGTTCACTCATAAGGTATAAAAGTTTTCACCAATGAGTGAACATTACTTGAGACAGAATGATTTGCCCGTCTTAAGTGACTTCGCATAATTTCATTATGCGAAGGAGGACCTATATGGAAATAGGCATGATGATCACATTTGCATGTAATTTCCATACCACACATACATACCATTTTACCTGGGTAAGTAGAGCTGAGGGTATTTTGATTGCATATGGTCTTATGTCGATTATTGATGTAATGATCTATGCAGTTGGATACTTAAGGTTCTATTGTGCTAAGGGGAAGGAAGGTGTTTCTCTTTTAAACATTCTGTTTTATGGCCATAAAAATTGTTTGTCAATTCGGAGTGTCGTTTTCTAAATGAATTTATAAATGTAAATAATAATGTCTATGTAGCTCAAGTGGGAGAATGTAAGATTTTTGTTTTATAAAATCATTGTGAGCAACATAACATTACATTTTGTAACTACGAAAAACCGAATTGATTGGAATGTTTAAGTTATAGAGATTTGACCGGATGATGAGCCCAATTAAGTGTGATCAATATTTGTGGGCTTGGTGCACCTTGACTACATTATATCAATGTAGCATATGGTATGAGCTATTTTATATGTGTGGACCTGGTATTCCTTTTAGGACTAGCCATCCTATTAGGGTTGAGAGAATCCTTTATGGGTTAGGATTCTCTCGGTAAGTTATACTATGTAGGGGGTCCCTCCTCTAGCTCATTAAATATGGGAAGTCTCCCTATTGGGTTTCTCTAGCAAAGTTTGTGAGAATGGAGGAGAAGACTCTCTCTCCCCTCTCTTGTTTTTTCAGGAAATGCTCTCATCTCTCTCAACATCGAACAACAACCAAAGCTTGCTGCTGCTGCCATGGATTCAGCTGGAAATTTCAGATAAGTTCTTTTCTTGATTCATGCTTATGTTATTAATTATGAGATGCATGAGTATTGTGTATAATCCTTATAATATACTCTAATTTAGATGAATTGTATGTGTTTAATCCTAACTCCTAAGGCTATTTTGCCTTGCTTTGTTGTTATCTACACTGGATTTTAGTACATGTAATTAATCCTATTTTTGTTTTGAGCAAATGTGGTAAGATTTTTATCTTGTTTTCTTCTGATTTGTCTCTCATCCCTGGCAAACAAAACAAAAATCTCTAGTTCAGAGGAAAAATAAATAAATCTTAATCATTTAATGTTTTTTCTTTATATTTAAATGTCATTAAATTAAGAAAATATTAGCAAGTAGCAAAAGTTCACGAGAAAATCCGAACTAAATATGTTACTAGAATGAATGAATTAATTACCCTTTTGTCTTTTAAATGATAATTACCCTTTTGTCTTTGAACACATGTTAAATTATTATTGTTAAGATAATAAAAAAAAGGAAAAATAAAAAAATCTTCATCGAATTTGTATTAGTTAAATCCAAATTGTATATATATAATTCAAATGAAAAAGGATGTAAATAGTAAATTTGAGTGAGATACACGTGTATTTGGATAATTTGAAGGGTGAAATCCATTTAAGTTCCTCTAGTTTGACCTATTATACAAACTGGTCTCCCGGTTTTCAGTATTATCCCGTTAAGTCCTTCTGTTAAAAATTTCGTTAAAAAAGTACTTTCTGACAGGTCAGAGGGTCAAATGACCTTGCTACCCTCGATTAAAAAATAAAACAATAAAAATTAAAAATTAAATTCAAACAAACATCAGAAATTAAAAATTAAATTAATGGTATATTAATAATTAAAAACTAAATTAAAAAATTGATTTACTAATTTAAAAAATTAAAAAAAGTCAATTTCTTGTTTATTCAAATTCATTCTCTGATACATAGAGATTTGCAAAGATGATCGACAATAACATTAAACAACATAATCAACTTCAAGTCTCCAACATTAAAACCACCATTATCATCATCAAATTCTAGTGACCAAAACCCAAACCACCATTATCAAATTCAAGTCTCCAACACCCAATTCAGTCTCCAACACCAAACCATTACCATCATCAACCATTGAAGCCCACCGCCGAGTCAAACCCATCTAGCTCCAATTAAACACAACCTAATTTAACACCAAAATCACTAACCTAAATTAAACACCCAAATCCAATTTCCCATCATATTCTCCACCACCACTACCAAAAACACACCCAACACACCACCACCACCACACACTCAAGAAATCACCACCAAACACAATACCCAGAATCCTCCACCATCAAACACATCAAAAACCAGCCACACAAATTCTCACTAGGTGTCCAACAATCCACTAACACTAAAATACCCCACACCATTACCAACACCTTTACCATCTCCAAATCCAACTCTATCACCAACAACTGCCATGCCATAACCACCGTGAGCTCCAACTGCCACCGTACCCTTCGACCTCCGACCGCTGTCGCTCCCTCCTCACTATCACCGTGCACCGTCCACCAAAACTCTACCACCGCTGCGACATCTCCTCCAAAATGGAGATGATTTGGTGTGATCTCGACCAAGAAGATTCGGGTGATTGTCGAGATCAGTTTGGTGGCCGGTGATGGTGCTTTTCTTTTTCTTCTGGGTTTGGTGGCTAATAAATAGTGGGAGAGGTTTGATTTGTGGTGGTGGTGGGAGGGGGTTTCTGGGTAGGTGTCATGGTGGGTGGTGGCTGGAGGTGTTTGGCTTCGATGGCGACCGAGAGATGAGATCTGGGTAATTTGGTGGCGGTGGCGGTGGCGATGGTCGATCGATCGATCGATCGATCGAGAGAGAGAGAGAGAGAGAGAGAGAGAGAGAGAGAGAGAGAGAGAGATGAGATCTGGGTTTAGTGGTGTCTGATGGGTGTGGTAGCAAATGAAGAAGAAGAATAGATGGGTGTGAAGAGAGAATGTGTTTGGTTTGG
This sequence comes from Acer yangbiense, assembly GCA_008009225.1. Taxonomy (NCBI): domain Eukaryota; kingdom Viridiplantae; phylum Streptophyta; class Magnoliopsida; order Sapindales; family Sapindaceae; genus Acer; species Acer yangbiense. The sequence continues at coordinate 11,896,439 of CM017770.1, forward strand.
GTTTGGTGTTGATTGGGTTTGATTTGGGTGTGAAGAAGATGAAGTTTGAAAGAAGAAGAAGATGAAGAAGATGGAGAGAAACACTTGAGGGATTAGAGATTGTGATAGAGAGAGGAGAGAGAATGGTGTGATAAGATTTTTTTTTTAATGTTTATTTTTAATTTAATTAATTAATAATTAGTTTTTCATCAGATTTTTATATTTGTTACGTAAGTTACGATTTTACCCTCACCACTTGGATGGAATCTTTGCAAACCCTAACGGAATTGGACAGTAGGGATTGAAATATGGATTTTTGGAAACTAGTGGGACCTGTCAAGATAAAGCTAAAAACTGGGGGACCAGTTTGTGTAATAGGTCAAACTAGAGGGACTAAAATGGATTTCACCCTAATTTGAAACTAGTGTCTCGATTATTGAAATTCAAAAATGAAGAATAAATTTGCGGGTCCAACTTGGGAGAAATAAACTTACAAAGTGTGACGAGGATCACCCAAACCGATACAAGAACAGGAGTATTAATTGTACATTGGTATGACTTTGAGTTTGAGTTACAGTTACTGGATTCTATCAAGTGAGAAAGTTAGATAACATTAAATATGGTGTTTTAAAATCTCTGATAATTTGTTAATAAATTAATTTACACTGACAAATATATATGAATACAACAGGACTATACTATAGTCTATAGATTTTGTTCATTGTTTTGTTTATGCACATTTACAAGGCTGTCTCTATGCCCAAACAATTTACATACCGTTTTGAGTGAACATGTTTACGGTGAGGGTATTTCTAAATTCAATAATGTTATGAGACCTAAGAAATTAACCTAGAAATCAAACTATTTGGTGTGTTAAATGATTTTTTTTTTATTACCATCTTATTCACCACATTAACTCATATGATTGTTTGGATTAATTTTTAAAGATAAAGATATTAAAATGTTTAAATATTATTGTTAATTAGGTCATTTCCTATCGACCTTAACCTTTCAAGTTTGATGTTTTCTAACATGGTATTAAGTATTGGTTTGACCTAGGAGCTCTAGGTTCAAGTCCCCTCACATACATTTGTTTCTACGATAAGCATTTTTTCGGGTTATGCCAACAACTACCTACAACTTTTCCTAAATATATTAAAGTACATGCAATATATCTGAAGATATTATGACATATTGACATATGACATGAATGACCAATTAAACTTAAAACTTCTCTTTGTAGTAGTACTTGGTGCTATGTTATTTGCCGGCGCAGATTTGTTGTTTTTGAATTGTGGTAGTAAATAAGAGTGAAAGTTTGAAATGTTACAGGGAGCAGAGATAGCAACTTCATGTTAAGTAGCATGATAGCATGTGCTGGGCTGGGTGGTGTTTGTTCTCTGGCGTTGTTTTGTTTGTAGCCTGTGTTCACGGTCGCACGTGAGAGTTGCTCATAACTAGATTTTAACACTTGATTGTCTCATCATTTGGACATTTTTTCATCTTCCATCTCTAAAGTTATGGGCTTAATGTGCACTTCATCTACTAAATTATTAAATAATTTCCACTCACAATTTTAACAATTGACAATAAGAAGAAGAAGAAGAAGAAGAAGAAGATAATAGTGTTTCTTTATTCATCCAAACTAGAACCGTTGTCCTTGTCTCCTTGAGATACCAACATCAAGGGATCCAATTTTTTTAATATTTTAATGAAAAACTGAATGTTATATTGCAGGATGGATCTAGAGTTCAATGAAAAAATTACTCATAAATATATATTTGAGCTTTTACAAATATCACAACCCAACTTCTTAAAAGATTAAAATAATATCGGTTGCAAGGGATCGAGGGACCCCAAATATTGTAAAAGTTTTTTCAATAAGAACAATATACTTTTAAGGTGTTGTCCTGATTTTTTTTTTTACTAACAATACAATAGTTACAAAACCATTATTTTGATTAGAAATATACCACAATTTTATTTCATTTTGTTTAAGTAGTTGATATCATGATATATTGATATGTGACTATGTGAGTGTATCTCCAAAACCAATTAGTTAGTAATCTTGCAAGTCAGTAATTGATATCAATAATGAATAAATAGTAGTCATCTTAGCAAGAAGGATCAGCTTTGGCGCCAAAAGAATGTGAGGATCATAAGGAATTTTTTTAATGCAAGTTTCACAGCAACATTTATGCAGTGCTTTTTGTTTTTACTTTTTACAGTCATTGAAAGAAGTAAAAAAAGAAAAAAGAACGAAGAACATGCACATGCTCGAAAGATGAAGCTCAGCAGCTCAACCATACTTTTATTCATAACGTAGCGACTCTGCAGAGAGAGTCAGAGAGCTCTGTTGAAATGATTGAAGAAGAAAGCAACATAGCATGAGAAAGAAAGTTAGAAGGTAGCAAAGTGCCAAAGGCATGGTAGATGGTAGAGACCTTACATTACACACCATGAGAGTTGAGACTATCATCAATGCATTGCCTTGACCTTTGCATTCTCTGCTTCTGCGTCTATATAATATGGTGGACCAGTGCCAGGACCATCTTTCTTGCTTCAGACTTGGGACCAAAGGAATTTAAATTTTGCCATTTTTGTACCTGAAATTGATTGTCATTTCTTTTATAAGAGATTACTTACACATAAAGAAACTTCAATGTACTCTTGCTCCATTATTGCGTTTGCCTATCCTCTCTACTATCCACTCGCACAGAGAAATCGTGTTGTTGAGAGAAGCCTCTAAATGGGATGTCAGAATAATCAACTTGATCCACCACTGAATAAAAAATAGAAGAACAGATGATAACCTTCATCAAACATGAGCACGTAGAAACCATAGTAAAAACATAAAAGCATTAACAATACTCAGGAATAGACACTGATCGTCAGAAATATGTTATAGGCTGTGATGTGTTATTGGAGGATGCTAAGCTGCCAAGTCGAAACACACTATAGAGAAACCTCAATGCACGAAACTTGGTGACCTCATACACATGAACAAATTCTTCGCTTTCACCAATAGGGTCCTGTTCAAAGAGAGCAGAAACACGAAACTTGGTGACCTCGTTCAACAATCATAATTCTCATACACATGGACGAGCGATTGCCTTATTGAGATCCTTCAACTTTTACCATGATGTTTCTGATCTTGAGGTCTTTAATTTTTCACCAACATAACCCAATTGGTTAGCCTGTAGTTTCTTTACTCAATGGCTCAAGTGACACATATTTGCACATATGACAAATTATCAATGTGGAACCACTTGATTGCAGACTTTAAATGACACCCAATGCAATATTTAAGGATTTTTTTTAACTTGAAATCTCAATCCAGCTTATTCCAGCTTCTTTGATTCCCAAATCTTTACCAGCTTTCCTCATTTTGCTTGAACTATCCCACATTCCCAATGTGGCATAAACATTTGAAAGCATCATGTATATGGACGGGTCTTCTGCTGATGTTGCAAGTAGGTGTTCGGCAATAAAACTAACCAGTTTAATATTCTTGTGTGCTTCACATGCCTTAAGCATGGAGCACCATATGGTTTTATCTGGCTCAAATGGCATATTAGCAATCAATGTTTCTACCTCTTTGAAATGTCCAGATTGGCCAAGAAGATCAATCACACAATAATAATGCTATAAATGAGGTTCCATTCCATATTCAGATTTCATGAACTTAAACATGGTCCATGCCTCTTCAACCCAACCAGCATGTCTACAGGCTGAAAGTGTTAAAGATATTTAGTTTAATTAATATTTCAGTTTAAATTTCCGTGTACAGCTCTTTGTTTAGTTTGAGTAGGAGTCCTCGTGCAAATAGGCTTTAGTGTATTACTTGTGATCAACTTCTATATCTCTCCACCTGTATAAACCAGTTCAATGATCAATGATAACTTTTGATTCAGCACAAATATATTGTTTTCTTATATGGTATCAGAGCACTTTTAAAACTCAAACGAGTTCCTCGATCAAACATGACAACATGTACTGCTGCTACTACTGTTTCTTCCTCTTCCTCTCAATCCACCATTGTCGTCTCTTCATCGTCTTCCTCACATGAAGTTAGCTCGTCAACAAATACAATTATTTCCATCAATGTTGCTGCCCAAGCTCCTCTGAAACTAACAGCCACCAACTATCGCTCTTGGAAACTTCAATTCCACACCCTTCTCATTGGCTTCGATCTCATGGGATTCGTTGACGGAACAAACCCCTGCCCACCAGCCACTATAACAACAGTAGAGGTCAGCTCACCAAACCCAGCTTTTCATCTTTGGACCAGGCAAGACCAGCTCCTTCTTAACGCCATCATTGGCTCCATCTCCCCATCCATCATCCCATTTATCGCTTCCGCTAGAACCGCACACGATGCATGGACGGCACTTGCTAACACGTATGCCAAACCCTCCAGAGGCCACATCATGCATCTCAAAGGCATCCTCACCAACATCTCAAAAGGTTCACAATCCATAACCGAATTCTCACAACATGCTAAAAGTATTGCCTACGAGTTGGCTATGCTCGATGCTCTAGAAAATTCTGAAGACTTGACAGTAAAAATCCTAAACGGCCTGGGAGATGAGTTCAAAGATATATCTGCTACAATTCGTGCTCATGATTCTGCAATCACGTTTGAAGAACTACATGAGAAACTCCTCAACTTTGAGGTAGTCCTGAAGCAAGAGACCTCAAACAACAATCGGTCACCCATCACGGTAACTTTGTTGCCAAACCCAACACATGCGGCTATCAGATCTATCATCACCGAAATTCTAACAACAACAGGCTGATTGCGCAGCCAACACAACAAACAAAGGCAGCTGCCGTAACCTCTCAGTCCTGGAATTCTCCATCCTCAACGAACAGGTCCGGTGGACCAAGGCCTTACCGTGGCTTCTGTCAGTTGTGTGGTGACCAAGGGCATACAGCCAAGAGATGCTTGGCTTACAACTTCTCTCCGGTCGGTGCAAATCCACGGCAACAGGTAACTAATTCACGCACACAATGGCAACCACGTGCACACTTTGCTGCACCAAACTCGTCCACCCCTGACTGGCTTCTTGACTCCGGTGCTTCACACCATGTCACCTCTGATTTACAAAATATGTCTTTGCAATCTCCGTATACTGGTTCCGATGATATAATGATTGGTGACGGCTCAGGTTTGGCAATCACACACACTGGCTCTTTAAATTTACCTGTCAAAAACTCATCTTTTTTATTATCTGATGTCCTGTGCGTACCCAACATGAAACAAAACTTGATATCTGTCTCAAAATTTTGTGTATCTGACCAAGTCACTGTTGAATTTTCGCCTTTCTCTTTTGTTGTGAAGGATCTTTGTACAGGGGCGCAACTCATGCAAGGAAGGACTAGGAATGGTGTCTATGAGTGGCCATCTCATGCTCAGCTGGAAAAACAGCCCATCCTTGTGTTTTTGAGCATCAAGGCCTCTCTCCCTGACTGGCATCATCGTTTAGGTCACCCATCACCAAAAATATTGTCTAAGTTAGTGTCTTCTCAAGTAGTGTCTGTTATGTCATCTAGCTATTCTAGCAATCCGTGTAGTGTATGTCTTATTAATAAAACTCATAAGTTGCCCTTTTTTGTACTACTGTTGTTAGTTCCAAACCACTTGAAATTATTTATTTTGATGTTTGGAGCTCTCCAATTATTTCTAAAGATGGTTACAAGTACTATGTGTTGTTTGTTGACCACTTTACGAAATATATGTGGATGTATCCTTTAAAACTAAAATCTGAAGTACATATAGTTTTCAGTCACTTCAAATCATTAATGGAAATTTTTTTCAAAAACCCCATCATCTCACTCTACAGTGACAATGGTGGTGAATACATAGCTTTAAGAAAAACTCTAGCAACTTTTGGTATCTCCCACTTCACTACACCACCACACACACCGGAACACAATGGTGTCTCCGAGCGTCGGTATCGTCATATTGTCGAGACAGGCTTGTCCCTTCTCACACATGCCTCACTACCTCTCACATTTTGGTCCTATGATTTTCAGACTGCTGTATACTTGATTAATAGGATGCCTACACCTGTCCTAGACATGTTATCACCTTTTGAAAAAATCTTTGGTGTCAGTCCTTTATATGCTAAGTTGCGCGTATTTGGGTGTCTTTGCTACCCATGGGTTCGACAATACAATAGTCACAAACTTGAGCCTTGGTCTAGAGCATGTATTTTCATAGGGTACTCACAATCACAAAGTGCTTATCACTGTTTAGATATGGAAACCGATCGTATATTTGTCTCTAGACATGTCAATTTCGTCGAGTCAGTATTTCCACACAAAACAATACACGTTAACCTTTCTAGGTCTAGCATCCACACGTGTTCCTCCTGGCTGCCCCATGAGTCTCTGTCTGTCACAATTTCGGTCTCCCACGCCCACTCTCTGTCACCTCCGACTGTGCATGAGATCCCTTGACAGATAACGGTCCCTGATTCCCGAGCAAGGGTTGCGGCTCTGCCTCCACTTCTATCACATACGGCCAGCTCTCTCATACACTCTTTCTTGCCAAACGAACCACATACTGCTGCTACGCAACCTGTCCACCTAGCTGCACCAAGCACCGTCCAACCATATGCCCCACCCATCACCCAAAATACTGCACAGGATGCCCCACACCGGATCGCACCTGCCACTTCCCCAAATACTGCACATAATGCCACCCAAAACACCCAGCTATCCTTCCATGCACCATATAATGCTGCACCGACCACCACCCACCCAGCTGCACCATGCGTCTTCCAAGCACATGCACCACTCACCACCCACAATTCTACTCCAAACACTACCCATCTATCCGCACCTGATATCAACCAAAATACTGCACCAAATTCCACCCTAAATCCCGCCCAAACCGACACTTAACATGCTGCACCAGACCTAACCGAAATAGCCCCCACCAATGATCATCCCTTGATAACTCGATCCAAAAATCACATACACAAACCCCTCTCCAAAATGTCCCTAACTAGTGTGCTATCTCCTACCCATGTCGAGACCACTTGTGCCTCTCAGGCTCTAAAAATTTCGGAATGGAGACATGCAATGTCTGAGGAGTTTGATGCTCTTGTGTGTAATGGAACGTGGGACTTGGTCCCCTAGAGTGTTTCAAATAATGTTGTTGGATGTAAGTGGGTGTTTCGCATAAAACGAGCTCTGGATGGTTCAATCTCAAGATACAAAGCTCACCTAGTTGCCAAGGGATTTCATCAGCGACCGGGTCTTGATTACACTGACACTTTCAGTCCAGTTATTAAAACTACTACAATTCATATTGTACTGAGTATAGCAGTGTCACGAGGGTGGTCTCTTCGCCAGCTTGATGTGAACAATGCATTCTTACAGGGTCACTTGTCTGACACCGTTTTTATGGCACAACCCCCAGGGTTTACGGATCCTGTATATCCATACATGTCTATCATCTTAAGAAGGCGATATATGGTCTTAAGCAGGCACCTCGGGCATGGTATAATGAGCTTCGCCAATTTCTTCTTCAGAATGGGTTTGTCAACTCACACTCCGATACCTCTTTGTTTATACTTAATACTAATGGTTGTACTCTTTTTTTATTGGTATATGTTGACGACATTATTGTCACTGGGAGTAATGGTGACTTGGTTGACAAGTTCGTGATGACTCTAGCTCGGAGGTTCTCAATCAAAGACCTTGGCAACTTGTCCTACTTCCTCGAAGTTGAAGTCCTCCCCTGTTCAGTCAGCCTATATCTCTCTCAGCAAAAGTATGTACTTGATCTCCCATCTCGTACCAAGATGCTTGATGCCAAGCCGGTCTCTACACCACTGCCCACTAATCATGATCTCAAGCTTCTCGATGGCACCACTTTCATTGATGCCATTGAGTTTCATCAGGTAATCGGGGCCTTACAATACTTGTCATTTACTCGTCCTGACATTGCTTTCACAGTAAATAAACTTGCCCAATTCATGCATCGTCCGACGACTAGTCATTGGTCCCTTGCAAAACCTTTCATGCGATATCTGCGTGGTACGATTAGTCATGGCTTACTACTGCGTCGTGACTCCCCTATATCATTACATGCATACTTTGTCGCTGACTGGGCTGGAAACAAGGATGACCGCACCTCTACTAGTGCGTACGTCGTCTTTCTTGGGTCAAATGCTGTCTCGTGGTGCTCTTGCAAGCAACGTACTGTTGCCAGGTCATCAACTAAAGCCGAATACAGGGCTGTTGCACACACTACCGCAGAGGTACTTTGGGTATCCTCTCTACTGCGCGAGCTCCTTATTTTGCCCTCTGCTCCACCTACAATTTACTATGATAACATTGGTGCTACTTACCTTTGTTCCAATTCCGTGTTCCACTCCCGGATGAAGCATATTGCCATTGACTTTCATTTTATTCAGGAGAAGGTTCAAAGTGGCAAGCTTCGCGTATCTCATGTTGCCTCGTCTGACCAACTGACAGACTCTCTCACCAAGCCCCTGTCCATGATACGGTTATCTCTGCTAAGGTCCAAGATTGGTGTGTCTGAAATGCCCACCATCTTGCAGGGGCATGTTAAAGATATTTAGTTTAATTAATATTTCAGTTTAAATTTCTGTGTATAGCTCTTTGTTTAGTTTGAGTATGAGTTTAATTAATATTCCTTGTACAGCTCTTTGTTTAGTTTGAGTAGGAGTCCTCGTGCAAATAGGCTTTAGTGTATTACTTGTGATCAACTTCTATATCTCTCCGCTTGTATAAACCAGTTCAATGATCAATGATAACTTTTGATTCAGCACAAATATATTGTTTTCTTATAGAAAGAACACCGAGAAAGGTGACTTCATTTGGCTTCAAACCTGATTGTATCATCTCTTGGAAAAACGTAATAGCTTCCTTTGCTCTCCCATTTTGCCTACACCCTACAATGACCCCAGTCCAAGATACAACATCCCTTTTTGGCATATTATTGAACAAAGCTAAACCGTCCTCAATTTCACCACATTTTGAATACATATCAACGAGAGATGTTACAGTAACTTCCTTTGTGTTAAATCCACTTTTAACACACAAAGCATGAACCTGCTTCCCACTTCCAAGAGAAGCTAAACTTAAATAGACCTTCAGAACACTTGAAACAACAAATTGGTCTACTTCAAGATCCAAATTAATCATGTCTCTAAATAGAGAAAAAGCTAAAGAGTTCAATCCCGTTTTAGCACACCCCATGATCAAACCAGACCAAGCTACGATATCTTTATTGAGAAGCCTGTGAAACAGTTCCAATGCATTTTTAACTTTCCCCAATTTTGCATAGAGATCAATGAGAATGCTTCCAACAATATAATCTGATTCATACCCACAAGTGACATTAAGACCATGTACTTGAAGCCCGAGTCTCAAGTTGAGTAAGTTTAAGCATACCTTCACAACACTACTGAAAGTGTAAGAATCAATGCACACACCAGAGTTATGGATTTGTGAAAGCAGACAGAGAGCTGATTTATTCTTTTCATTAACAATATATCCAGAAAGCATAGAATTCTAAAGTGCCAAGAATCGCAACTGGAATATTGATCAAATAACTTCGTTGCTGCACTTAACAGATTGCAATTTGAATACATATCAACCAAGGCTGACACAATGAAACAACTACATTCAAAACCTGACTTGACAACATAACAATGAATCTGTTTACCCATTGCTAACAAATTAAAATAACTGCATGCTTTAAGATCACATGGCAATGCGAATTCGTCGAGCTTTAAACCTTCTTTATGCATCATACACACATATTCCAAAGCTAGAAAACTTCCTTTATGGGCTAAACCAGCTATTATACAATTCCAAGATATGACATTTCTCTTTGGCATTTGATGGAACAAACTTATTGCCTCCTCCATCAAGCCTTCTTTACAATACCCTTGGGTAATTATTCACGTTTGTGCCAAGTAAGGCTGAACATGTTTGCTCTTCTGCTCGGCTTGCTCGGCTACATCTGGAGTTGTCTTATGATACTAGTGTGGGTGCCCAGTAGCTTGTCTACGTGGGGTGGCCACGTGTCTCCCTTTGATTGATCTTTTGATTCTTCTGACGTGGTCATGTCGGTCTTACACCTTTTGATGATGTGTTTTCTTTGGCGAATTTTACCTATAACACTACTCTACTCTAAAGAGTATGTTTGGTATGACTTCTCTACTAGTCTAAAGAGATCTTTTTTATTATGAAAATTTCTTTAAAGATTTTTTTTTTATTGTTTGGCAAAAATCAAGAACAATTGTTTTTAACATTAAAAATGCTATTTTTTTTTTATTATCTAAATAAGCTATTTTTGAGCTTTTTTTTAAAACATATAAATCGTCTCAATTCGTCTTAAATTTTTGGATATTCCACTATATACCTATTTCATCACAAATACACATTTTTAAAAGATATATTGCCAAACAATATACTAACTTAAAGCGTTATTTAAATTGAATACCAAACAATATACAATTTTTTTGTGAAAAACTCTACTCAATAAAAGTTCTATGGGTAAAAAATTTACTCCAAAAATACTACTTGAAAGTCATCCCAAAAACACCATTATGCTGACTTTAATTAAACCTGAGTTGCTAATGAGTTGAAGATTTGTTAATTATTTTTTATGTGAAAAGTGATTTTTTTTTTTTTTTTTTTTGTTAAGTGATTTTAGTATATATAATTTTCAGTCATTGTTTCACTTTTACCTGATAAACAAACGAAATCACTAAACAAGTCTCATTCAAATTCATTGAGTAATAAATGAAAAATGCAAAACAAACAAGATGCATATGGTAACCTTATGAACACAATAAAGGATAGCTAGTCTCCCGTTATACGCATCATTTCAAGTTTCAAATGGGACATGGATTGGCATGTACCTTTTGTCTGACTCTTTAATTTTAAAATGTTTTTCTTTTTCTTTTTTTCTGATGAATCGTTAATAAACTATTAATTTGTTCATTCCTCTCGAGGAAGAAGAAACTATTATCTAATTTGACCTATGTGACCTAGTCCAATCGTAATAATTTTTGTTTATTGACTCATTTTCACAAATAGTTTAACTTCGTTACTATTCTCACTAACAACCGCATTCAATCTTCTTTAAAGCTCTGGTCCGAATGCAGACTCCCTACCCAGAACCCATTAGTTCCTCCAAAACCCGCATCGGATGGATCGGCATCGGCATCATGGGATCAGCCATGGCCTCACGCCTCCTCGCCGCCGGCTACTCCCTCACCCTCTACGCTCGCAACCCTTCAAAAGCCTTTCATCTCCAATCCCAAGGTGCCCACCTCGCCAATTCCCCATACGATGTTGCTCAGTGTAGCGACGTCGTTTTTACCATCATAGGAGGCCCACCAGATGTTCGATCTATTGTCCTCGGCCCAGACGGCATTCTCTCTGGCCTGAATTCCGGTGGCGTCACCGTTGATATGACAAGCAGTCATCCAAACCTTGCACGTGAGATTTCCAAGGCTGCAGGCTCCAAAGGTTGTTGGGCCGTTGACGCCCCTGTTTCGGGTGCCGACGTGGGCGCCAGAGAAGGCAAATTAGCTATAATGGCTGGTGGGGATACTGGTGTGGTGGAGTGGCTATCACCATTGTTTCAAATAATGGGAAGATGCACGTACATGGGTGAAGCTGGGTGTGGACAAAGCTGCAAGATAGCGAATCAAATGGTGGGTTCGGCGAATTTGGTGGGATTGAGCGAAGCGTTGACGTTCGCAGAGCATGCAGGGTTGGATTTGAAGAGTGTTTTGAATGGAATAAGGGGAGGGGCAGGAGGGAATACGATAATAGAGTTATTTGGGGAGAGGATGATAGAGAGGGATTTCAGGCCAGGTGGGTTTGCGGAGTATCTTGTCAAGGATTTGGGGATGGGTTTGGATGTTGTGGAGAGTGAGGATGAGAGTGTGTGTGCTCTGCCTGGTGCTGCTTTGTACAAGAATTTGTTTTCTGCTATGATTGCTAATGGAGATGCCAAGCTTGGCCTTCAAGCACTCATTACTGTCATTGAGAGGCTCAATGGCATTCACAAATCATAAGCCTCAACTCAAGTAGTCAATTGTGATGGTTGCTAGTTGCTTGCTTGCCTTTCATTGAATATGTATTGTTTCATTCTGGCTCATAACTCTCTCTCTCTTTTAATTTGAAAATGTTAACAAGATATATACTTCATTTGCTCATTCAAAATTCAAACCAGAGAAACTTCTGCTTATAATCAAGCTTATCTATACCTTACAATAATATATACATCTCTTCTGTTGTCCCATAAAAAAGTGATGATATAGAACCATATGCGAGACAAAGCTTTAGAGTTACCCAGATTTTCATTAATTTCCTTAGTAAAAATGTAACTCAAAAGCTTCCCAGATTTTAAAAGGTATAATATTAGTGAATAATATTATCAAATCGAGACTTTTTTACTGTACTTAACAACGGTATTATAATTGCTGCTTGCTGCCGAAGATTAGAAATTTGTGTGAAGAACACAAGTAGAAAGTTTCAACACAATGAATATATTTTTGTGGGTGATTAAAGTAGGAAGCTTTATTCCAGGAGTTGCATATGGGTCTCGCTTAATTTTGAGGCAAAAGGAATCAATCAGCAGCAAGGGTGGAGCCGTTCAAGGGCTTGGGTGGGCTACAGCCCACCCAAGTTTTTTGAAAAAAATTGTTAAGTTTGAGTTTGTTTTAAAAAATATTAGTTAAAATCCAAATTAAATAATTCATGTCAGCCCATTTAACATTCAATCTTCAACTTAAACAAAAAGCCAAATAACCTAAACATAATAAAATAAGCCCAAGTGTTCAAACACTTTTTATTTATTATTTTTTTTTTTATTCACTCTCCCAAATCCCTCTTTGATTTCAGCATCAGCCATTAGATCACACCCCACTTTTTCTTTCTTTTCATTTTCCTAAATCCAAAACCCTAACTTCTGTCTTCTATTGAATCTCACAAATCACAAGTCATAATTTGAAGGTAATTTTCTTTAACTTTAATTTTATTTATTTATTTACTTATAATGAATTTTATTTTAGGTTTTATAATTTTGATAATTGATATTTAAGTATTGTATTTTAAGATTGAAATTTAGGTTTTGTACTTGAAAATACATGAAAAGTCTCGGAAATTACCTAAAAAGTCTCAAAAATTACCTGAAATTTTTTTCCATTTTTTTTTTCATCTTCTTCGTAATCAACCTCCAATGGAGGTCGATTTCAACCTCCATTAGAGGTAGTTCAACCACCATTAGAGGCCGATTTTGACCTCCACTGGAGTCAGATTTTGACCTTCATTGATGGAGGATTTTGAAAAAAAAAAAATCAAAATAGTGAAGAAGGTTACTATGGGAGGCATTTTTGGAAGGAACCAATTTTAGGTACAATTTAAACTTAACTTATTAAAGGAGTGAGAGTGATAGTCTTAAAATACCACCTCAAAAAGGTGCTATATAATTTTTGAAACCCCCACTTCGATAGTATCTTGTTGTATATATAGCATAATTTTGCATTTGTTTTTGTGTTTTTCTTATATATGGTATGTATTCAAGAGTAGGGCTTATTATGTCCTCCCTAACTAGGTATACCATTGATGTTTTTATTTATTTATTTATTTTATTTTTTTATGAAATTTCTCTTGTATTGTTTTGATTTGATTATTACAAATAAAAAATTTATTTAGTAGTTACTTCAAAATTTTAGGACTTTTAAATAAGAAAATAAAATTTAGAATAGCCCACCCCAATTTTTTTTTTCTAGCTATGCCCCTGATTAGCAGCAACAACCGTTATATTAGCAATCAATGTTTCTACCTCTTTGAAATGTCCAGCTTGGCCAAGAAGATCAATCACAGAATAATAATGCTCTAAATGAGGTTCCATTCCATATTCAGATTTCATGAACTTAAACATGGTCCATGCCTCTTCAACCCAACCAACATGTCTACAGGCTGAAAGAACATCGAGAAAGGTGACTTCATTTGGCTTCAAACCTGATTGTATCTTGGAAAAACGTAATAGCTTCCTTTGCTCTCCCATTTTGCCCACACCCTACAATGACCCTAGTCCAAGATACAACATCCCTTTCTGGCATATTATTGAACAAAGCTAAACCGTCCTCAATTTCACCACATTTTGAATACATATCAACGAGAGATGTTACTGTAACTCCCTTTGTGTCAAATCCACTCTTAACACACAAAGCATGAACCTGCTTCCCACTTCCAAGAGAAGCTAAACTTGAACAGACCTTCAAAACACTTGAAACAACAAACTAGTCTACTTCAAGATCCAAATTAATCATGTCTCTAAATAGAGAAAAAGCTAGAGAGTTCAATCCCGTTTTAGCACATCCCATGATCAAACTAGACCAAGCTACGATATCTTTATTGGGAAGCCTGTGAAACAGTTCCAATGCATTTTTAACTTTCCCTAATTTCGCATAGAGATCAATGAGAATGCTTCCAACAACATAATCTGACTCATACCCACAAGTGACATTAAGACCATGTACTTGAAGCCCGAGTCTTAAGTTGAGTAACTTTAAGCATACCTTCACAGCACTACTGAAAGTGTAAGAATCAATGCACACACCAGAGCTATGGATTTGTGAAAGTAGACAGAGAGCTGCTTTATTCTTTTCATTAACAATATATCCAGAAAGTATAGAATTCCAAAGTGCCAAGCCATCGCAACTGGAATATTGATCAAATTACTTCGTTGCTGTACTTAACGGATTGCAATTTGAATACATATCAACCAAGGCTGACACGATGAAACAACTACATTCAAAACCTGACTTGACAACATAACAATGAATCTGTTTACCCATTGCTAACAAATTAAAATAACTGCACGCTTTAAGACCACATGGTAATGCGAATTCGTCGAGCTTTAAACCTTCTTTATGCATCATACACATATATTCCAAAGCTAGAAAACTTCCTTTATGGGCTAAACCGGCTATTATACAATTCCAAGATATGATATTTCTCTTTGGCATTTGATGGAACAAACTTATTGCCTCCTCTATCATGCCCTCTTTACAATACCTTGAAATGATAGTGTTCCAAGAGGTAGAATTTGCACTAAAAAAATTATCAAAGACTTTCTTGGCATCACTCAAACTCCCACATTTAACATAACTGTGTCGTTGTCTAAATTCTCTCTAGAGATTCTTTTATGAATCAATCTGCCCAGTTGAAGATCACCAGTAAGAGCACATGCTTTTAAAACTGCAGAGTACATGAACCCATTCGGTACTTCCAAATCACATTCCAACATATGATTGTATAATCTGATAGCTTTGTCAGGTCTTTTGTTGCTTGTATAAGCAGAGACCATCGTGGTCCATGTAACAATATTTTTGTAGGTCATTTCATCGAACAATTTATGTGCGTCGTTTAGATAGGTGAAGTCGACGTACATAGAAAGCAGATTATTGGCCATGAAAATATCGTGAAAGAACCTATGTTTGATTATATGAGAATGAAGTGATATTCCATTTCTGACAGATTGAGATCGACCGCAATGGCGTAAGGCTAACATAAGAGGCTTTAAGTCCATGTTAGCACATAAGGTTCTCAATGTCCACAAATGCAACTAGTCCACGAGTTTCAGTGTACTCAACTAATTTTTTATTTTTTTTTTGGTTAATATTAACAACCTCCCCTCACCTTTAAACTATTATTAGATGAGTAGATACAGATTCATTTATTCAAAATCATTCCCTTAGTTCTAATGGTGTTAAATGTTCTATTAAGGTGGTAGGGGCAAATTTGTACATTACATATATCCATCATAAAAAAAAAAAAAAGTAAAAATCTATCCCATTGCACGCTCTCTCTCTCTCTCCCTCTCACTCTCACGGTCCTATACTCTTATCTCTACCTCACTCATTCCCTTATTTCATTTTCTCTTCTTTCTTGGTTGGATTTGGAGTGGTTTTGAGTTGGATTTGCAGTTGTATTCTTGATTATTGTTTTTGTTGATGGTGATAGGTGGTGATGAAGGTCGGCGATGGTTGGTTCGTCGATGATGGAGATCGGAGATGGTGGGTTTGTCGATGATGGAGGTAGGTGACTATGGGTTCGTTGATGATGGAGACAAAAATGAAAGATGTCGGTGAAGTGATGCGTGAGATCCTTGAAAGCAGCATTTCTCGTAAATCAGAGCGTGAATACATAGCCGATAACGGGCGTCTAGCCTAGTCGTACATTGGAATTCACTGAGTTTCTGCAAGATCTTATTTTTCAAGCTTGTCGAATGTCGACAACTCTTGATTGAAATTATTAGCAATCTCTTAGATATTGTCGAAGTAGAGTGCTTTTTCGGACAAAAAAAAAATTTGGGTTTAGGTGAGCTCAGCTTGCACTTAATTACACTAAAGCTGTTATCATCGCTTTTGTGTGTCAAATTTGTTTGTATCACATGTCTAAAATTCATAATTGACAATGAAATAACAAAAATGAAAAAGATGGGTTAGAAATGGTACTGTTTTAGATGTAGGGCATTCTAGTTGTTATTGATTTCTTGACCATCGAGGTCGCACAGTTTATATGCCCATCGCCCTTTGATGTCTGTTATTTGGTAGGGTCATTCCCAAGATGGACCTAACTTTCCTACTCCTTGTTCTCTAGTATTTTGGAAAACTTTCCTTAGCACCCAATCTCCGATCTTAAATGTTCTGACTTTGACATTTTTTTATAATGTCGAGCTACCTATTGCTGATAGGCTTGCACTCTTATTGCAACTTGTTCTCGACGCTCGTCGAGATGATCAAGTTCGTAGAGCAATTCCTGATTGTTTTGTTCTTCTGATGGGTTTTCGCATCGAGCAGTCGAGAGTCTCATTTCAATTGGGATCATTGCTTCAAACTCGTAAACGAGTGAGAATGGTGTTTCTCCAGTCGAACGTCGAGCAGTTCTGTACGACCACAGTTCTTTAGGTAACTTGTCTGCCCATGCACTCTTCTCGCTTTCTAGGGGCTTTTTTAATGTGTTAACGATCGTTTTATTTGTCGACTCTGCTTGGCCATTTGCTTGAAGTTCTGGAAGTCGAACGAGTTGAACTGGACGCCATTGTTAATTACTATTTCATTGGTTACGCCAAACCTGCAAATAATATTTTTCCATATGAAATTTCGTACCTCTGTGTCACACACGTGTTGGAATGCTCCTGCCTTGATTCATTTGGTGAAGTAATCTGTTAAGACGAGCATGTAGACTACTCCACTTGGAGCTGCTGGTAATTTACCTATAATGTCCATTCCTTATTTCATTAAGAGCCAATGGTCCAAAATAGAGTTTAGCATACCTGGAGGAATATCACGTGATCTTGGGAGTCAGATCGCATCGTGGGCCAGTAGTATCCAACTGTGATTACTTGGTTCGACAGGCTCTTTGCCGTAGAATGGTTTCCACATTCTTCTTGGTGAAGACTTTTTAGGACGTCGTATGCTTTGCGAGTGTCGAGACATCTTAAGTAGGGCCATGTAAAACATTTTTTTTATATAACTTACCATAAAGGATGCAGAACTTTGTTGCTTTGACTTTTATTTTTCTTGCTTCACTTTTGTTGTTTGGTAGAATGCCAGCTTGTAGATAATCTATTAAAGGAGTCATCCACGTCGATCTGTTTTCAATAGGTGTTATTTCCTCATTGCCGTGTAGACTTTTTAGGACGTCGTATTCTTCATTGGCGTCGAGAAATCTTAAATAGGGCATTGTAAAAGATTTTTTATATAACTTACCATAAATGATGCAGAACTTGCTACTTTGGTTTTTATTTTTCTTGCATCGTTTTTGTTGTTTAGTAGGATGTCGGGTTGTAAATAACCTATTAAAGGAGTCATTCACATTGATCTGTTTTCGATAGGTGTTATTTCCTCATTGTTGTGTATTGCTGGCCATTGAAGGTATACAATTGGGATCGACTTAAGACCATTGGTTAGATTGTCGAACCCAGGTTGGCTAATGCATCTGCTTGAGTGTTCTCTGATCTTGACACCTGTAAAAAAGAAAATTGGTTGAACGTCGACTGCAACTCCTTGGCTTTGGCCAAGTATGCAGTAATTCTGTTATCCTTCGCTTCATATGTCATGTTCATCTGTTATACGACTAATTGGGAGTCCATTTGTACTTGTATTTTCTTTATGCCCATACTTTTAGCTAGGTCGAGTCCATCAATTATAGCCTTATATTCGGCATCATTGTTGGTTGCATGGAACCCGCAATAAATAGACTACTCTAAATTTTCTCCTTGTGGAGATTTAAGCATTAGCTTGAGTCCGCTCCCTTTTATATTGCTCAACCTGTCGACAGGTAGGGTCAAGGTTCCACCTGTAGGATTTTCCGTAAGTAACAACAGTTACTGTTTGGCATGCAAATGTTCATTAGGGGTAAAATCTACAATAAAATCAGAGAATACTTGGGATTTCATTACAGTGTGTGGATGGAAGGTGATGTCGTGCTTGCTGAGCTCGACCGTCCACTTGGTTAGTCTACCTAAAAGTTCGAGCTCCAAAAGTTCTATACATGATTATAAATTCCTAGGCTCCAAAAGATAAAAACATGTTAAACCTATACATGATCAAAGACCATTGTAAAACAACAACTATTCCATTCTACCAACAGGCACAACACATATAATCATAATCATCCTTGTAATTGTAACAATCCTATGGCTGAAATTTATGGCACATTTCATCATTATTGAAAATGTACAGTGCCATTGCCTTCCGAATAGCAGGTATATCCTTTTGACCAAAGGCACCCTTCCATGGTAAAGGGTCTCTAGATAGTATTAATTTGGCAAACTTTAGCATGAAAGCACGACAACTGTAACTGCACCATGTGAAAATGCAAACATAAATACTGGTATAATAATGAATAAATAAATAAATAAATTGTGCAAGTTATAATGCAAATAAAATTAACTACCCATCATCTTGTTGATGAATATTGGTTGGTTTGATATTTTCGGCAGTTGTGTGCACAAGTATGTTCAGTTCTTCATAGTAGTTTGATTGCTTCAAAACGGAGGGTAACAAATAAAGTAAGCATCGATTTCCTTTAATCGATCACTTTTTTCATTATGTCCCCACAATGAATCAAACATTTGAACTTTTCCTTCATTTAAAAACACTTGACAGAGATGACAGAGATCTCAGTGATCTCTGGTGTTGCAAGGAATCAAAACCTGCATATACAACACGGATGGTATAATCACGTCACTGAGATTAAATACATACTTCTGATAGCAATAAGAATGGAAGCTAATCGTGGAATCAACAAACTTACCAAATTCATTGTCCACCACGGTTCAGTGTAAAGAAGTTCACTACCCTGGACATAGTCTACGATATCATTGTCAGGCTGGAAAGATAAGGGATTGAACTCGGGATACTCTTCCCAAACTTGGACTGCTTCACTTATAAGGGATTTCCACCTACGTCACCTGTTATTTGTCCTTTTTTAATATTCTTTTTTATTTATTTGTCCTTCAACCCAGCTTCCACAGCCTTTTCTTCCTCTAGTCTTTCTGCTTCTTTCTTCTCAAACTCCTTTAACCGCCTCTCATTGTCTAGCTCCTCCATTACAGACTTCCATTTCAGTTCTAAATGAATCTATTTACAAAAGAACAACAATTGTGTGCAGTGCTTCAAACAAACTTCTTTCTAATCTAAATTGACATTGTTCAAAAGCCCTACAAGTGCACTTACGAAAAATACGGTCGGGACCAATCCTATATCCCGACAGTAGTTAAACTCTCATTTCAAACGCCTATTCCAAAGTACATCAAAGTAGTTGTTTATTTGCTATAGTTAAATGTATTGACAGACTTTAGAAAACAAGTTCCAAGTGTGCATGTTAACCATAATGAAATATTGAACACTCTAAAATAAAGTTACCAAGTTTGAAATCCATTTTTTTGGGTCCGCCAATTCTCTAAAGTCTTGACGTGTCATGTCTACCATTTGCCTGATATATATACTGTTTATGGTCAACGTTAGTTTATATTATGGAACAAAAAATCACAAATAAATACATTATACTAGCATAAAAAAAGAAGAAGAATAGGAATGGATCATTATCGAACTTGATATTCGTTCTTCAAAAACGTCGTGAAGTAAAATATAATCCTGATTTATGACTTCATCCAATTATTGGGTTTTCTTCTTTTTCCTCGACATGGGGTCAGTATACGGGCTCCCGAAGAACCTTGACCGCTTTTGGCCCCTTTTCTTATTGTTATTCTTGTATGCCATATTAAGGTCGGTTGCTTTAAGATGTATAACACTAGGGATAGTGTTTGGAACAATCATGTGTTAGGAAGAAGAAAGAAAAAAAGAGTTTAATTGATGAAGGAAAGGCGGATTGAAGAGAAATTGAGGGAAATCGGTTCTAAAATTCAAAAAGAGGATTTAGGGATTTGAAGAAGAGGATTTGGTATTGTTTCAGACAAGGAACAGACCAAAAAAAAAAAATGATGCTTATATAGGCCTCCTCATATGGGAGTGTCATTGGGCTCATTGGACTTAAAGCAACATTGGGCATTATGGGTCAAGTATGCAAACTATCCATTTACAGCTTAATTAGTTTTTGTATTTGTGAGCTTATCACAGAATAGTATTTTCAGGCCACTTGCCTTAGTAACTTTACATTTATGTCCTTTTAATTTACATGCCAAGATAGTATTTGTAGTATGTTCCAACAAACTATGAAAGTAACAGATTATTACATCAATTCTCTCATCTCTAACAATTCTCTTCTCTCTCCAGCTCTCTCTCTTACAAGCTCTATCAATTAATTCCAGAAAACTAATTACATTAACATTCAGCCCTATAGGGCATCACATCATGTTCATGCCCGGGGATGGATACTCATATACACAAATGGGTTGTTGAACCAATTTCTGCTCGTGCCATTAGCCTTGTCACCCGTGTCACCATCAGCCTTCTCACCAACACCCTCCTCAATAGCCCCTTCTCCAACAAACCTATTTCAACAACATCCTTATCCAACACAACTGTCTCATCAATAGCCCTCTTCTCCAACAAGCATGTCTCACCATTTGCCTCACGTTCAGCTTTATCCACAAATATCTCACCATCCGCCTTCTCCACCAAACATGTCTAACCAACACCCTTCTCCAACAAAACTATCTCACCAACAACCCCCGTCTCCAACAAACATGTCTCCCCATCAGCCTCACAATCATGCATCTCAGACACAACTACCTGCCCATCAACCTTCTCCAAATTTACATTCGCAATCTGAACCTCATCAAAAATTTTGTCATCATCAAACATCTCCGAATTTATATTTTTGTCATCATCAAAATTTTCCATGAGCGAGAACATATTATTACCACCGATATCCTACAATGACAAGAATATCTATTAAGGACTGCAAATTTCAATAATATTATTAAAGACTAACTATTTGAATAAACTAAGCAATAATTGAAGCTTACCATATCCACATCTTAAACATATCTCCAACCTTGGTTTCTTTCCCAATCTTTACAATTTCTGCTGTAAAAAAAGATTTTGTTTGTTCCTCACTTTCCTTGATCAGCTGTGTAACTAGCTGTGCAATAGCTGAATACAGTTCAGGTATTGTAGACGGACCTGATGTCTTAAATTTAGACTGCAAATCCAAATATATATATATAAGAAGTTATTAGATTATGAAAAATAACTTAGGGAAATAACTTAGGATAATAACGTTTATGTATATTACTAATCATTACCTTTGGAGTTTCGCAATCTCCTTCATGAAGGAGCTGCTTCCTAGATGTTCATTCATCTGAGTTTCTGGATCTCATCAAGCTTGTTGTTGTCTTGTTGTAGTGAATAGAAGCAGCTCACTCAATTCCCTCTTCATGGTCCTCCTTAAAACCATCAATATCTTCCTCATTGGATGTCATTACAGGCTCCCCCAATTTCAAAGAGTTGTAGTAATCAGTCGACTTTTCATGATTGTGAACCTTCCAAGGGAACAAAGGCGTTTGCATGTACGAAGCAAACAATGTTATGCTCTTCCTACAAGTAGATATAACTATAGAAATATCTATAGAAATATAGACACATAGAAGTAATGAAATACACACCGTTGTAGTGAAGCGGGTTTCAACTTTTAAAACCCTTGTATTGAAATCCCACCCCTTGCATCATGGGAACCCTGTTCCAATTCGTCTCCCGATGACACCTATCAAACGAGTAATCCTTTCAACGGCCCAAACCTATACAATTAAAAAACATATGATTAAAGAAATAAAAATCCCATAAAGTTGAAAGATGATAGCATAAACACATGTACCTAAAATGCAAGAGGAAATCCAAAACTGTGGAATGTAAAGTAGTTGGAATCATTCTTCTGCTGACCATCCTCTTGTGGCTTCGGATTGTCATTGTCTGCCTCTTCTGCAACTTCTTCTCCATCTTCTACTTCTATCACCTCTTGTATAACCATGAGTTTTTGTCACCTGCAAAAGAAAAGAATGTGAAAGAAAATTTGTGGTGCCTCGAATTTAGCCTTATTTTGCTTGGGTTAAGCATAGAATAATAACGAAGGTTTCAAAGATGAGATTTGTTCTTAGATTATTAGGTTATAGAGGATTAATAATAGTTTTCTAGTGATCTGAGAGAGTAATTTGACAGAGTATCATCACGCAAATAAGCTTTTTTAGTTCCAAAGAATTCAGGATCCTCTCTTTGTGGAGAAGGGTCATATTTATAGGCCTCCTTCCACTCAATCACGTGGTTCGTGGAGGATCAAGTATGGCTGATCATGTCCGGATTTAAAGGGATACTCTTATCTTAAGCTCAAATCAAACTCACTTCACTTGTTATCGATAACAACTGATGCCAGACTAGGTCAAATGCTTGTTATCTCAACCATCAGGATTTTGGGTCGACCCGTAGCACATGAGCTTGACCCGTATTACTTGCAAGATTCTTCGTGGGCTTGAAGGCTGGGCCTAGAGCTTGTTTTTAGCTATCACAGCATATACGATTTGCCATCAATTTTTTGATTGCTTTTGTTTTTTGTAAAAAAAAAAAAGTTCTAGAATGTTCTCACTCTAAAATCCAGTTCAAATTTGAAAAGGAAAAAAAATCTAAAAAAATCTTGTCCTTATAGATATAAAATAGATTTTTAGTGATATTATAGACATTCTCATAATACGGTAAGGGCATAATAGTCTTTTTCAACGGTCAAATGAAGTCAATTTAACGGAATGTTAACTGCCTTTAGAGCTCAGGGATGTTTCTGAATAAATGGATCTTTATCTATCCATTTAATAATAGTTGAAAGGTGATGAGATGTTTTTAATATTAATATTATTATTTTTTTGTCTATTTTTAATTTGAAACCGGTTTGTAAGACTGACGATATCGACTGCTATAAATACTGTTCGAAAAGTAACTCTCTCGACAAATGGGAGATCTCCTCCACATTTTGTGATTATAGACAAATGGTGAACTCAAACCAGGATATAAAGTGGACTCGAACTGGGATATAAAGTGGAATTGCATGCGCAACCAATTGAGCTATCACTGGATTCGAGTAAAATGTTCCGGCACTCAACTAGAATTCTCACAAGACACGACAAATTTATTTATTATTTTTTATTTTTCAAAAGCTCCTTCATATATCAACATGTGCCGATTTATATTTATTTTGTTGAGATCCATAAAATTGTGTTAGATATATTGAAAGACTAACTATAAATTATAGTCCTGACTCATAACTCATGAGCTTGTGTTAACCTAGTGCTGGCAAAACGGGTCGGGCTTTGGTGGGCCACCTGGCTTGGCCCGTTTCGTTCGCGGGCCCGAGCCAGCTCGGCCCGCAAGCTTAACAGGCCAGGCCCAAGCCTGTTAAGCTGGCGGTCCAGGCTGGGCCCAGGAGGCGCGATCGCGGGTCGGGCCCAGTAGAGCCCGCTAGGCCCGCGGGCCCTAAAAAAATTGCAAAAATTTTTTTCTGGCGGTCCCAAACGGGCCGCCAGAAAAAAAAATTCAATATTTTTTAATTTTTTTTTTTCAAAATTTGAATTACATTTTTTTAACCAGGTGACTGTTGGGGGAGGAAAAAAAATATCCAAAACTTTTAAAAATTACATTTTTTTAAATCTTTTACAATATTTTCCAATTATACCCTAACCTAACATTTTCCTATAAATACCCCATCACCCTCACCCTCACCCCACCCCACCCCATTCTCTACATTTTCTCTACTTCTCTAATAATCCCTACTCTCTTATTCTCTCTATTCTCTACAATCTCCAACATCTCTCACTCACTCTTTCAACTATTTTGTAATTTATTTTATTTATTTAATATATTATTTATATACTATATACTATTTTACTAATATACATATATATTATATATTTACATACCTCCCACCCTCTAGTCTCTACATATACTTAATTGTAAATACTTAAATTTTTTTTTTCCGATTGCACTTTTTTTCCCTTACCAAGTTTTTATCCCATTGGGTTTTTCTTGGTAAGGTTTTTAACGAGGCAATCATGATTTGTAATTTATACTTTTCACCACAAATTTAATATGAAATTACAAAAATATTATTCATCAAAAACTAATTAAGTGTTGTATGAAATGAAAAATGTTATATTTCATATTAAAATTATTACACTAATCATTACACAAAATTATTACAATGTATAAAAAATAATATTGTATAAATAAAATATTTAAAAATTAAAAAAAAAAAACGAAGCCTATTGGGCTCGGCCCGTTTAAGGCCCATTTAGGCCTAAATGGGCCGGCCCGGCCTGGCCTGGCCCGGAACAGGCCCCAGACCCAGGTCGGGCCCCCCCTTCCCACCAACAGGCGGGCCCGGCCCGGCCTGTTTCCCTGACAGGCCAAGCCTGGCCCGGCCCTTTTCGTAAAACGGACCTAATGGGCCCGGGCCCAACGGGTCGGGCCGGCCTATTTTGCCACCATTGACAGTTAACCTGACCAATCAAGTGAACATTAACTGAAGCCTAAAAGGGGAGATTTTACAAATTATTTTCATATAATTAATATCCAATCTAAAATTTAGAATTGTATTATCGATGTATTCATTTTTCGAATTTAAGTTTTTCTATTTGTATCCAAAAAATTCTAATAAAACACAAATTTGTTAAACCGTTACCTTGATTTCATAACACAGAGTTCTTGGAATTTAGAGCTGACACAATTATACATTTGTACTATGAGATTTGATAATGTTTTAGATTAGTCGATATCTCACAAAATATTATCAAATAATAACAATTCAACAATTATTATTATTATTCAACAATTCAAGAAGACTGTTTTTTGTTTGATGAAATAAGGTAAGTGATTTGCTTAAAAGTGGATTGTGTTTTGTTGGATGAAATAAGGCAAGTGATTAGTCTTTCTTTTCTTTTCAATCTGAACACCCAAACTAAATGAACGCCCTTCACCACCAAACCACATTTGAAGGTGATAAGTTAGTCCTCAAAAGATCAATTTACTCCATTCTTGGGGGAGGTCTGCTTTGTTATATGACAAATTTGGAACGATACAAGATAATCTGTAACATCAAGAATACATGAAAACAAAAAAGCTGAACTTGTGGCCTAACTATTAATGAAAATAATGACAGACATCAACATCTAAAAATTTGAGTTGTTTTCCTTCAACCTAATACTTACATTCTCAAAATTAAATCCTGCACGCCTAGTGTCAAACAATGTTTGTCAATTCAGTATGCACAGTTAGCAGTTCAGAACACACAACACAAGCAACCAATCAAGAGAAGGTCTCAAAAACTTCCATGCAAGAAGCAAAACTGTACCATGGGGTAGTAATTCCTCACAAGCAAAACTGGGAACACGAAGAATGGCAAGCGATCCGCCTTCAAACAGCAGGTTTACTGCATTGAGTTTCACTTGAGTATATAAATGACGACCGCACACCAGGCAAGGCAAAGCTAATAGAGATGTTCGATTGTTATCTTGCAGACTCAAGTTGGGAATTTCGAGGCTTTACAACAGAATGCGTCAATTTGAGTGTTGTGTTATCTGATTGCAGGAGACAACTACATTCTGGCAAAGGGTATGTGTAAACCGAAGTTTTTCGATTGATTTTTCTAAGCCTGGGTACCATCATCCCCCCTTGCGATCACTTTCAGAGAGCATTATTTCCATCTCATCCTAGAAAGTCCTCCAGCTGCAAATCCAATCAACAGATTTTGTGCAAATGAGTAACTAATTAACTAAAGAAAAACATCTGTTGAAAATTTTCAAAATCCTAAAGATCTATATAACCCAAAGGTTTCTGTTTCCGAAGTGTTTAGACACAAACATGGCATGATTAGTAACATTTCTGAGCAGACTTGACATCTTCACTTAATAGCAATGCTCTATCAAACATATACTAGTTTATTTTGTAGTCAGTTGGAAATCACTTACAATTTATAGATTTAACCTTTATTTGTTCTTAGTGTTGACTGTGGACATATGATCTTTACAATTTTGTAGTCAGTTGCAGGTATGCAATAATGGTAAAACACAGGGTTCAGCTTCAGGAGAACTTTTATGTTCGCTGCACGAGGAACTTATTGTGGTTTCCAAGTTACAGACATCTTCATTCATCTTTACGACTTTACCCACTACATAACTAATGCCTATTGTGAAAGTTAAAGAGATTCAAGATCATCATACTAGCATAAGTTCTGACTAACATAATCACAGCAATTAAGAGAGATAAAGAAGAAATATAGAGGGATGATACCATACCTAATATTCATATCCTGAAGTAGAACAAGAAGCTTAATTTTATCAGGTTTAATGGTCTTTGCGTGTCCATCAAAAAGGAATCTGCGGTGGCCCATTAGAAAATGGGGGAAGTTTCCACCATGAGTTGTCACAAAAACTTCACTAAACAAGCATACTGTGTAATCCAAAGCAGCCAGCCTCGAAGAATACTCCTAGAAGAGAGAAAAAAAAGGTGTCAATATTGCACAGGTCTGTACTATCAGCTGGAAACTAAGCTGAGAAGTTGCCATCAGATAAATATTTTAGGTCGACCTTTTTCAAACTTGTTTTAATCACACAGTTAAATAACTTAAAGAGCAAGACATCCTAAAACTGGAAAGAACCACCGATTCTGACTAGATGTAGTCATCTGTTCAATATTTCAGTAGATGCTACTACATATCAATAGTTCTATTCTTGATTGTGTCTTATACTATAAAAATCCAACCCGTGGTGTATTGTATTTGATGCATCTTTTTCTGAATTCTGATGCCGAGTCCAATTTTTATGGCAATAGTTGAACTACTGCTGAATGGATTTATAACTTGCCCACAAAAAATTACAAATAATGTTCTATCAAAAGTGATAAACAGTGCAAGTTCAAGGATCTAATAGGGTAAGGGCCAAAGGGGGCAGAGTGGAGATGGGAATGGCTACAACTAGTAAACAGAATCTCATGCTTTGAGACGAGCACTTGAAAACAGGGATAATCAAGGAACTCAAGTTGTTGACCTACAGAATTGGGATATATCATGATAATTGTGCTGATGATGAATTTGTTAGAGCACGAGTTCAATACTCCCTTAACCACATATTACAAGAGAGATTTAGAGTATTACCTTAAAAGGAGCAAGTTCATCTGGGGTTGCAAGAGATTCCTTCGTTTACAGAAGTGGAAACATCTTTAACAAGGGAGCCAAATGCCTTTCTGCCTGGTTAAATTTTCCCTGAGGCTAAAAAAATTGAAGTGGCGTTGTCAAATCCCATGCCACGCAGCATCATCCCAACCTATGCTGACAGTAAAAACACCATGCAACAAAAAGAGTTTATTATTTGCCAATCCATACAAGCATGTATAAGAAGACTAAGGTGCATACATAGTAACAGTACTTTCAGAATTAGACATATGATAATGTGCATTCTGGATTGCAAGTAAATTTTAAGACATTAGAATCAACATAAGGGCTTTGCATTCAAGATGAAGTTTTTTTAGACAGGCAGTGACAAGCTAGAGTTAGTATCAGAAGTGCATACTGACATGTATCCTGTCCAAATAGATAGAATCCAAATGCCTTATAAATATATGAAAATTTCACATTATCAAAAGATCCTAATTCTAATCTTCTTGGTAGCTAAATGGAAGTTTTGCTGCCATTCTATGTAGGGTCATATTTCCTCCAAAATCAAAAGGCCACCCTTGCTCAAAACAACAAACCAAGTTTAATTTGACACCACTTTCATCCTGCTGCGTATAAAGCATGGTCGCATACTCGCATCTATCTAAAGGATATAAAGTCATCTTAAATTAAATAGCAAGAGACGCTATATGGAGATTCTAGAATTCCAAAATGCAAAAGGACAGGTACATTTATAAGGTACCTCCAAGGGGGTCAGAGGACATTTTCCATTGATTCGATTGACACCAGGTAAGATAACGCGATCTTTTCTCTTGAACTTTCCCTTCCACCATTTATCTCTAAATGAATCCATTACAAGTTTTTCAGCCTTTCCCCCATCATACAAACAGCATGAGAAAGCTACCATGTCCTGAAACAAAAAATACAAAATTGTTAGACAAATGTCCAAACATCTGTGTAGTTATATGTTGAACGATTAAAAAAATGATAGAGACTTGCTTAGCAAATGACAAAGAATAAGCAATTGTACCTCCTCAAAGCGGAGATGGATGGAAACATACTTTCCACCAGTCCTTGAACTCTTCTTAGTCATTCGCTTAACTAGTTTCTCTGCTAGTGTTGATATAGAGGAAGAGAACTTCAATGCTAGTGCAGAGAAATCGTGTTGTAGAGAGAAGCCTCTAAATGGGATGTCAGAATAATCAATTTGATCCACCACTGAATAAAAAATAGAAGAACAGAAGATAACCTTCATCAAACATGAGCACGTAGAAACCATAGTAAAAACATGAAAGTATTAACAATACTCAGGAATAGTCACTGACCGTCAGAAATATGTTATAGGTTGTGATGTGTTATTGGAAGATGCTAAGCTGCCAAGTCGAACCACACTATAGAGAAACCTCAATGCACGAAACTTGGTGACCTCGTACACATGGACAAATTCTTCGCTTTCACCAATAGGGTCCTGTTCAAAGAGAGCAGAAACACGACACTTGGTGACCTCGTTCAACAATCATAATTCTCGTACACATGGATGAGCGATTGCCTTATTGAGATCCTTCAACTTTTACCATGATGTTTCTGATCTTAAGGTCTTCAATTCTTCACCAACATAACCCAGTTGGTTAGCCTGTAGTTTCTTTACTCAATGACTCAAGTGACACAGATTTGTAGAGACTTTAAATGACACCCAACGCAATATTTAATGATTTTTTAACTTGAAATCTCAATCCAGCTTACTCCAGCTTCTTTGATTCCTAGATCTTTACCAGCTTTCCTCATTTTGCTTGAACTATCCCACATTCCCAATGTGGCATAAGTATTTGAAAGCATCACATATATGGACGGGTCTTCTGCTGATGTTGCAAGTAGGCTTTCGGCAATAAAACTAACCATTTCAATATTCTTATGTGCTTCACAGGCCTTAAGCATGGAGCACCATATGGTTTTATCGGGCTCAAATGGCATATTGGCAATCAATGTTTCTGCCTCTTTGAAACGTCCAGCTTGACCAAGAAGATCAATCACACAATAATAATGCTCTAAATGAGGTTCCATTCCATATTCAGATTTCATGAACTTAAACATGGTCCATGCCTCTTCAACCCAACCAGCATGTCTACAGGCTGAGAGAACACCGAGAAAGGTGACTTCATTTGGCTTCAAACCTAATTGTATCATCTCTTGGAAAAACGTAATAGCTTCCTTTGCTCTCCCATTTTGCCCACACCCTACAATGACCCCAGTCCAAGATACAACATCCCTTTCTGGCATATTATTGAACATAGCTAAACCGTCCTCAATTTCACCACATTTTGAATACATATCAACGAGAGATGTTACTGTAACTCCCTCTCTGTCAAATCCACTCTTAACACACAAAGCATGAACCTGCTTCCCACTTCCAAGAG
Organism: Acer yangbiense; assembly: GCA_008009225.1. Taxonomy (NCBI): domain Eukaryota; kingdom Viridiplantae; phylum Streptophyta; class Magnoliopsida; order Sapindales; family Sapindaceae; genus Acer; species Acer yangbiense. The sequence continues at coordinate 11,926,525 of CM017770.1, forward strand.
AAGCTAAACTTGAACAGACCTTCAGAACACTTGAAACAACAAACTGGTCTACTTCAAGATCCAAATTAATCATGTCTTTAAATAGAGAAAAAGCTAGAGAGTTCAATCCCGTTTTAGCACACCCCATGATCAAACTAGACCAAGCTACAATATCTTTATCGGGATGCCTGTGAAACAGTTTCAATGCATTTTTAACGTTCCCCAATTTCACATAGAGATCAATGAGAATGCTTCCAACAACATAATCTGACTCATACCCGCAAGTGACAATAAGACCATGTACTTGAAGCCCGAGTCTCAAGTTGAGTAAGTTTAAGCATACCTTCACAGCACTACTGAAAGTGTAAGAATCAATGCACACACCAGAGCTATGGATTTGTGAAAGCAAACAGAGAGCTCCTTTATTTTTTTCATTAACAATATATCCAGAAAGCATAGAATTCCAAAGTGCCAAGCTTTCACAACCCAAACCATCGCAACTGGAATATTGATCAAATAACTTCGTTGCTGCACTTAACAGATTGCAATTTGAATACATATCAACCAAGGCTGATACAATGAAACAACTACATTCAAAACCTGACTTGACAACATAGCAATGAATCTGTTTACCCATTGCTAACAAATTAAAATAATTGCATGCTTTAAGACCACATGGCAATGCGAATTCGTCAAGTTTTAAACCATCTTTATGCATCATACACACATATTCCAAAGCTAGAAAACTTCCTTTATGGGCTAAACCAGCTATTATACTATTCCAAGATATGACATTTCTCTTTGGCATTTGATGGAACAAACTTATTGCCTCCTCCATCAAGCCTTCTTTACAATACCCTGAAATGATAGTATTCCAAGAGGTGGAATTTGCACTAAAAAAATTATCAAAGACTTTCTTGGCATCACTCACAATCCCACATTTAACATACATGTCCAAAAGGGTATTCATCAAAACTGTGTCGTTGTCTAAATTCTCTCTAGAGATTCTTTTATGTATCAATCTGCCCAGTTGAAGATCACCAGCAAGAGCACATGCTTTTAAAACTGCAGAGTACATGAACCCATTCGGTGCTTCCAAATCACATTCCAACATATGATTGTATAATTTGATAGCTTCGTCAGGTCTTTTGTTGCTTGTATAAGCAGAGACCATTGTGGTCCATGTAACAATATTTTTGTAGGTCATTTCATCGAACAGTTTATGTGCGTCGTTTAGATAGGTGAAGTCGACGTACATAGAAAGCAGATTGTTGGCCATGAAAATATCGTGAAAGAACCCATGTTTGATTATATGAGAATGAAGTGATATTCCATGTCTAACAGATTGAGATCGACCGCAACGGCGTAAGGCTAATATAAGAGGCTTTAAGTCCATGTTCCTCTCTTGCAGGCTCTTCAACTGCTTCTTGGAATGGTTTTCAATATACTGTTTTGCAGCTGCAACCTTCTGCTTGGTTACATTTGATTGGCACTTCTTCACTTGTTGTTTGTGCTTTTGACCCCTCCTTTCCATTGCTTGTAGTTTCCTTTTTCTTCGAAGGCTTCACCTTGTCTTTTGACTTCAACTTGTTAAACCAACACCTTGCAGATTCCATTTGTTTTATTCAGTATATACCTGATCCTGTCAGCCCACACTCTTAAACTTACAATTTATTTGAGAAATTACTGAAGAGTACACTTTCATCAACCAAGAATCTCATTTCGATAATGAAAACATGCAGGATTCCCAAAGAATCCAGATCCAGTGTCTTGTACTCCTGCATTGACAAATAAGACAAATAACATTCAATTAGTATGAAATGAATCAAAATTGCATTCTTATTGATTTTACCCTCCAACCAATGGTAAGGAAAATTCACATCAATGCAGTGCAAACAAGATCATAATGTGAAAGTATTTGACCAATGTGCACCATTTGGCAGCAGAGAAGCTGAAAAAATAAAGGCTTTTTTTTTTAATTTACAAAAAGGGGCATTAGGCTGTTTCCATTTGTCAAAATTTAATTTCCTCTACTTTTTCTACAAATTGCTTACCAGCTAAAACAATGGGCCAAAACTCTACTACATAAAAATACACAAACACAAATACATTTCAATGTTCATCATAAAAACCAACCAAATACTTACAATTGAACAATTGATCTTTATTAAAGGCCAACAAAGCCAACAAGAACAGCACAAAGGACAAGAAAGGAGAAAACCAGGGAGCGACAACAAGTCACTAACAGCCCACCCTAAACACAACAGACCAAGCTAAACAAAGAAACAGAGCAAGAAATCCACACAACCGACTGAAAAAACAGAGCAACAACACCCAACTAAAAAAAGCAACAGGAAAACCACTGGAAAATTATTCAAAATCCCAGATAAGAACATTCTCACCCATCCCGATCCCTTCTTTGCCAAACTGTCAGCCAACAAATTCCTAAACCTTGGGTTGAACACAACCTTAATTCCACCCATCATAGCTAGATATCTACGAAATACTTACAATTGAATTCAAAGAACATATAAAGTTTCATGAAAATGACAAGCAAATTTCATACACAATCTAGCATACAATTATTATAACAGAACATAAAATTGCAAGTATAAAAGCCCCAATTTCCCCATCATTGAGATATCTACAATTTACATGGGAACCATCAAAGTTTGAATTTTGACAGCAAAAACTCAATTGATTGGTGTTTTTCAAAATAAAATAAAATTAAATTAAATTAAAAAGTAATTTTTCTCTTGCTTTTTGACACAAGTTTGAAGTTTGAAGTACTTACCTTACAAGTTTGCTTTATTATTTGAACTTGACAGAGAAACGATGAGGATATGAGATCAAAGCACTTAAAAATCAAACCTTTATTATTTCAATACAACACACACTTTCCCTATTTATATATAATGTAACATGAAAACAGGATACAGGTATGAAGATTTTTGGATTAGATAAAATCCCCAAAACTCCAATTAAAAATCAAACCCTAAAACAGGAACACATTATGCAAAGCTTTCGAAACTTATTCGTTCAAAGGAATTCCCTGCAAGTAATTGATTTGAGATAACGAAATTAGAACGGAAATTAGAAAATACCTTGGATAGCTCAAACCGAATACAGAGGCTGCTGGAGAAGAGAAAGCGAGAGAGAAGCTTGACTAGACCTGGCAATGGATCGTGTTATTACGAATTCGTGTCGTTTCGTGTTTAAGTCGTGTTAAAATTGCTCCACCTGAACCCGACCCGGTAGCTTAATAGGTTGAAATATATAAACCCGAAACCATTTGTTAAATTAATAGGTAACCTGACCCGGTCCGTTACAAAATATTATATTTGAGATTTATTAAAAAGTTGAAAATAAATAGTACTAAAGCATGATCAAACTCATGCAATCAAGTTCACCATAGACACCTAAAACTTCAACAAAAAAAAATCACCAATAATCAATCTATAACATCTAATTTAAAAAATAAACAAGTCCAAAATAAATAAATAAATATATATATATATATTGAAAATGAAATCTTCCATTAATCTTCCTCTTGAATCTTCAATACGTTGCGATTGGGAATCTCAATCCTCATTTAGACCTGAAAGGTTAAATTACCTGAGTTAAATGTTAAGAAAAGAAGAATTAACATACATTAATAAATCCAATACCTTTGTAAATAAAATCATACCTTTCAATTTTCAATTAAGTATAACAGACTCAATCCCTTGAGTTGAATTAATAGCAGCCTCGATGTTCAAATTGAAGACATCTTCAATGAGTTCATCCATGTTAATATGATCTTCCTCTTTCACAAATTTAAAGTCCTGAAATTACGTTGCATGAAATGGTGGCACCATAGACCATAGTAATACAAAAATCAAAATGCAAGAAAGAAAACATACCTCATTGAATTTACTAGGATCAAATTGACGGTAACTGATTTCAAGAAAGTTGAAGACCTCTAGCTACTTTTAGAGTTTTAGGGTTAAGGTTAGGGTTATAATATTGTGAAATAATTGATTTAGAGTTTTAGAGTTTTTTATTTAGAAATTTTGCCTCTTTCAAAAAAAGAAAAAAATTAGAAATTTTAAAAAAATTAATTAGTAAAATATATTCGAACCATAATTATAGATATTTTTTTTATATAAATTCCATAACGTGACTATACAAAGATTTTTTTTAATAACTTTCATAAACACATTAAAAAAAAATCTTTATATTAATGGGTTATCGAATTAACGGTTTTTTTAAGGGTGAACTCAAAACCGACTCATTATATTTCATGTCTTAATGGGTTGACCCATTAACAACCCGATATGATAAACTTAACCCACCAACCTCTATTTTCGAATGGGTTTGGGTCGTATTAATGGGTCATGTGAAATTTTGCCAGGTCTAAACTTGAACAATCAAATGAGAATGCTTCCACGAAGGAGAAGGCTGCTTTCTGATGAGGGTTAATTGCACAAACTTACCATGTGTTTTACCTTTGTAGCAAAATATTCAACAAATGACCTTAATCACACAAACAACCCCTACCATTAGTGGTCAAACGTTACATTTATCAATTGACTTTAACGGTTAAGGGTAATATAGTCATTATACAAATCAAATAAAACTAAAATTTAAAAAAAATATATCAATACTTTATATAATTACATATCTACCCACAAAAGAATGACAAAAAGAACCCATATTTACCTATAATCATAATTCAACACCAAAATAAAATAAAAAAGGGCAAATTGCATTGCACCCCTTGAGGTTTGGGCAAGTTGCATTTAGATGGAAAAGTTTTGTTATTATACATTAACACCCCCAACACTTAAATGTAACTTTAAAAATACCTAAAATGCCCCTAGTTGTATTACTTTATAAATAGTTTTAAAAAGTTAAATAAATAAATTTGGTAATTTAAAAATTAAATAAAAAATATTTGTTTATTTTTTAAACTATTTATTTGATTTGATTTTTTAAAACTATTTATTTATTCAATGAATCATATCTTTTATTTATGTTATTTTATTTTAGTAAAGTTTATAAAGTTTTTGGTTAAAAGGTAAAAAAATGAACTTAAAGTATTTATTTATTTAATTTTTTAAAACTATTTATTTATTTAATTTTTAAAACTATTTATTTATTAATAAATCATATCTTTTATTTAAAAAATTGTATTAAAATTTTTAAAATTTTTGGTTAAAAGGTTAAAAAATTAAAGTATAAAATAATACAACTAGGGGCATTTTAGACATTTTAAAAGTCAAATTTAAATCATGGGGGTGTTAGTGTATAATAACAAGACTTTTCCATCTAAGTGCAACTTGTCCAAACCTCAAGGGGTGCAGTGTAATTTACCCAATAAAAAAACAACTTAATTAAATTTCATCCCCATCTTTACAAATTAATATGATAAAAGCATTAAAAAAAAATCCCTCAAACAAATAACAATCTCAAGAATCCATCAAAAAATCTCAAGCATCCAAAAATAAAATAATTATTTAAAACAAAAACAAAAGAAAAAGTAGGGAAGAGATATAGAAAATTCCAGATCTCCAAACTACATCAGAGATGGAAGCATTGGACTCCATCTAAAGATGAAGCTTATAATAAACCCACCACAACCGCAAACCCTCACCACCGCAACCAATCCTTCGATGACAACACAACCGCAACCCATCACAACTTTCTTCACATCTGAACCACCAATAGCAGCAGACTCATCATATTGTTCATGATTTTGTCTTCAACCCACACGCATACAGCCTCTCCTCTACCTCTCTGTCGCCGTAAAAAAAGGGAGGCCAGAGCCTCCCCACCGTAAAAAAGGGGAGACCGTAGAAAAGGCGAGGCTTTGGCCTCCGTCACCACATAGACGGGGAGGCTCGCCGCGAAAAAGGCACAATAACAGATCGACCAGATCTAGCTGATCTATGTGGCGGCGACTTCGACGAGCAATGGTGGGTGTTGCCGTGTTGGGTATATGGGTTCAATTTTGGAGTTAATGTTAACAATTTTGTTGATTTAGAAGTTGTGGAGTTTGATTTGAATAGGTTTTTGGTGTTGTGGATTTCGATTTCAGTTTGTATTTGTGTTGGAATCTGATTCCAGTTTGCATTTATGTTGGATTTCAGATATCTTTGTTTGATTTTTTATTTTTTATTTGATTGAAGAAATAGATTGCTTGTTTTGTTCTCAGATCGAAAAACATCTGACATTGATGAATATTTTTTTTTTTTGATAAGATGAAAAATCTATATTTTTTTTTATGAGATGAAGAAATATGGGTTTCCTTTTTAATTAACATTTTATCAAATAGTTAAAAATAATCAAATAAATCACTAAGGGTATTTTAGTCCTTTTGAAGTCAACCGTTAAATTTAACGTTTGACCACTAACAGCAGGGGTTGTTTGTGTGATTAAGGCCATTTGTTGAATATTTTGCTACAAAGGCAAAACACATGGTAAGTTTGTGCAATTAACCTTTCTGATGAGAATGATTTTGGTAAATTTCATGAAAGGCAAGGATAAAATAGGAAAGTGGGTAAAATTTCATTTAAAAACACTGTAACGCGTTTTTGAGAAGCAGAAGCGGAAATCCAAAAGCATGTATTTGTAGTTTCTCAAAAACTCAGTTGGGAGAAGCTAAAAGTGACAAAAAGCACTTCCCCACGATTTTACCAAACACCCTATCTTTAGTTCGGAATCATTTTTGGCCCCAAAAGCACTTGGGGAAGCACGGCCAAACTGGGCTTTAGCACATAAGGTTCTCAATGTCCACAAATGCAACCAATCCATGAGTTTAGTGTACTCAACTAATTTTTTTATTTTTTATTTTGGTTAATATTAACAACCTCCGCTCACCTTTCAACTATTATTAGATGAGTAGAAAGCGATTCGTTTATTCAAAATCATCCCTTTAGTTCGAACGGTGTTAAATGTTCTGTTATGGTGGTAGGGGCAAATTTGTAAATTACATATATCAATCACACACAAAAAAAAAGTAAAAATCTATCCCATTGCATGCGCTCTCTCTCTCCCTCTCACGATCTTATACTCTCATCTCTACCTCACTCATTCCCTTCTTTCATTTTCTTTTCTTTCTTGGTTGGATTTGGAATGGTTTTGAGTTGGATTTGCAGTTGTGTTCTTGATTATTGTTTTTGTTAATGCTGATGGGTGGTGATGGAGGTTGGCGATGGTTGGTTCGTTGATGATGGAGATCGGAGATGGTGGGTTTGTCAATGATTGAGGTAGGCTACTGTGGGTTCGTCGATGATGGAGACGACAATGGAAGATGTTGGCGAAGTGATGCGCGAGATCCTTGAAAGCAGGATTTCTCGTGTCGATGAAAAATCTTGAAATCGGAGCGTGAATACATAACCAATACCGTGTGTCTAGCCTTGTCGTAGGTTGGAATTCACCGAGTTCTTGCAAGATCTTATTTTTCTGGCTTGTATGATGTCGATAGCTCTTGATTAAAATTGTTAGCAATCTCTTAGATATTGTCGAAGTAGAGTGCTTTTTTGGGAAAAAAAAAATGGGTTTAGGTGAGCTCAGCTTGCACTGAAGTTGTTATCATCACTCTTGTATGTCGAATTTGTTAGTATAACATGTCTAAAATTCATAATCGATAATGAAATAACAAAAATGAAAAAGATGGGTTAGAAATGGAATTGTTTTAGATGTAGGGCATTCCAGTTGTTGTTGATTTCTCGACCGTCGAGGTCACACAGTTTGTATGCCCCTTGCCTTTTGATATATGTTATTTAGTAAGGTCCTTCCCAAGTTGGACCTAACTTTCTTGCTCCTTGTTCTCTAGTGTTTTGGAAAATTTTCCTTAGCACCTAATCTCCGATCTTGAATGTTCTGACTCTGACATTTTTTTTTTGTAATGTCGAGCTACCTGTTGCTGATAAGCTTGCACTCTTATTGCAATTTGTTCTCAACGCTCGTCGAGATGATCAAGTTCGTAGAGCAATTCCTGATTGTTTTGTTCTTCAAATGGGTTTTCGTATCGAGCAGTCGAGAGTCTCATTTCAATTGGGATCATTGCTTCAAACCCATAGACGAGTGAGAATGATGTTTCTCTAGTCGAACGTCTAGCAATAGTTCTATATGACCACAATACTTTGGGTATCTTGTCAGCCCTGCACTCTTCTCGCTTTCTAGGGGCTTTTTTAATGTGTTGACAAATATATATGAATACAACAAGACTATACTATAGTCTATACATTTTGTTCATTGTTTTGTTTGGGCACATTTACAAGGCTGTCTCTATGTCCAAACAATTTACCTACCGTTTTGAGTGAACATGTTTACGGTGAGGGTATTTATAAATTCAATAACATTACAAGACCCAAGAAATTAACCTAGAAATCAAACTATTTGACGTGTTAAATGATTTTTTTTATTACCATCTTATCCACCACATTAACTCATATGATTGTTTGGATTAATTTTTAAAGATAAAGATATTAAAATATTAAAATATTATTGTTATCGACCTTAACCTTTCAAGTTTGATGTTTTCTAACATGGTATTAAGTATTGGTTTGACCTAGGAGCTCTAGGTTCAAGTCCCCTCACATACATTTGTTTCTACGATAAGCATTTTTTGGGTTATGCCAACAACCACCTACAACTTTTCCTAAATATATTAAAATACATGCAATATATTTGAAGATATTATGACATATGACATGAATGACCGATTAAACTTAAAACTTCTCTTTGTAGTAGTACTAACAAGTTATTTGCCGGCGCAGATTTGTTGTTTGTGAATTGTGGTAGTAAATAAGAGTGAAAGTTTGAAATGTTATAGGGAGCAGAGATAGCAACTTCATGTTAAGTAGAGCGTGACAGCGTGTGCTGGGCTATTCTTTGGTGTTGTTTTGTTTGTAGCCTGAGTTCACGGTCGCGCGTGAGAGTTGCTCATAACTAGATTTTAACACTTGATTGTCTCATCATTTGGACATTTTTTTCATCTTCCATCTCTAAAGTTATGGGCTTAATGCGCACTTCATCTACTAAATTATTAAATAATTTCTGTAAGGTTCATGATTTGTATTTGCTTGATTCCATTGCAAAACACTATATATTTGTATTAGTTGTTGCTTAGGATGTTTTTAGAAGAAAAGAAGCTTCAAAGTTGAAGAGCAACGTCTAGTGCAAATATCGTCTTCAAGAGGTGAAAGCGTCAAATGTATACTTAGACTTCTATCCTCTTGCATGGCATTTGAGCACACACACACAATTCATACATGTGTGTCCCTGCATTGTAGTGCAAACATTTGGTATAGCACATTCACACACATTTGAGTATGCACATGCATTGGTCTCTTATAGACAAACATTGTAGAATTACATGTTTTATGACTATCGCATAGATATGGCATACTTGTGTGACTTTGTGTTTATATTGAAAGTATACAAACATAGTTAAATTGCTTAAGGCATACCTAGAGGGGGGTGAATAGGTTTTTATGTATTTTTCAATCCCTTGAACAAACTTTCGTTTGTCCCTCAAGGTTGCCTTACATACAACAAATACACTAAGAAAAGACGACATACATAGGCAATATGAATAGGTAATCATATAAGCATGGTCTACATACATCATCAAGTTGTATGAGGTAAACAAACAAATAAGTATAACAACAAAGAATACTTGTATTTCACTATATGTTCAATGAGTTACAAGAGTGATCAAATATCACTATACATAAATACAATATACAAAAGAATCATAGAAATAAAATTGATCAATAAAATGAGTTCACTAATCACACTATACAAAGTCTTGCGTCACAATACATCATAAGTGAATACTATGAAACAAGATAATAAAAATATACAAATAAAATATAAGAGATAGAGATAGGAAGAATTAACACGAGATTTTTTAACGTGGTAAAACCTCCAAGGAGGAAACATCCACGGGTTGAACTACAACCATTGGGTACTATATTATTGAAAAGTAAACATAGAACATTCACAAAGTGACCAATCTTTAGCTCACCCAACCTAGTGAAGTCTAAGCCTACCCAACCCTATTGGAAAGAGTGAAATCCCTCAATGATGCGAAACCACAATATATTAGACACCACACAAAACCAACATCGATGGTAGATTAGAAATTCCTCAAGAGTGCATACACCTCCCGTGTACCCCGCTCTATCGGAGTCTATGTCTAACCATACGCCTAGGCCTACCAATACAATAGCCAACTCCCTATCCAAGGCACTCTTGCCTCTAGGGAGCCTCCCATGCATGACTATCCGAGTCCTCCCGACTCTAGACATGACTTCTTGCTTACCTATCCGAGTCGTCCAGACTCTAGGCAAGTCTTCTTGCTTGGTTATCCGAGTCATCCCGACTCTAACCAAGACTTCATGCCTTTTACAAGGACTTCCTAGTGTGATCATGTGAATGCAAATGATGCAAACAATCAAATCAACATAGAACATGTGATCAATACATTCTATAGTACAAATAGACCTACATGTGATATCACAAGTAATAAAGTCTAGATGCAAAATACAAGAATAAAACCTAAAGCATGTGAAACACCAAACACATAAGCTCAAAGTCTCATTCACATATACAACACTTGAATCAAAATATATTCATGAAGTACAAGTTCAAGATGCAATCAACATACAATAAAATGCTAGATATATGAGATTTAATCAATCAATATTCTAGACAAAATTATAGAGCAAAGATTCAAGATATAAATCAATCAAATCTTAGATTGCTCTAAAACACAAACAAATACACAAATCCTAGATTTCATCAATCAAAGGATCAAATCAAATCTCAAAGTCATTTATCACAAAATTGATTCAATCAAGTCACAAATAACCTAAGATGCCATTCTAATCACAATACAACTCACAAACATGTGAAAAACCTAGAATCATAGAAACTAGTCCACATTTGTCTATAAATTGACTTTCAATTAGAATGATTATCAAGCTACCTTTCTCAATAGCTTTTACCAAACATAAACATAGATATAGAAGAAGAAACCCCAAGCAAATTGAAGGTTGAAAAGAAAGAAATCCCAAAGATTAGTCCAATACCTTTGATTCAACAGCTGGTTCGGATTTCAGTGTGTAACCACCAGAAAACTTGATCAATCAGCTACCAAACCACTCAGAAATGATAGAGGACTCAATTACGAACATTCTCCAATTTGAATCACTCAAATCCGACTCCGGATGAGGGAGATATGATGTTTGGAAGATGAGAAAATTCAGAGGAGAGGACTGACGGGAATTTACAACTTTTTCTTCTTAAAAAATCAAATGGAAAGAGATGGAGGGAAGATATAAGGAGGAGAGAGAAGAGATTCCGGGCCAATGAGGTGAGTCCACGTCACCCCAGGCCGTGGGGGGCGCGTGGGCCTCACGGGGGCAGAGAGCCCCCTTGACCGTGGGGCCCACGGCCTCCCTCACGGCTGGGCCAAGTGGCCTTACAGCCTGCTGCCTCTCTCGCGTGCTCCCTTGGTTCTTCAGCCCGTATCTTCAGCATCCGAACTCCGATTTTGAATCCGTTTTCGGATTACAAACCTTGACTCTCTTACGCATGACAACGACTACACAACTTTGAAAAATGGTTGAGAAATCATCTCAGAAAACAATGATGAAGTCAACTCAACGAATGAGAACGAAAAATAGCGTAGCTACATCGTTTGGACTCGAAACTACATGAATGAGTAACTGAAATGACCAGAACTCAATAAGACATCAAATAAGAACATGTTCAAGTCCACGTACAAAAAAACGAAAACATACAAGCACAAATACACACACATATGCTAATTTCCAAACATAGTCCTAGAAAATGCAATAAACAAAATATTACCAATATAGTATGAATGCATAAGCATATTTTGTCAAGTGTGTGAAAGTGATACATAAGTGATGTTTAATCATGAAGGAACACACAAGAATGCTATGTGTGAGTGTGTGCCTAGCCTTGTAAGAGATATGAGGTCCTTTATTACCTTTGTTGAACAATGATGCACAAATCTCTTAAATGCTAGCTTCTTGAATGAATTGTGGTTGAGACATCCTTCGTCTTCTTAATTCTTCAATATACGAACCACTAAACATTACAAGAGAAACACATTTTGATATGGCATTTATGCCAACATAAACTATAAACCTTACATATATGTTTGTGTTTCTTGTGTTTTGGACTTAAACATGTTCTTATTTGATTCTTTATTGAGTTCCGGTCATTTCGGTTACTCATTCATAAGGTTTCGAGTCCAAATGATATAGCTACACTACTTTGCATTCTCATTCATTGAGTTGACTTTATCGTCGTTTTCCGAGATGATTTCTCAACCATTTTTCAAAGTTTTATAGTTGTAGTCATGCGTGAGGGAGTCACAGTTCGTAATCCGAAAATGGATTCAAAATCAGAGTTCGGATGCCCAAGATACGGCTGAAGAACGTGAGAGAGCGCGCGAGAGGCAAGCATGGCTAAAGGCCATGCATTGCCCACCACGTGTGGGAGCCGTGGGACCCACGGCCAGAACACCCCTCTGGTCCCGTGTGGCCCACGCGCCTCCCACGGGGATAGGTGACGTGGCCATCTTCGATTGGCTCATTTTTGGTTCCCTCCTTGAATCATTTAAATATGATTTTCTTTCCCCCCAAACAAAACTTGAAGAAAATTTTCCAAGAAAAATTCTGCAGAAATCTTCAATTTTTAGTTTTCTTATTTCGATCATAACTTTCTCATACGAACTCGAAATTGATTGATCCAAAAACCTAAATTGTTGGTCTTGACGAGAGCTACAAACCCCAAGCATTTCCAGAGGCAATTGACTTCGTCATTTTTCCCAGTGGACTGATTTCAGTACGTGGTTCAACTTTGTATGTTCAACTTCTTCTTTTTCATTTCATCTTTGATCATCTCTTTTAATCTTACTATTTGATTGATGAAATATGTTGAGAAGGATGTTAGATCATATGCTAGGGTTTTATGATTGATTGTTTGTTGAGTTTTAGCATTGTGATTCACATTTGAACTTAGTTTGCTAAACTTGATTTTCCTTGAAATTGATTCTAGAAATGCTATATGTGATGTGCCTCATGACATGTTCTAGGTTTAATTTCATGTTCTAAGAACAAGGTTTATAGTGTGATATATTGAATATTCTTGACTTGTTCTTATTGATTTTGCATGTATTGATTTCTAGGTACTTTTTGTGATTGTGTTTTGAAAGCATATCCTAGTATATCTCTAAGCATGTTCATAGAGTTTGATTGATCATCATACTTTATTTGTTGTGATTTGCATCATTTGCATCACTTAGATCATTGCCTTGCATAAGGTTGAAGTCTCTAGCAAAGTGAGTGAAGCTTTGTGGATAGAGCAAAGAAGTCTTGATTAGAGTCAGGAGGACTCGGATAGTCAAGCAAGGAGACTTGTCTAGGGTCGGGAGGATCCGGATAGACAAAGAAGAAATCTTCCTAGAGACGTGAGCATCTTGGATAGGAAGTTGCTTTCTAGAGGTGTAGGACACATCTCGGATAGGAAGTAGGCTTGGTAGTTCACTTGCCCGAGAGTAGATTAGGAGGTGATAGCTTGAGCGAATATCTTGTGTTGATAGCTTGAGTGTGTAAATCCTTTTCGTATAGTGGATTGCTTTGCCGGTGGTTGTGGTATCAACCCATGGATGCTTCCTCTTTAAGGTTTTACCACGTAAAAATCATTGTGTCAATTTTCGCTTTACTTTTCATTATCTTCCATATCTTACATTGATTGCATATCTTGTATATTGATTTACTCTTGCTTTAGTTAAATCAATTCATTTGTCAAATCTTAGCAAGTTTGCATATTCTTTGTCATATTCCGTATTATTTTTAATATTGGAAGAATTTTGAGCCTATACCTATTCACGCCCCCCCTAGGTATATTTTACACTATTACTTAAGGGAATTTCAATTTCCACTCACAATTTTAACAATTGACAATAAGAAGAAGAAGAAGAAGATAATAGTGTTTCTTCATTCATCCAAATTAGAACCGTTGTCCTTGTCTTCTTGAGATACCAACATCAAGGGATCCAATTTTTTTAATATTTTAATGAAAAACTGAATGTTATATTGCAGGATGGACCTAAAGTTCAATGAAAAAATGACTCATAAATATATGTTTGAGCTTTTACAAATATCACAACCCAACTTCTTAAAAGATTAAAATAATATCAGTTGCAAGGGATCGAGGGGCCCCAAATATTGTAAAAGTTTTTTCAGTAAGAACAATCTACTTTTAAGGTGTTGTCTTGAATTTTTTTTACTAACAATACAATAGTTACAAAACCATTATTTCGGTTAGAAATATACCACAATTTTATTTCATTTTGTTTAAGTAGTTGATATCATGATATATTGATATGTGAGTATGTGTCCAAAACCAATTAGTTAGTAATCTTGCAAGTCAATGAAAGTCAATAATTGATATCAACAATGAATAAATAGTTGACATCTTGTTCTTAGCAAGAAGGGTCAGCTTTGAAGCCAAAAGAATGTGGGGAGCACAAGGAATTTTTTTTAATGCAAGTTTCACAGCAACTTTATGCAGTGCCTTTTGTTTTTACTTTTTACAGTCATTGAAAGAAGTAAAAAAAAAGAAAAAAAAAAGAACGAAGAACATGCACATGCTCAAAAGATGAAGCTCGGCAGTTCAACCATACTTTTATTCATAACGTAACGACTCTGCAGAGAGAGTCAGAGAGCTCTGTTGAAATGATTGAAGAAGAAAGCAACATAGCATGAGAAAGAAAGAAGGTAGCAAAGTGCCAAAGGCATGGTAGATGGTAGAGACCTTACATTACACACCATGAGATGAGACTATCATCAATGCATTGCCTTGACCTTTGCATTCTCTGCTTCTAGGTCTATATAATATGGTGGACCAGTGCCAGGACCATCTTTCTTGCTTGGGACTTGGGACCAAAGGGATAATTTTGCATATTCCAAGATGCTCCTCATATTGCTCCGATAAATTAACGTGGCTTGGTCGTAAATGACACTCATTCAACCTGATAATGCCAACCTGATAACGTTTCAGGTTCGAGTTGTTGATAGGATTATAATTCTTTCACTCACAGCTTTAAGTGCCATTAGAAAGAGGGTGGTAAACATTGCAGATTGAAAGTCATTTATCTTTTAATTTTCTGGCAAGAAGATTGAAAGGTTTGCAAAGTGCGAAACACACTACAAATGTATTACTGAGAGCGGAACAAGGCATGCTTTTGCTATATGCATTTTATATAAATCCTAGTAAATATCTGAACAAGTAGTATAAATCCTACTACATGTGCTACAGAGAGATAAAAGTTGACTACTCAAAATTTAAATTTTGTCATTTTTGTATCTGAAATTGATGAACTTGATTGTCATTGTTTTATAAGAGATTACTTACACATAAAGAAACTTCAATGTACTCTTGCTCCATTTTTGCCTGTCCTCTCTACCATCCACTCGCGTAGAGAAATCGTGTTGTAGAAAGAAGCCTCTAAATGGGATGTCAGAATAATCAACTTGATCCACCACTGAATAAAAAATAGAAGAACATATGATAACCTTCATCAAACATGAGCACGTAGAAACCATAGTAAAAATATGAAAGCATTAACAATACTCAGGAATAGTCATTGACCATCATAAATATGTTATAGGCTGTGATGTGTTATTGGATGATGCTAAGCTACCAAGTCGAAGCACACTATAGAGAAACCTCAATGCATGAAACTTGGTGACCTCGTACACATGGACAAATTCTTCGCTTTCACCAATAGGGTCCTGTTCAAAGATAGCAGAAACACAAAACTAGGTGACCTCGTTCAACAATCATAACTCTCATACACATGGACGAGCGATTGCCTTATTGAGATCCTTCAACTTTTACCATGATGTTTCTGATCTTGATGTTTTCAATTCTTCACCAACATAACCCAATTGGTTAGCCTGTAGTTTCTTTACTCAATGGCTTAAGTGATACAGATTTACAACGTAATATTTAAGGATTTTTTAACTTGAAATCTCAATCCAGCTTATTCCAACTTATTTGATTCCCATATCTTTACCAGCTTTCCTCATTTTGCTTGAACTATCCCACATTCCCAATGTGGCATAAACATTTGAAAGCATTACATATATGGATGGGTCTTCTATTGATGTTGCAAGTAGGCGTTCGACAATAAAACTAACCAGTTCAATATTCTTGTGTGCTTCACAGGCCTTAAGCATGGAGCACCATATAGTTTTATCCGGCTCAAATGGCATATTAGCAATCAATGTTTCTGCCTCTTTGAAATGTCTAGCTTGACCAAGAAGATCAATCACACAATAATAATGCTCTAAATGAGGTTCCATTCCATATTCAGATTTCATGAACTTAAACATGGTACATGCCTCTTCAACCCAACCAGCATGTCTACAGGCTGAAAGAACACCGAGAAAGGTGACTTCATTTGGCTTCAAACCGGATTGTATCATCTCTTGGAAAAACGTAATAGCTTTGTGATAAATTAGAGTGTTGTATTGAAAAGTTGTTCAACTGATACAAACTCTATAGAATATATACACTAGAGAGGGAGAGAGACAATTAATTACAACCTACCAACAACTTACTTACCAACTACTTAATAAATGAAAGAAATTACAGCAGTAAACACCTAACAACTACTTTCTGACACTTATCTCTAGTAAGTCCACTTTTGCTGCTAATAGCCTGCACTCCCCCTCAAGCTGGGTTAAACAAATTAAACAAACCCAGTTTGTCTACTAACTTTTCAAAAACAGGCCTTGGAAGTCCCTTGGTTAACAAATCAGCAGCTTGTTCAGAGGAAGGAATATAACTAATGCTGATTATGCCTTCTTCAATTTTCTCTTTGATGAAATGTCTATCCACTTCCACATGCTTGGTTCGATCATGATGAACTGGGTTGTGAGAAATGCTGATGGCAGCTTTGTTGTCACAACAAATCTTCATAGGTTGTTTTCCAGATATCTTCAATTCCTTTAGTAGTAATTTCAGCCACAATAATTCATAAATACCATGAGCCACAGCTCGAAACTCAACTTCAACACTACTTCTTGCAACCACCGACTGTTTCTTACTCCTCCATGTAACTAAATTACCCCATACAAATGAACAGTAACCAAAGGTTGATCTTCTATCTGTCACGGACCCAGCCCAGTCAGCATCGGTAAATGCTTCAATATATCTCTTCTCTGTTTTTTTTTTAAGAATAATCCTCTTCCAGGTGTACCTTTGAGGTACTTTAGGATCCTAAAAATAGCCTCCATGTGTTCTTCATAAGGGGAATGCATAAACTAACTTGCATTGCTAACTGCGAAGGCAATATCGGGTCTAGTATGAGAAAGATAAATCTGTTTCCCCACTAAATGCTGATATCTACCTTTATCCACAGGAACTTTTGTAGAGTTGTCTCCTAATTTCATATTTGAATCCATAGGAGTATTGGCTGGTTTACATCCCATCATACCCGTCTCCTTCAATAGATCCAACACATATTTCCTTTAAGAAACTGAAATTCCATTTCTATTCCTAGCAACCTCTATTCCAAGAAAGTATCTCAAGGACTCTAAATCCTTAATTTCAAATTCTAAAGCAAGTTTCTGCATTAATTCCTCTGTTTTAGCCCTATCATCACCGGTCAAAATGATATCATCAACATAAACAATAAGGATAGTAATCTTACCTTCCTTATGTTTATAGAATAAGGTATGGTCGGTCTGAGCCTGTTTGTATCCTGGTTGCTGAACAGCTTTAGTAAACCTGTCAAACCATGCTCTAGGTGACTGTTTTAAACCATATAGAGACTTCTCTAATCTACATACCTTTCCAACTTTTCTTTCTTTATCAAAGCCAGGTGGAAAGTCCATGTAGACTTCTTCTTCTATGTCACCATTTAGGAATTCATTTGTTTACATCTAATTGGTGAAGAGGCCAATCTAAATTGGCTGCCAAGGATAACAGAACCCGAATTGTATTCAATTTGGCAACAGGCACAAACGTCTCTTGATAATCAATTCCATACGTTTGTGTGTATCCCTTTGCCACAAGCCTCGCCTTATAACTTTCAATGGATCCATCAGCTTTATACTTCACAATAAAGACCCACTTGCATCCTACTGGAGTCTTTCCTTCGGGCATTCTTACCACTTCCCAAGTTTCATTTTTTTCAAGTGCTCTCAATTCTTCAACTACAGCCTTTGTCCAATTAGGATCCTTCCAAGCCTCTTGTATGGTGTTGGGAATTTTTACACCTGAAAGATTAGTAACCAATGCTCGCATAGAAGAGGATAAGTGATCATAAGACACAAAATTGGACATAGGGTGTTGAGTACAAGATCTGACCCCTTTTCTTACAGCGATAGGAACATCAAGATCAACAATTTCAAGACTAGAACTGGAGTTAGAAGGGAATTTCATACCTTTATCCGGTTCAGATTCTTGACCCTGCTGAAGGTTTATGGGGTTTTTTACATTTTCAGATTTTTTTTCCTTCGTGAATAAACACGCAGTTCAGGTTGTGATTGCAATTCTCCCCCTGTTTATGGTATTCCTCTATCTGTAGGTATTATAGGTTCAGCTGGCTGGGCAGAATTTGATTGAGTAGGTTCCCTGATCTGATTAGGCTCGGGTTATTTAGGCCGTGGTGAGTTTTCAGAGAATGGAGACTAATTTGGAAATGATTGAAAAATTTTTGGAGATGTAAAAGTGTCTTCAAGTTCAAGCTGAGGTAAAAAGAATTGAGACTGATTTGGAGATTGAAAAAGATTTGAAAACTGATTTGGAGATGTAAATGTATCGGTATCTTCACAAAAAAAATTCTCTTCACTTACATTCTCCCCCTAAAGTGAATTTTTGTTGAAAAATGGTTTGCTCTAAAAAAAAGTGACATCCATCGACACAAAATACCTATGTTTTTCAGGAGAATAGCACTGATACCCTTTTTGAGTAGCAGAGTAGCCTAAAAAAATGCACTTAAATGCCCTTGGATCAAATTTGTTACGGTTCTGTTCATGATTATGGACAAACACCGTACAACCTAAAAATTTTAGATCAATAGAACTAAGCAGCCTGTTTTGGGGAGAAAATTTTTGTAGAAAGCTTTTTAGAGGAGTTTGATAATTGAGGACTCTCGTCGGCATACGATTGATTAAGTAACAAGCTGTTAAAATAGCATCACCCCAAAAAGAATTAGGAACATTAGTTGTAAACATGATTGAGCGAGCTACTTCTAACAAATGATGGTTTTTTCTTTCAGCCACACCATTTTGTTATGGTGTGTTAGCACAAGAACTTTGGTGTACAATGCCATTTTGTGAGAGAAAATCTCTAATGATAGAGTTAAAATATTCTCTACCATTGTCAGTTCGAAAAACTTGAATATTTGCATTGTACATGTTTTTTACCATCGAGTAAAAAAATTTAAAAGTTTTCTCAACTTCAGAATTTTCTTTTAAAAGGTAAACCCAACAAATTCTTGTATGATCATTGATGAAAGTAACAAACCATCTTTTATTTGAAATACTATGTATCCGAGAGGGTCCCCAAACATCACTATGTATTAAGGCAAATGGTTTAGAAGCTTTATAATTCTGAGAAGGGAAAGATGCTCGTTTATGCTTAGCTACTTGGTAAACTTCACACTGAAAGAAATCCTTTTTTTTTCAAACAAAGATGGGAACAAATGTTGCAAATATGGAAAACTTGGATGGCCTAGCCCACAATGCCACAATAGTACTTCTTGTTTTCTAAAAAGAGAATTGCAACTAACCGTTTGAGTTTGTCCCTTCACGAGGATGTCCTTCTTGAAGTAGTATAGCCCCCCATATTCCTTAGCACTGCCAATCTTCCTCCCTGAAATCAGGTACTGAAAAACACAAGTAGATTGTGAGAAATTTGCCACACAATTCAGGTCTTTGGTAATTTTGGAAATGGACAGAAGATTGTAGGGCAATTTTGGCACATGTAGAACATGGGTGAGGGTTATGGTAGAACTAATCACAATATTTCCAATCCTTGCAATTACTGAAAGGGAACCATCAGCAATTTTTACTCTTTGATTTTCGGAACTAGGAGTATAGGAGAAGAAAATTTGTTTACAACCTGTCATGTGATCCGTTGCCCCTGAATCTATGATCCAATAACATCCTGTTTTAGTTGGTTTACTGAGTGTAGTCAAAAAAGTACTTTTTTGAGCCAAGAATGAGACATTGGAAGGTTGTGAAGGTGTTAGTAGTTTATAGAGTTGATCTAGTTGTTCCTTGGTAAAAGTAGCACTGTTGGATCCACTTGTACATGGACCTTGTCGTTAGTTGGAATCTTCATCAGCTGTTTGATACCCTTTTGGATCCCGATTTTTGACTTGTTTAGGAACCCAGTTTGCTGGTTTGCCATGTAATTTCCAGCAGGTATCCTTGGTGTGGTAAGGTCTCTGACAGTGATCACACCAAGCATTTCCATTCTTCTTATTACTTCTCGGGTCTCCTCGATTTTCTGGTCCTCGAATTACCAAGGCTGAGTTTTCTAAGGAATAAGAGGCTGAAGAGGCTGTGATATCTCCTAACATCACCCTTTTTCGACTTTCTTCTCTCCTAACTTCAACAAATACCTCTTCAATAGGTGGAAATGGTTTGGTCCCAAGCAGCCTTCCTCTGACTTCATCCAGCTCCTTATTAAGCCCAGTAAGAAAATCGTATACTCTTTCCTTATCTCGCATTTTCTTGTACTGTGAATAATCATCGGTGCATTTCCATTCACAATTGTTGAATAAGTCTAATTCCTGCCACAATTTTTTCAAGGAGTTAAAATATTGTGTAACATCCATCTCACCTTGCCTTAGATTCCGAGCTTTATTCCTTAACTCAAACAGCTATGCAGAAGTTTCCAAACCTAAAAATGCTAGAGATACAGCATCCTAAAATTCTTTTGCTGTTGAGTAGTAGAGATAAGCCTCCCTAATTTTTTCTTCCATAGAATGGATCAACCACGCCATAACCATAGAATTCTGAGCGTCCCACATTGGAAATGTTCGATCGTCTTCAGCTGGTTTCTTCGTTGTGCCATCTAGATAGCCCATCCTTCCTTTTCCACGAATCACCATATGTACAGATTGTGACCACTAAAGGAAATTTTTTCCATTCAGTTTGTGAGCTGTGATTTGTAGGGTAGTGTTTGAGGAGGTATTTTCAGTAAATACAATGGAAGCACCGGTAGGGGTCGACTGTGAGGCACCAGATGACTTAGAGTCGTTGCCCCTGATTGCTCCAGTCATTGCTGTTTTGGTCATTTGTTATTCTTGACTGAAGCTCTGCTCTGATACCATGTGATAAATCAGAGTGTTGCATTGAAAAGTTGTTCAACTAATACAAACTCTAGAGAATATATACACTAGAGAGAGAGAGAGAGAGAATTAATTACAACCTACCAACAACTTACTTACCAACTACTTAATAAATGAAAGAAATTACAGCAATAAACACCTAACAACTACTTTCGGACACTTATCCCTAAATAAGTCCACTTTTGCTGCTAATAGCCTGCAAGCTTCCTTTGCTCTCCCATTTTGCCCACATCCTACAATGACCCCAGTCCAAGATACAACATCCCTTTCTGGCATATTATTGAACAAAGCTAAACCGTCCTCAATTTCACCACATTTTGAATACATATCAACGAGAGATGTTACTGTAACTCCCTCTGTGTCAAATCCACTATTAACACGCAAAGCATGAACCTGCTTCCCACTTCCAAGAGAAGCTAAACTTGAACAGACCTTCAGAACAGTTGAAACAACAAATTGGTCTACTTCAAGATCCAAATTAATCATGTCTCTAAATAGGGAAAAAGCTAAAGAGTTCAATCCCGTTTTAGCACACCCCATGATCAAACCAGACCAAGCTACAATATCTTTATTGGGAAGCTTGTGAAACAGTTCCAATTCATTTTTAACGTTCCCCAATTTGGCATAGAGATCAATGAGAATGCTTCTAACAACATAATTTGACTCGTACCCACAAATGACAATAAGACCATGTACTTGAAGCTCGAGTCTCAAGTTGAGTAAGTTTAAGCATACCTTCACAGCATTACTGAAAGTGTAAGAATCAATGCACACACCAGAGCTATGGATTTGTGAAAGCAGACATAGAGCTACTTTATTCTTTTCATTAACAATATATCCAGAAAGCATAGAATTCCAAAGTGCCAAGCTATCACAACCCAAACAATCACAACTGGAATATTGATCAAATAACTTCGTTGCTGAACTTAACAGATTGCAATTTGAATACACATCAACCAAGGCTGACACAATGAAACAACTACATTCAAAACCTGAATTGACAACATAACAATGAATCTACTTACCCATTGCTAACAAATTAAAATAACTGCACGCTTTAAGACCACATGACAATGCGAATTCGTCAACCTTTAAACCTTCTTTATGCATCATACACACATATTCCAAAGTTAGAAAACTTCATTTATAGGCTAAACCAGCTATTATACTATTCCAAGATATGACATTTCTCTTTGGCATTTGATGGAACAAACTTATTACCTCCTCTATCAAGCCTTCTTTACAATACCCTGAAATGACAGTGTTCCAAGAGGTAGAATTTGCACTAAAAAAATTATCAAAGACTTTCTTGGCATCACTCACAATCCCACATTTAACATACATGTCCAAAAGGGTATTCATCAAAACTGTGTCGTTGTCTAAATACTCTCTAGAGATTCTTTTATGAATCAATCTACCCAGTTGAAGATCACCAGTAAGAGCACATGCTTTTAAAACTGCAGAGTACATGAACCCATTCGGTGCTTCCTGAAACTAATCACGGTGTGTTCAATATTAATCTAAAGGGGGATGAATAGATTTTAAATAATTTTACCCAATTTTTGTGTATGGTCAAGATTACGAAAATAACCCTATCTAGTTAATTCAAATATAACAAATGTAATATGTGTGGAATTTAAATAACACTTGATATTTACGTGGAAACCCTCATGGGAAAAAAACCACGGGCTAGTAAGTGCGCCACACTCGAACCTCAAATCCACTAATTGAAATGGAGTTTACAACCTATGTTGACCTCGTCAAACACTCCGATCAATAACCTCCCACTTCTACCCGCGGGCCTTTAAAAGTGGTTCTAATCCAATTTGCTTGTGGCCTAAGCAATCTTAGCCACAAGTCTTACTTCTCAATGAAGAGATAAAATGGCCTATGTGAATATATGATGATATTCAAAGAACAAACAAAGCTAGGGAACCTTAGATGCTTATCTATGATGATTAGATGACAATTAATGCAATCCTAGATATCAATAGCTAAATGACATGTCATAAAGCTTAGCTAAACATAGATTAGGCAATCCTATGAAGTTATCATAAAACAACTCTCAAAACAATCAATACACTAATCTCAATCTTGTATCTAACATATATATGAATGACATACAAATGATAAATGAGATTGCTTGTTAAGAAATACACAAAATATGTAAGATATTAGTGAAAAACTTACCAAGCAAAGTGTGTTGAAGAATCCATGCAAAAATGATATCTAGATGATCAAGGATGATGCTAGATAATGATTGATGATCATGGAAAAGTGTTTGAGTAATCAAAGGTGAGTTCTTTAGTGAAATTTTTCTCTTGGAAAAATATGCTAAGTAAAAATATGATTTTTAACTCTCTTAACTCGACCTAGAATGAAAGAGGCATATATATAGTGTGTCAAACTGAAGTGACAACGTTTTGAAAAGTTTATAAAAAATATGCCTTGACCGCTGTTAACCCGCTTTACGTAGGGCGGATGAACAGCGGTTCACCTGGGAAATGAAGAACAATGTTCTTCATGATCGCCCTACGTAGGGCAGAATCCAGGCGACCTAGGGGTGGTTGCTCTCAGGTTTGGAGAGCCGTCCTTCACCCGCTCTACGTAGAGTGGATTTTGGGCGAAACAAAAGTTGCTAAAAAATCAACCAGTGGCACCGCTGTTCACCCGCTCTACGTAGAACGAGTGTATAGTGGGTAATAACAATTTTGCTTTGAGCCCCTTTTGGGCGTTGTTCGTAGAGCGCCGTAGGGCGGGTGAACAGCGCCCATACTTACACAATGCATCCTAGTTCTAATCATGACATGGCATTTGAACCACTAGATGTGTAAGGTTCCCATTTGTTGATTGGCTCATTTCGTGGACAAACCACATGTTGGGAGTTCTTTGTAAGGGTAGCTTAGGTATTGGTTTTGTTGTTCGAAGCCCCTTGAAGACCTTGTGTTGATAAGCACCAAAAGTAAATTTCTTTGTGCTTACTTATCTTGAATAGATAGTTGCACACACTCACAACTAATGCATATGTTTAATCCTTGTATGTTGTGTGCTTGTTTTTGTGCATTAATGTTCATTAACATCTCTTCTTGCATGTTAGTTTGATTGCATCTTGCATATCCAATTGCCTTGTCATGATTAGACTTAGGATTGCATTTTTGCATTGGGCGCTCCCAAAAGCGCTCTACAAAAGCGCTGTACGAACAGCGCCCATCGAGTGCTGTTCAGACCTGATCGATTTTAATCGGTCGCTGTTGGGTCGTTGTACAAGCGTTGTACAAAGCACTCTACGTACAGCGCCACTCTGTTTTCCGGAGAGAACAGAGTTGGGGCGCTGTGCAGGCGCTGTACAGAAGCGCTCTACGTACAGCGCCCAAGGCAAATTTTCACGCCAACTTATCAAAACGACCACACTTTGTTTTGGCCTCATATATATATGCCACTTTGACTTTAGGTCAATCAAGAGAGTTCATATTCAGATTTCATACTTATGATATTTTTCAAGAGAAGAAAAAATTCCAAGAACTCAATTTTTATTCACTCAAACACTTTTTCATGATCATCAATCATTATCTAGCATCATCCTAGATCATCTAGATGTCTCTTTGCATGGATTCTTCATCACACTTTGCTTGGTAAGCTTTTCACTAATATCTTACATATTTTGTGTTTTTCTTAACAAGCAATCTCAATTAATTTCTTGTATGTTATCTATATACCTTTTGATACAAGATTGAGATTAGTGTGTTATATGTTTGAGAAGTTGTATTGTGATAGCTAATTAGGTTTTATGCTTAATCTTGATTAGCTAAACTATTTGATTGAACATGTCATTTAGTTTTTAATATCTAGGATTGTTCTAATTGCATATTAATTATCTTAAATAAGCATATAGGGTTTCCCTTGCTCTATGTTGCATTTGGATATTCATATATTTACTTAGGGTGTTATTCTCTTCATTGAGAAAGTAAGTCTTGTGTGTAGCTTCCGGGATTAGGTTGCTTAGATCGCAAGCAAATCGGACTAGGTTCACTCATACCGGGATTAGGTAGGTGTGTGATTACTTCCGGGATTAGGTTGTAATCGTTTTACACATTTAGTGGATTCGAGGTTCGAGTGTGGCTTACTTACTAACCCGTGGTTTTTCCCGTGAGGGTTTCCACGTAAAAATCAAGTGTTATTTAATTTTCGCATTTTATACTTGATTTATTGCTTTATCTATTTAGGGGTAATTTCATAATTTTGACTAAACACGAAAAATTGGGTAATAAGCTTAAAATCTATTGACCCCCCTCTAGATAGTTTTATACACACCGTGCTATAATTTGTTTCAATCGGTATCAGAGCGGGTTCCTAGATATACATATGTGATCCTTGCTTTTTTTGGTGTGTTTTGCATTTTGTGTGATTTTTTGATCATTCATACATTTGCATTCATTTCAATCATTCATAAACACTATAAGTGGAAACGGTGGAAATGGTGGCGGCAACAAGGGTGCTTTTAGCACAAGGCCTCCACTTCTTACCGGGTTGAACTGTTCCCAATGGAATGGGAAGATGGAATCCTACATATGTCAAATTCACGATCGTGCATGGATGGCTGTTGAAGACGGATATGATCTACCCAAGATGACTCCCATGGGTGGAGGAGAAGAAGTATTGAAGCCTAAGGCGCAATGGAACGCGCAAGAGTTTGAGGCTTCAAAGTGGAATAGGAAGGCGATGCATGCCATCCTATGTGCAATGGACGAAAATCAATATAAATTGATTCAAAATACTATGATAGCTAAGGAGGCATGGGACATCCTAGAGATTGCACATGAGGGAACCGAAGTGGTGAATAACTCTAAGCTTCAAGTCCTCCAAACTCAATTCAAGATGCTTAAGATAGAGGAGAATGAGTGCTTCAACGACTTCGAGATCAAGTTGATGGACATAGTCAACTAAAGTCATCAACTTGGTGATCCATATTCGGATAGGAGAATCAAGCAAAAGATTATGAGATCTCTTCCGGATAGGTTTGAATCAAAAGTAACGGCTTTAGAAGAAAATAGTGGATATAAGGATATGAAGCCGAGTGAGGTGATTGGGAGACTTCTAGCTTATGAGTCTAGGAAGGGTCTTATCTCCACACCTCATAAAAAGCAAAAAGGAATTGCTTTGAGAACCTCCAAGGATGAAAAGGAGGCAAAGAAGAATGACTCGGACAAAGACCTTGCATTATTTGTGAAGAGATTCAAGAGGGTCATGAAGTTCGGGAAAAAGGACTTTGGTTCCAAAGGTCAAAACTACAAGAAAAAGGGTTCCTACAACAAGTTTGAGCCTAGGAAAGAGAAGACTGAAAGGAAAGGGGTCTGATGCTTCGAGTGTGGTGGCATAGGTCATTTTGCCCCTGAATGTGCAAATCACAATGAGAAGAAAAAGGGAAAAGTGATGGCCGCCACTTGGAGTGGAAGTAGTGATGACTCCATTGAGGGAGATGAGTCTTCGGATGATGAAGAGCTCATGGCCAATCTCCTAGCTTTTGCCTCCTCCTATAAAAGCAAAAGTGCTAGTGAAAGAGAGGAAATGAGTCAAGAGGAAAATGACTCAAGTGAAGAAGAAAGTGATTCCTCTTCTAACTCCATAAATGGATTTGTGGAGAAAAAGGTGCTTGCTAAATACCATGCCGAGTTTAATGATTTAGCAATCAAGAGCACTAGAAAGATCAAGATGTTGAGAGAAGAGAATCTTGAGCTTTTATCTCATAATGACCACTTAAGTGAACAAGTGGAAAAATTCAAGAAGATGGAAGATAAGCTAAGTGAGGAGTTAGTCTTATCTAGGAGAAATAAAGAAAGTCTAAAGAAGGAGCTTGAAGAAGTGAGAGAGTCTATGACTAGGATGGATTCTAGCACCAAGAAGCTTGACCATATGCTTGGTGTTGGAAAGAGTCCATATGACAATAGGGGTCTTGGGTATGAAGATGGCAAGAAGATCTTAACCTTTAACAAGACTGTGTTTGTCAAGAGTTTGAGGAATGAAGAAACTTCATTTGTGCAAATTCCTAGGAAGAAGTTAGAAATAGGATAATGTTCAAATGCACAAGTGAAGATGGGGCCAAGAAGGCAACCTCAAGCTCAACCCTCTAGGGTCCCTCAAGCCAACATTCCTCCACAAGTGGCTCACAAAGGAAAGAGACCAATCATGCAACCTCAAGCTAGGAAGCAATCTAGACCGGTTCAACAACGAAGATCAATTGAACCCATTCATCCACAAAGACAAAGACAAGGACAAGGTATGATTCCTTATTTTACTCCTATATGTCACTTTTATGGATTTGATAGTCATATTAGACCACATTGCTTTCGATATATTAAAATGTGTAAAACTAGAAGCATGATTGAGAAGAAAAAGAAAAGAGCCATGATGCATGTTCCTAGGAATGATAATATTGTTATGCATGATCCTAGAACATCTAAAGCCCATGTACCAAAGACCACTAAGAAAGCTAAGATTGTTTCTAGGTGGATTAGAAAGAATGAAAATGTTTGCCATGTTGCTCAAATAGCCTTGAAGGCAAATTCTTCTAATTTTTGGTATTTAGATAGTGGGTTCTCTAGGCACATGACGGGAAACAAGAGTTTCTTCGAGACTCTTGTTACAGAGGAAGGAGGATATGTCACTTTTGGTGATGGATCCAAAAAGAAAGTTATAGGGAAAGGAACCATTTCCGTTCCCGGATTACCCTCCTTATCCGATGCTTTATTTGTTGATGGCTTGAAAGCCAATTTAATAAGCATTTCACATCTAAGTGATGAAGGATATTCCGTCTTGTTTAGAAAAGATGATTGCTCGATCCTAAAGCCCGATGGACAAACCTTCTTGAAAGGTATGAGATCTAACGACAATTGCTATTGTCTTGAAGCTAGAATAGTCTCAAACTATGTGTCCATGGATGAGCAAATAAAGTTGTGGCATGAAAGACTTGGCCACATGAACTTTAGGGATTTAAGAACCCTTGGAAAGTTCAATTGTGTGCGTGGCCTCCCTAAGCTTGGGAAGAAAGCCAATGGTATTTGTGGACCTTGCCAACAAGGAAAACAAACTAAAAGCATGCACAAAAAGGGCAAGTATCTCTCCACCAAGGAGCCCCTAGAACTTCTCCACATGGATCTCATTGGTCCTATGCAAACCGAGAGTTTAGGTGGAAAGAGATACATTTTTGTTTGTGTTGATGATTTCTCTAGATTTACATGGACATATTTTCTTAGAGAAAAATCCGAAACTTTTGATAAGTTTAAAATGCTTGTACAAAAATACAAAATGAAATGAATTCTAACATTAAAAGCATTAAACGGATTAGAAGTGACCATGGGAGAGAATTTGAGAATGCCTCTTTTGAAAGCTATTGCAATAGCTTAGGCATCTCCTATGAGTTCTCGGCTCCTAGGACACCTCAACAAAATGGAGTTGTTGAGAGGAAGACTAGGGTCCTTCAAGAGATGGCACGAGTGATGTTGCTTAGCAACAATGTCCCTAGGAACCTATGGGCCGAAGCCGTCAATACGACTTGTTATATAGGGAATCATGTTTTCCTAAGGCCCAGATCTAGAAAGACCTCCTATGAGTTATGGAAGGGTAGGAAGCCAAATGTTAGCTACTTCCACACATTTGGAAGCAAATGCTACATTTTAAATGACCGTGATCAACTTGGCAAGTTTGATGCTAAGAGTGATGATGGTATCTTTATTAGCTATGCCTTGAATAGTAGAGCCTATAGAGTTTTCAACTTGAAGACTCGAACCATCATGGAATCATCGAATGTTATTATTGATGATACAAGGCTCAAGTCTAATGACCATGAGGAGGAGGAAGTTTTAGATGATGACTCTCCTTTGGAGAGGGTTGTGGTGACTCCCAATGTTGGGACGTCCAATGACAATAATGAGGTCACACAACCTCTTACTATAGTCCCTCTCTTGGACTCTAATGAACCCGTTCCATGGGTTAGAAGACTCCATAACATAGAGGATGTTATTGGAGATGTGAATGAGGGTGTTAGGACTATGCGTCAAATAGCTAATCTCATTAGCTTTACATGCTACACCTCTCAAATTGAACCCAAAAAGGTTGATGAAGCCTTGAATGATGAATTTTGGGTTCTTGCCATGTAAGAAGAGCTAAACCAATTCGAAAGGAATGAGGTTTTGACTCTAGTTCCTAGGCCTAAAAGCACTAATGTGATAGGCACTAAGTGGATTTATAGGAACAAATCCGATGAGGATGGCAACATAGTGCGGAACAAGGCTAGATTTGTAGCACAAGGGTACTCTCAAATTGAGGGTATCGACTTTGAGGAGACATTTGCTCCCGTTGCCCGGTTAGAGTCCATTAGGCTTCTCTTGTCCATTTCTTGTGTGCACAAGTTCAAATTGCACCAAATGGATGTCAAGAGTGCCTTCCTCAATGGCTTCTTGCAAGAGGAAGTGTTTGTTGAACAACCCAAGGGGTTTATGGATGCACACCACCCCAACCATGTCTATCGCCTCAAGAATGCTCTATATGGGTTGAAACAAGCACCAAGGGCTTGGTATGAGCGCCTCACTCAATTTCTTGTTGACAATAACTACATAAGAGGTAGTGTTGACAAGATACTATTCATCAAGAAAGACAATTATGAGCTTTTTATAACTCAAATATATGTTGATGATATAGTTTTTGGCTCCACCAACAACACCAAGGTCCAACAATTTGTTGATGTCATGTCTCATAAATTTGGGATGAGTCTTGTTAGTGAGCTTAGTTACTTCCTAGGTTTGCAAATTAGGCAATTAGATGATGGGATTTTCATAACCCAAGCCAAGTATGCTAAAAACCTAGTGAAGAAGTTTGGTCTTGAAAATGCCAAACATTGTGATACACCCATGAGTACCACTTTGAAGCTAAGCAAGGATGCTAGTGGTAAAAGTGTGGAACAAACGTTATATCGTGGCATGATTGGTAGCTTGCTTTATTTGACCGCAAGTAGGCCCGATATCTCTTTTAGTGTGGGTGTGGGTGTGGGTGTGTGTGCTAGGTACCAAGCGGATCCCAAGGAGTCCCATCTCTCTTCCTTAAAGAGAATCATTCGCTATGTGAATGAGACATCCAACTATGGGATTTGGTACTCTTTTGACACTAATGCTAGTCTTGTAGGCCTTAGTGATGCGGATTGGGTAGGAAATTGTGATGATAGGAAAAGCACATCGGGCGGTTGCTTCTTCCTAGGCAACAACTTGGTGTCTTGATTTTGCAATAAGCAAAACTCAATTTCCTTGTCCACGGCCAAGGCCGAGTACATAGCCGCGGGGAGTGGATGCACACAACTCCTATGGATGAAGCAAATGCTAGTAGACTACGGATTCAACTAAGGTACTCTCACTCTCTTTTGTGATAACATGAGTGCCATTAATATTTCCAAGAATCCGGTGCAACATTCTAGAACTAAGCATATTGACATCCGCCATCACTTCATTAGAGAGCTTGTTGAAAATAAATGCATAGTACTTGAACATGTAGGTACTAATGATCAACTTGCGGACCTATTTACTAAACCCTTAGATGCTACTCGATTTAAAACACTAAGTAGATCTATTGGGATATGTCTTGTGGAGTGATGTGATTTGTTTTTGACCCCATATGGGGAACTCAAGCAAAGAGAGCTATTTTGCATTCTTGTCACTTGTAAAAAATTTGAAATATCTTATGCCTATTCTTTTAATTGCTTGAGTAAGCTTGGTTGCACATATGTATATATGTTTTCAATTCAATAAGTGTGAACCTTGCTTGTTTACAATCCATGTC
Organism: Acer yangbiense; assembly: GCA_008009225.1. Lineage (NCBI taxonomy): Eukaryota > Viridiplantae > Streptophyta > Magnoliopsida > Sapindales > Sapindaceae > Acer > Acer yangbiense. Next base: position 11,957,732 of record CM017770.1, read on the forward strand.
ATATTTATGTTCAAACATGCATTTTTGGACTAGGAGATGTATATAGCAAGTATGATTTGAATGACCTATGGTTATCTCCATGACATAATGATTCTTTAATAACATGCTAATGTCAAATGAAAAAGCATGAAATTCATATAACATGCTCATATGAAAAGCATGAATTGATGATTGCATATTCTTAAAATGCAAAACTTGTGTGAAAGCTTATGAGACTCAAAATGAATAAAGGATCTTGTATCCGTTCAAAGGAATTTATATTCCAAATGTCTCTCTTTCTTTATTAGTTGAACATGGCTACTATCATACGGATATCTTATCCGGAAAAATAAAAAGGGTGCAAAGTCGCTCATGCCATGTTTCGCTTATAAAGTTGGATATAGTTGTTCTTAAATTGAAATCAATATATTCTATATCTTTGCTTTACTCATGACATTGGTGAAATTGGTTTGAATTCCTATTAGAAACCTTTGTCATTTGCTTTGCCAAATACCATTGTATTTTGGACTTGAATGCTACATGTCTTGTATGCAAAGCATGTTTGATTCACATATTTTATAACAAATAAATATCCTTGTTTCTCACCAATTAATTGAGATGCATAAAGTGACTTATATTGATTATGTAAATATATTGCATGCTACTATCTCTCGTTGCTATGAGTGACCCGGTTGGGGACTACTCCTTTGCCTATATCATGACAAAAAGGGGGAGTAGGATATGGTAGGATATGGTAAGGGGAGTTGCAAATTCTAGTAGCAATTGTGCTTGTTGGGGAGAATATTCATTGAGGGGAGTAACCCGTTGAGGGGGAGCATTGCATACACATACATTGCATAATGTTGTGCCTAATCTTTTACAAATGCAAATGCTTGTTTTTGTTCTCACTTGATTAATCTCACTTTTTACTTGTATTGGAAATGTTAGAAACTTTATTTTCAGGGATTGACTATTCTACAAGAGGTTGAAGACTTCAAGTTGCATTTTCTTATCTCTTTGTAATGTAGAATATCATTGTAGTCCCGTAGTTTCTATTTTTTGTGAGGAATCAATGTGAGTGGTGGTTTTGTCACGAAATAGCCAAAGGGGGAGATTGTAAGGTTCCCATTTGTTGATTGGCTCATTTCGTGGACAAACCACATATTGGGAGTTCTTTGTAAGGGTAGCTTAGGTGTTGGTTTTATTGTTCGAAGCCCCTTGAAGACCTTGCGTTGATAAGCACCGAAGGTAAATTTCTTTATGCTTACTTGTCTTGAAGAGATAGTTGCACACACTCACAACTTATGCATATGTTTAATCCTTGTATGTTGTGTGCTTATTTTTGTGCATTAATGTTCATTAACATCTCTTCTTGCATGTTAGTTTGATTGCATCTTGCATATCCAATTGCCTTGTCATGATTAGACTTAGGATTGCATTTTTGCATTGGCGCTCCCAAAAGCGCTCTACGGAAGCGCTGTACGAACAGCGCCCATCGAGCACTGTTCAGACCTGATCGATTTTAATCGGTCGTTGTACAGGCGCTGTACAAAGTGCTCTACGTACAGCGTCACTCTGTTTTCCTGAGAGAACAGAGTTAGGGCGCTGTACAGAAGCGCTCTACGTACAGCGCCCAAGGCAAATTTTCACGCCAACTTATCAAAACGACCACACTTTGTTTTGGCCTCATATATATATGCCACTTTGACTTTAGGTCAATCAAGAGAGTTCATATTCAGATTTCATACTTAGGATATTTTTCAAGAGAAGAAAAAATTCCAAGAACTCAATTTTTATTCACTCAAACACTTTTTCATGATCATTAATCAGCATCTAGCATCATCCTAGATCATCTAGATGTCTCTTTGCATGGATTCTTCATCACACTTTGCTTGGTAAGTTTTTCACTAATATCTTACATATTTTGTGTTTTTCTTAACAAGCAATCTCAATTAATTTCTTGTATGTTATTTATATATCTTTTGATACAATATTGAGATTAGTGTGTTGTATGTTTGAGAAGTTGTATTGTGATAGCTAATTAGGTTTTGTGCTTAATCTTGATTAGCTAAACTATTTGATTGAACATGTCATTTAGTTTTTAATATCTATGATTGTTCTAATTGCATATTAATCATCTTAGATAAGCATATAGGGTTTCCCTTGCTCTATGTTGCATTTGGATATTCATATATTCACTTAGGGTGTTATTCTCTTCATTGAGAAAGTAAGTCTTGTGTGTAGCTTCCGGGATTAGGTTGCTTAGATCGCAAGCAAATCGAACTAGGTTCACTCATACTGGGATTAGGTAGGTGTGTGATTACTTCCGGGATTAGGTTGTAATCGTTTTACACATTTAGTGGATTCGAGGTTCGAGTGTGGCTTACTTACTAGCCCGTGGTTTTTCCTGTGAGGGTTTCCACGTAAAAATCAAGTGTTATTTAATTTTCGCATTTTATACTTGATTTATTGCTTTATCTATTTAGGGGTAATTTCGTAATTTTAACTAAACACGAAAAATTGGGTAATAAGCTTAAAATCTATTCACTCCCCCTCTAGATAGTTTTATACACACCGTGCTATAATTTGTTTCAAGATGCAATCAACAAAATATGCAAGAAGAGATATTATATAAACATGAATGCACACATATAAAGACACACAAAATACACAAAGTATGGATATGCATGGAATGTGTGTGTGTGCAACTACATCTCTTTAAGGCAAAGCAAGCACTTAGAAATTTACCTTTTGTGCTTCTTCTCTTGAGGTCTTGAGAGCCTAAGCTACCCTTACAATAACCTCAAATGTGGTTTGTCCACGAAAAAAGTCAATCAAACTTGAGGAACTTACACTTCCAAATCACATTCCAACATATGATTGTATAATCTGATAGCTTTGTCAGGTCTTTTGTTGCTTGTATAAGCAGAGACCATCGTGGTCCATGTAACAATATTTTTATAGGTCATTTCATCGAACAGTTTATGTGCGTCGTTTAGACAGGTGAAGTCGACGTACATAGAAAGCAGATTGTTGGCCATGAAAATATCGTGAAAGAACCCATGTTTGATTATATGAGAATGAAGTGATATTCCATGTCTGATAGATTGAGATCGACCGCAACGGCGTAAAGCTAACATAATAGGCTTTAAGTCCATGTTAGCACATAAGGATCTCAATGTCCACAAATGCAACCAGTCCACGAGTTCCGGTGTACTCAACTAGATTTTTTATTTTTTATTTTGGTTAATATTAACAACCTCTGCTCACCTTTCAACTATTATTAGATGAGTAGAAAACGATTCGTTTATTCAAAATCATCCCCTCAGTTCTAACGGTGTTAAATGTTCTGTTAGGGTGGTAGGGGCAAATTTGTAAATTACATATATCCATTAAAAAAAAAAAAAAAAAAAAAAAAAAAAAAAAAAAAAAGTAAAAATCTATCCCATTGTGCACGTGCTCTCTCCCTCTCATGGTCTTATACTCTCATCTCTACCTCACCCATTCCCTTCTTTCATTTTCTCTTATTTCTTGGTTGGGAGTGGTTTTGAGTTGGATCTACAGTTGTGTTCTTGATTTGTTGATGGTGATGGGTGGTGATAGAGATTGGCGATGGTTGGTTCATTGATGATGGAGATCGAAGATGGTGGGTTTGTCGATGATGGAGGTAGGCGATTGTGGGTTCGTCGATGATGGAGACGACAATGGAAGATGTAGGCGAAGTGATGCGCGACATCCTTGAAAGCAGGATTTCTCGTGTCGATGAAAAATCTTGAAATCAGAGCGAGAATACATAGCCGATACCGAGCGTCTAGCCTTGTCGTAGGTTGGAATTCACCGAGTTCTTGCAAGATCTTATTTTTCTGGCTTGTAAAATGTCGATAGCTCTTGATTGAAATTGTTAGCAATCTCTTAGATATTGTCGAAGTAAAGTGCTTTTTTGGAAAGAAAAAAAAAAGGGTTTAGGTGAGCTTAGCTTGCATTTAATTGCACTGAAGCTGTTAGTATCACATGTTTAAAATTCATAATAGATAATGAAATAACAAAAATGAAAAAGATGTGTTAGAAATGGTACTGTTTTAGATGTAGGGCATTCCAGTTGTTGTTGATTTCTCGACGGTCGAGGTCGCACAATTTGTATGCCCATAGCCATTTGATGTCTGTTATTTAGTAGGGTCCTTCCCAAGTCGGACCCAAATTTCTTGCTCCTCATTCTCTAGTGTTTTGGAAAACTTTCCTTAGCACCCAATCTCCGATCTTGAATGTTCTGACTTTTACATTTTTTTTGTAATGTCGAGCTACCTATTGCTGATAGACTTGCAATCTTATTGCAACTTGTTCTTGACGCTCATCGAGATGATTAAGTTCGTAGAGCAATTCCTGATTGTTTTGTTATTCTAATGGGTTTTCGTATCGAGCAGTCGAGAGTCTCATTTCAATTGGGATCATTGCTTCAAACCCATAGACGAGTGAGAATGGTGTTTCTCCAGTCGAATGTCGAGCAGTAGTTCTATACGACCACAGTACTTTGGGTAGCTTGTCAGCCCAGGCACTCTTCTCACTTTCTAGGGGATTTTTTAATCTGTTAACAATTGTTTTATTTGTCGACTCCGCCTGGCCATTTACTTGAAGTTCTGGAAGTCGAACGAGATGAACTATGCGCCATTGTCGATTACTATTTCATTGGCTATGCCAAACTTGCAAATGATATTTTTCCATACGAAATTTCGTACCTTTATGTCATGCACGTGTTGGAATGCTCATGCCTTAATACATTTGGTGAAGTAGTTTGTTATGACGAGCATGTAGACTACTCCACCTATGGCTAATGGTAATTTACCTATAATGTCTATTCCTCATTTTATAAAGAGCCAAGGGACTGATATAGAGTTTAACATACCTAGAGGAATGTGGGACACTTGTGCAAATCTTTGTCATTTATCGCATATTTTCACGTTATCCTGGGAGTCAGATCGCATCGTGGGCCAGTAGTACCCAGTTGTGATTACTCGATCAGACAGGCTCCTTGCCGTAGAATGGTTTCCACATTCTTCTTGGTGGAGACTTTTTAAGACGTCGTATGTTTCACGGGCGTCGAGACATCTTAAGTAGGGCCATGCAAAAGATTTTTTTATATAACTTACCATAAAGGATACAGAACTTTGATGCTTTGACTTTTATTTTTCTTGCATCGCTTCTGTCGTTTGGTAGGATGTCAGCTTGTAGATAATCTATTAAAAGAGTCATTCACTTCAATCTGTTTTCGATAGGTGCTATTTTCTCATTGCCGTGGAGACTTTTTAGGATGTCTTATGCTTCGCGGGCGTCGAGAAATCTTAAATAAGGCCATGTAAAAGATTTTTTATATAACTTACCATAAATGATGCAAAACTTTACTGCTTTGGCTTTTATTTTGCTTACATTGTTATTGTCGTTTGGTAGGATGTCGACTTGTAGATAACCTATTAAAGGAGTCATCCAAGTCGATATGTTTTTGATAGGTGCTATTTCCTCATTGTCATGTATTGTTGGCCATTGAAGGTATACAACTGGGATCAACTTAAGACCATTGGCCTGGATTGTCAAACCTAGGTTGGCTAATGTGTTTGCTTAAGTGTTCTCTGATCTTGACACCTGTAAAAAAGAAAATTGGTTGAACGTCAACTGCAGCTCTTGGCTTTGACCAAGTATGCAGTAATTCTGTTATCCTTCGATTCATATGTCCCATTCATCTGTCGTACAACTAATTGGGAGTCGCTTTGTACTTGTATTTTCTTTATGCACATATTCTTAGCCAGGTCAAGTCCAGCAATTATAGCCTTGTATTTGGCTTCGTTGTTGGTTGCACAAAACCCGCAATAAATCAACTGCTCTAAATTTTCTCCTTGTGGAGATTTAAGCACTAGCCCGAGTCTGTTCCCTTTTATATTACTCGACAGTCAAGGTTCCGTATGTAGGATTTTTCGTAAGTAACATCAATTCCTGTTTGGCCTGATAATGTTCGTTAGGAGTAAAATCTGCAATAAAATCATAGAATACTTGGGATTTCATTACCGTAAATGGATGGAAGGTGATGTCGTGCTCGTTGAGCTCGACTGGCCACTTGGTTAGTCGACCTGAAAGTTCGGGCTCTAAAAGTTCTATACATGGTTATAAATTCCTAGGCTCCAAAAGATAAAAACTTGTTAAACCTATATATGATCAAAGACCTCATAACGCAATGTAAAACAACAACTATTCCATTCTACCAATAGGCACAACACATATAATCATAATCATCCTTGTAACAATCCTATGGTTGATATTCATGGCACATTTCGTCATTATTGAAAATGTACAGTGCCATTGCCTTCCGAATGGCATGTATATCATTTTGTCCAAAGGTATCCTTCCATGGTAAAGGGTCTCCAGATAGTATTAATTCGGTGAACTTTAGCATGAAAGCACCACAACTGTAACCGCACCATGTGAAAATGCAAACATAAATATTAGTATAATAATGAATAAATAAATAAATTGTGCAAGTTATAATGCAAATAAAATTAACTACCCATCATCCTGTCGAGGAATATTGGTTGGTTTGATATTTTCGACAGTGAATGCAGTTGTGTGCACAAGTATGTTCAGTTCTTCATAGTAGTTTGATTGCTTCAAAACGGAGGGTAACAAATAAAGTAAGCATCGGTTTCTTTTAATCGATCACTTTTTTCATTACATCCCTCAAATGAATCAAACATTCGAACTTTTCCTTCATTTAAAAACACTTGATAGAGAACCCAGCGATCTCCAGTGTTATAAGTGTTGCAAGGAATCAAAATCTGCATATACAACATGGATGGTATGACCACGTCACTAAGATTAAATACATACTTTTGACAGCAACAAAAATGAAAGCTAACCATGGAATCAACAAACTTACCAAATTCATTGTCCACCACGGTTCAGTTTAAAGAAGCTCACTACCTCGGACATAGTCTACGATATCATTGTCAGGCTGGATAGATAAGAGACTGAACTTGGGGTACTCTTCCCAAACTTGGACTACTTCACTTATAAGGGATTTGCACATGTTATGTCACTGCTGTACATTAGTCATACCGCTGCTTTCCTCAATCAGCTCGAGTAGATTATTGATGGACTCCATGCCAAATTGCTTTGGCTGCTCGTGTGGAGAATGACACACACGTCCTTGACCACAAATGAGAACAGTCCTTAAGAGAGCAAGACCGTCTTGAGAAATATAATATAGGTCTAAATCATCTTCAAATCTCTCATAAGGATTCCACTTGATCTTATCCTCCATTACATTACCGTCCTCATCTTTCAAACTTCTCAAAATCTCACTTAAATCCATTTTTTGCCTATTGGAAATATTTACGGACACCGATGAGCATACTTTTTTGAATGTATCTACCCAATGAGCCATTAATGGTAACTGTATTAGCAGTGTGCCTCCAAAAGTCAGCATATATGCTATGCTTGGAATGTACTCCGCAATAAACACAAAAGAATTTAAAATATAAATCTTGTCAAAACAATGTCAATGAAAAAAAATAACAATTTCACACTAAATACGTACCTGCAACACAAATACTGAACCAGCAACACCTTTTGAAAAATTTCCATCTTTCTTTGGTATTTGAGCAACCTCCAAGCTCTTGTGTAGATGGGCTAAAAGAGTAGTCCCCATGAAAACTTTTTTATCTTATCTATATCTCTCAAATACACCAAATAATGAGCAAAAACTATAGTAACATCTTTTGTTGGAACTACAGCTACTCCAATCAAATAAAGCACATACGCTCGTACGTAATACTTAAACTCTTCACTACTTTTATCTAGGTCTTGAGGTACTCTCATAAAATTATTTTTTTAGCCAATTTAGGCTAATCCTGGTTGGTTTTTTTATCATTACCATGATATCTACCTAAATACTTGGTACACAATGTTTGAGGATTGCATGCCTCTGTTTGATCACATAATTCATTTTCATCAATTCGTAATCCAGTAATATATAGTACATCCTTTAGTGAGATAATAAGAGGAATTCCATTAAAAATGAAAATTCTTCTCTTTGCATTGTAGTTCTCTATGAGAAAATCTAACAGAGGCATACAATGCTTAATGTTCGTTGGTAACTCTAGGGTAGAAAACCTATCAAACCCACTACCGCAAGTTTTTGAATAACCGATTAGTTTTTTTTCCCATTCTCTTACGTTATTTATGGGATCATATGTTCTCGTCTACTATAAAAACAAAAATGTTAGTTAAAATTCTAATTCTAAAAATGCTACATCAAGAAAACAAAAAATGAGAGCATACTTACAAAACAAAATCTTGGCATATTGTCCAAAAGCAAATGAAACACCCTTAAAAGTTAAAATGAACTAGTCAACATTTGAAAAATCAAAATGAAACCAAAATCAACACTAAAGCATATCAAATACACTTTCTCGACCAAAAACCAAACTAATTATTTGTCCTTATTCTTCTTTATTTGTCCTGATCTAAATTGACATTGTTCAAAAGCCTTACAAGTGTACTTACGAAAAATGTGGTCGGGACCAATCCTATATCCGAACAGTAGTTAAACTCTCCTTTCAAACGTCTCTTCCAAAGTACATCAAAGTAGATGTCTAATTGCTACAGTTAAATGTATTAACAGACTTTAGAAAACAAATGTCAAGTGTTTATGTTAATCATAATGAAATATTGACACTCTAAAATAAAGTTACCAAGTTTGAAATCCATTTTTTAGGGTTCGCCAATTCCCAGAAGTCTTGACGCGTCATGTCTACCATTTACCGGATATATATACTGTTTATGGTCAATGTTAGTTTATATTATGAAACAAAAAATCACAAATAAATATATTATACTAGCATAAAAAAGGAGAATAGGAATGGATCATTACCGAACTTGATCTTCATTCTTCAAAAACGTCGTAAAGTAAAATATAATCATGATTTATGACTTCATCCGATTCTTGGATTTTCTTCTTCTTCTTCCTTGACTTGGGGTCAGTGTAAGGGCTCCCGAAGAACTTTGACAGCTTTTGGGCCCTTTTCTTGCTGTTGTTGTTCTTTTTTTTGAAAGGTGAAACAGAAATACATAGGAGATTTATTATTGTAAATAACTAAAGGGTAAAACAGTAAATAGAAATTGTCACCCAAAAGTAAGATCATCTTTAAGAAATCCTAAATCTAAATCCAAATCTCAAAACCGAAGAAACCCCAAATTTTCAAAATCAAAAGTTGCTTGGCTCTTGCTCCTGGAAAGTGGTAAGTCATCTTTCCTTCCTTCTAGGCTTGATCTTTTCTCCTTCTTGTTGTTGTTCTTGTATGCCACATTAAGGTCGGCTGCTTCAAGATGTATAACACTAGAGACAGTGTTTGGAACAACCATGTTCACAGCCGGGGATGAGCACTCATCTACACAAATGGGATGTTGAACCAATTTCAGATTGGTACCATCAGCCTGGTCACCTATGTCACCGTTAGCTTTCTCACCAATACCATCCTTCAATAAAATTGTCTTACCAACAGCCACTTTTCCAACAAGCTTATCTCAACAACACCTTTATCTAACACACCTGTCTCATCAACAACCCCCTTCTCCAATAAGCATTCTCACCATCAGCCTCACCTTCAGCCTTATCCATAAATATCTCACCATCTGCCTTCTCCGATAAACCTGTCTCACCAACACCCTTCTCCAACAAAATTATCTCACCAACAGCCCCCGTCTCCAACAAACATGTCTCCCTATCAGCCTCACAATTATGCATCTTAGACAAATTGTCTGCCCATCAACCTTTTTCAAACCAGTTGTGTCACCATCAAACTTCTCTTAATTTTCATTCGCAAATTAAACCTCATCAAAAAATTTGTCATCATCAAACATCTCTGAATTTATATTTTTGTCATCATCAAAATTTTCCATGGGTGAGAACTTATCTTTACCACCGATATCTTACAATGGTAAGAATATATATTCAAGAGTGCAAATTTCAATAATATTATTAAAGACTAACTATTTGAATAAACTAAGCAATAATTAAAGCTTACCATATCCAAATCTTTTTCTTTGCTTTCTCTTGATTTTTCAGATGTTGTTGTATCTCCAACCTTGCTTTCTTTCCCAATCTTTACAATTTCTGCTTAAAAAAAAAAAAAGATTTCGTATGTTCCTCGCTTTCCTTAATCAGCTATGTAACCAGCTGTGCAATAGCTGAATATAGTTCAAGTATTGTAGACGGACATGATATCTTAAATTTAGACTGCATATCCAAATATAAAAAGAAAAGGAAAAAAAGTTATTAGATTATGAAAAATAACTTAGGGAAATAACTTAGGATAATAATCATTACCTTAGGAATTTCATAATCTCCTCCATGAAAGAGCAGCTTCCTAGATGTTCGTTCATCTGAGTTTCTGGATCTCATTAAGCTTGCTGTTGTCTTGTTGTAGTGAATAGAAGCAGCTCACTCCTTCATTCCCTCTTCATGGTCCTTAAAACCATCAATTTCTTCCTCATTGGATGCTATTATAGGCTCCCCCAACTTCATCTTTTTCTTGTTTGGTTTTCTGCTAGACACATCTTCCACATTCAAAGAGTTGTAGTAATCAGTTGACTTTTCATGATTGTGAACCTTCTAAGGCAACAAAGTCGTTTGCATGTATGAAACAAACAATGTTACGCTCTTCCTACAAGTAGATACAACTATAGAAATATAGACACATAGAAGTAATGAAATACATACCGTTGTAGTGAAGTGGGTTTCAACTTTCAAAACCCTTGTATTGAAATCCCACCTCTTACATCATGGGAACCCTGTTCCAATTCGTCTCCTGATAACACCTGTCAAACGGGTAATCCTTTGAATGACCCAAACCTATACAATTAAAAAACATACGATTATAGAAATAAAAATCCCATAAGGTTGAAAGATGATAGCATAAACACATGAATTGATACTATTACTTGAAATGCAAGAGGAAATCCAAAAATGTGGAATGTAAAGTAGTTGGAATCATTCTTCTACTAACCATCCTCCTGTGGTTTCGAATTGTCATTGTCTGCCTCTTCTACAACTTCTTCTCCATCTTTTACTTCTATCACCTCTTGTATAACCATGAGTTTTTGTCACCTGCAAAAGAAAAGAATGTGAAAGAAAAATTAGTGGTGCCTCGAATTTAGCCTTATTTTACTTGGGCTAAGCGTAGAATAATAATGAAGGTTTCAAAGCTGAGATTTGTTCTTAGATTATTAGGCTATGGAGGATTAATAATAGTTTTCCAGTGATCTGAGAGAGTAATTTGACAGAGTATCATCACGCAAATAAGCTTTTTTAAGTTCTAGAGAATTCAAAATCCTCTCTTTATGGAGAAGGGGTCATATTTATAGGCCTCTTTCCACTCAATCACGTGGTTCGTGGACGATCAAGTATGGCTAATCATGCCCGAATTTGAGGGGATACTCTTATCTTGAGTTCAAATCAAACTCACTTTAGTTGTTATCAGATAACAACTGATGCCAGACTAGGTCAAATGGTTGTTATCTCAACCATCAAGATTTTGGGTCGACCCGTAGCATATGAGCTTGACTTGTATTACTTGCCAAATTCATCGTGGGCTTGAAGGTTGGGCCTAGAGCTTGTTTTTGGCTACCACGGCATATACAATTTGCCATCCAATTTTTGTTTGTTTTTGTTTTTATAAAATAAAAAATAAAAATAAATAAAAAATAAAAATAAAAAAATTCTAGAATGTTCTCACTCTAAAATCCAGTTCAATATTGAAAAGGAAAAACAAATTTGGAAAAAAAAATCTAAAATAATATTGTCCTTATAGATATAAAATAGATTTTTAGTGATATTATAGACATTCTCATAATATGGTAAGGGCATAATAGTCTTTTCAACGGTCAAATGAAGTCAATCTAATGGAATGTTAACTGCCTTTAGAGCTCAAGGATGTTTCTAAATAAATGGATCTTTATTTATCCATTCAATAATAGTTGAAAAGTGATGAGAGGTTTTTAATATTAATTTTTAAATTTTTTTTTGTCTATTTTTAATTTGAAACCGGTTTGTAGGACTAACGAGATCGACCCCCATAAATACTTCTCGTAAAGTAACTCTCCCGACAAATGGGAGATCTCCTCCACATTTTGTGATTATAGACAAAAGGTGAACTTGAACCAGCATATAAAGTGGAATTGCATGTGCAACCAATTGAGTTATCAATGGATTCAAGTAAATGTTCCAGCACTCAACTAGAGTTCTCACAAGTAGAGATGCACATTTGGGGAATGGGGATGGATATAGGTTCCCCCATCCCCATCCCCATCCCCATCCCCCCCACCCGATTTGGGGAATTTTGGGGGGACCTATATTCATCCACATCCCCAATTCCCCATTTTTCCTGTTTTTTTCCATTTCCATGTTTTCCCCGTTCCCCCATTTCCCCATTTAACTAAAAATTACTAATTAAATTTAAAAAAAAAAAAAAACAAACATTCCATTACAAATACAAAATAAAATTCATCAGTGCATTTTATATAAAATGTGTATATATACTTAGGGAGTTAGGGTTTTCAAAGAATAAAAATAAAAATAAAAAATAAAAATATATATTATAATTATATTTATATATGTTTGGGGAAAATGGGGAAATGGGGATGGGGGACCTCCCCCCAATCCCCATCCCCATCCCCATCCCCATCCCCATCCCCATTTCAATATAATTGTGGGGAAAATGGGGAAATGAGGATGGGGAGGGGTCCCATTTCAATTTGAGGATGATTTTCATCCCCCAGAAAAATGGGGAAATGGGGATGGGGGACCTCCCCCCCCCCATCCCCATCCCCATCCCCATCCCCATTTCAATATAATTGTGGGGAAAATGGGGAAATGGGGATGGGGAGAGGTTCCATTTCAAATTGGGGATGATTTTCATCCCCCACACGCAACCCCCACCCATTTCCCCATTTTTCCCCCAATTAAATAGCACTATTTGGGGCACCTTTTGTAAAAAAGTCACCAGATTACTAATGTAAGTTTAAAATGCACATATTTAGGTGACCAGACAAAAATACCCTCATTTTTGTTAGTTTGTGTGTTTTCAAACGTGGAGAGAAAAAACTTAAGAGAGAGAGAACAGTTGGGAGAGAACGCATCGGCGCAAGAAATTCGGGCATAAAATCGACGGCGAACTCACCGATGGTGGTGCTACAGTACTCCTCTCGATGAGAAGCATGTATTGACAGTGGTGAGTTGAACTTTCTCACGCGTTTTGTTGTTGTTAATTTTATGTGCGTTTGATGTTTGGTGTTTGGTTAGACATATCTATTAGGTTTGATTTGATTTGTGTTGTTCATTAGGTTTGTTTGATTAAATTAGGTTAGGGTTTAAAGTTCTGAAAAAAAATTGTTGAAGACAAAGAATATCACATTCTCCGAGCCTTTTAAACCTTCATCTGAGCCTTTTCCAAGCCTTTTAAACCTTCATCCAAGCCTTTTAAGGAATGTGATTAGGGTTTCTGCAATTTTTTATCTCCGAGCCTTTTACCACTTTATCCGAGCCTTTTAAACCTTCATCCGAGCTTTTTACATCATTTTCCGAGCCTTTTTATTAAGTCTCCGAGACTTTTGAACATTACTCCGAGCTTTTTTTTAAACTTATCTGTTTGTGAATTTTAGTCTTCGAGCCTTTTAATATATTCTCCGAGCCTTTTCATAAGGTTCTCGAGAGTTTTGAATAGTAATTCGATGTTTTTATTTTTAAAGTAATCCGAGCCTTTTCATACACTATCCGAGACTTTTATTTCAGTGTCCGAAACTTTGCATACACTATCCGAGACTTTTCATACACTGTCTCTCCGAGCCTTTTCATGAAGTTATATATATTAATTATTATTTTTTTATGTGAATATGCAGATGAGGAATCCGCTGAAAGATTTGCTGAAAACTCCAGCGGAAGAAAGGTACCCGGGGAAAATAACTCGGCATGACCATTTCGGACACCTTAGAGATATCGACAATGCACTTAACAGTGTACCTCAACATCTTGCGGTCGAAGAACGACGTCGGTACACTGAGTCGTGTTTTGGACATTTCCTTCGGATGCAGCGCAACATGAGGTTTTTAGCTGGCATTGTCCATCGATTGCTTATTCGCGAGTTACATCATGACGGGCCGGAAGATGAGATGAGATGAGATTTCTGTTAGGAAAACATTCGGTCCGGTTCTCGAAGGTTGAGTTCTGTTTGATCACCGGATTGAAGTTCGGAGAACTTCCGGACACGTCGACCTATGATATGGTAGAGAATGGCATACACCAATGGTACTTTGAGGGTCGAGATGAGGTCGAGTTTGGAGAGCTGAGAGCCATTCTATGAATTGGTGTTTTTGCTGAGCAGTACGATGTGGTTAAGCTATGCTTACTGTATATGCTTAACTGGATACTGCTGGGTTTGGACGAGAGAGAGAAAGTTCCATTATTGCAGTTTCGCCTAATCAAGGACTTGGACGCTTTTGATGCGTTCTCGTGGGGTGCACACGTGTACAGGCGATCTATTTCTGGCTTCAAACATGCATTGGACGGTCGTCGGGAACGGTTCAAAAAAAGACAACGAGAAAAGGGCGTTAAAGTACACAAGGTGGAGACGTACAACATATACGGTCTTACGTATGCACTGTTGGTAAGAATTTAGAATTTGAATCCATACTTTAATTGTAATTTTTTTTTTTCATATGATTGATGTATTGGATTATTATTGTACTTATCATTACCCAGATATTTGCTTTTGAGGTTATCCCCGAGCTTGCTAACAACGACTGTGGGACCTGCAGGGAAATTGAGCTATCCCCCCGTATTCTGAAATGGGACTTGAGTCAGCGACCGAGGGGGGATAAGCTGGATTCCATTTTCATTGAAAAGGTAAGTATCTGTTATGTTAACGTTAATAGTTAATAGTATGTATGCAATTACAAATGGTCTAACATTGATTTCAAATGTTTGCGAGGCTGAAATTGGTGCCGACACCAGCTGAGATGGCTGAACGGTACTTTGAGGGCATTTACGATAGAGGCAGTCTGTATGATACCGATACCGAACGCCATACGACTGCCAGACCCAGTGATACTGAGGGTCTGTATTCGAGACCCAGTGATACTGAGTATCCGCATTCGGGACCCAGTGATATGGAGGGTTCTGACCTGGAGGGTGGCGGTGGGAGTCCCGTGAGGCATAGACGGGTTCAATTTGTGTTGCCCACACAGCCTCGACCTGGAGGTGACTCATGACCAGGCGTTGGAGGGCATCCAGAGGTACGTATAAATAGTTGCACCGCATTATTTAATCTGAAAGCAGTTGGAAACTTTTAGTACTCACATCGTTTTTTTTTCATTTCAGGACCGTAGGTATACTGAACTGGTGGATACGTTTCAAGAGTTACGGGAGAAGGTGCAAAGGACTGATAAAAAATGAGATGAACAGCATTAGGAGTTGCTGGATTTTATTCGGGGGCTTCAGGGTTCGACGTCGCAGTCACGTACTGAAGGTCGACGGTCCGATGGCCCACCGTTCGATGACCAAGGCTGAGACTTTAGTGACAGAGACTGGACCGGTAGTCATCAGGACGGAGTAGACCCAGAGACCGGGCGTTAACGGCACCTCACTACGCAGACAGTGTCTGATCAACAGGGGCATGGGGTGACACCACGAGAGGAGGTTACTGGTGGTACTGGTGATACTGAGATAGCACATATAGAGATAGAGCAGGTACCTCATCAGGTTTTACCAGACCATGTTATTCATCCCCAGGACTTAGGACAGAGTGCCTCCATACCGCGCACCCCTCTGGTTGATCCTAGTGCAACGCATCCCTCCATTCATTCCACGGGGACATAGTTCCTCAGTCGTGGCGCACCCATCGGGTCTATCCCAGCGGAGCTCACCCCTACAGGCGATCCACGAGGATAGAGTTCCTCTATACAGCGCACCCGAGACACTGTGACATGGGGACAGAGTTCCTCCATATAGCGTATCCCTGCAGGGGATCCACGGGGACAGAGTTCCTTCATACAGAGCACCCATGCAGGTGATCCACGGGGACAGAGTTCCTCCATACAGAGCACCCCAGTAAGGGATCCACACGGACATAGTTTCTCCTCCCATCGCACCCATTCGGTGGATCCCCGTGGTTTGGATTGGACTCCCCCACCCCTTCAGCGTCAGGATCGGGTTCGCAGGCGAGGTTGGCAGCAGCGGAGCCCATACACTGACCCCTGTCGGCCGAAAAGGGCAAGGACTATGCCACAGCCACCACATGTATGGGCACCCCACGAACTGATAGATTCTGATCACCTAGCGGTGTACCAAGCGTACAAGAGGAACCTGACGGGGGAATTGTAAGTATAATCGTAGATATTACAATCTCTGTATTTATTTTGAAATAGCTTAGTAAAACTGACTTGGTTATCTAACTTCTTCAACAATTATGCAGGCGTGATGTGGATCTACACGTGCCAATTGATGTCATTTGGTTCCACCGGTTTCAAACCAACTTCATGGAGTTGGAGGATATGGTATGTTCATAACCGTAATATATGTATAAGTTGTTACAGAAATTGTACAATCCTAACAATTAAAAATGTTCAAACTTTCAGCACATTGACGCGTACTTGCATATTCTGCGGAAGCGTCAGCGAGCATATCCCACAGTCTACGATGCAAGGATCAACATACTGGATTCATAGTTTTATGTAAGTGTTTAAACTATACGGTATTTGCTTGTGCATTGATGTGTTTCATATATCTGTAACCTAACGTTTTTGTACAGTCATGGTTATGTAACCGCTGGGATAAAAAGATGGGAAGTGGGTCTGAGAAACCCCGTAAAGGTTGGTCTTCACAGAACTAGAAGTGGTCCGAAGAAGACCTTACGGTGGTACTGGGTTGCTCTCGCTAGGAAATAGACCATGGCACAATGTTGACTCCGTGAGTGTTTATTTTACATGTTTTCCATTAAAGTTCTGAAAAAAAATGTCACACTGATCACACTTTGTTGAAACACCTGCAGGTTCTGATTCCATGCAACCTTGGACGTACGCATTAGGCCCTAGCCAGCATCGACCTCACAGTAGGAAATATTTACCTTATGGACCCATACAGACAAGAGGGTCCAGTTCGCCACAGGAAAATGCAGCTCGCATGCTTACGGTATTTTTTACCCTCGATGCTACATGTGGTGGACTTTCACGGTCACAAACGGAGGGGCGATATGATGTACGCATTGACTACTTGGGCATTCACTTTTTATTATGTGTCTGCAGACTGTGTGCCCCAACAAGAAACAGGGTATAACTGTTTCAAGATCTGATTTTATCCAAATTCGTTTTCATAACATTCCATTCTAACGGTTGTTCATGTGGTGAATTGTAGGGGTAACTGTGGTGCCCATACTTTGAGATTGATAGAGTATCTGGCGGTGAATATGGATACTTTTGACTGGTCGGAAAATGATATGACCACCATCCGGGAGAAGATAGCCGTGGAGGTTTTTTGCAACTCGAAGGACTGGTCTTCGAGATAGTGATTTAGTTTATGTACATAACATTTGAGTAATTAAATTAAATATTTTTTTTTTTCTTTTTAAGTGTTTGCAATTAACAAAGGATCCAGTATGACATTAAACAAACAACTAAATTCAAATCAATTTAGGAAGAAAAAAAAAAAGTTATTCAACATAAAACCATAACACAACTGTATCGAGCATGGTTCCCAAAGTCTGAACAATGTTGGAACACATTATCAATCGAAAGCTTTTCTGGTGGCAATTCATTTTCCGAGCCTTTTCCGAGCCTTTTTATACACATTTCATACATTGAAATCCATAAACAATATAGGAAATTCAATAAAGGATCCAGTATGACATTAGACAAACAACTACATTTAAATATATTTTTGAACATAAAATCAATCATATTAGTTCTACATAAAAGCATAAGAACCAAGGGTCTCATAAAAAAACTGTATCGAGCATAGTTCCCAAAGTCTGAACGATGTTGGAAGACATCAAGTTGGAGACATGTTTCTCAATCACAAGCTTTTCTGGTGGCAATTCGTCTTTCTCTTATACTGCCTTGTTATGTTTGATCGTCTTCCTCTTGTACGGCTCCATTCATTCCACTAGCGTGTCCTTCTGAGGGCATGTTTGTTTGTTGTGTCCTATTGTATGACAGATGCTGCACTTGCGACGGTAATCATCGGGGACAATTGTGCTGGGACCTTCATTAACCATAAGCAGATTCGAACACCGTCTGCTATTATGTCCTGGTTGTCCACATCTTCTACACGACTGTGTGGTTGTCCTCTCCGAAGACGATGCGTGTCGACCCTCCATGGGGCGACCTGATTATCTCTTTGTCTTTGGATTTAAAACCACCCGCGCTGCGATGTCGGATGGAACTACCCATGAAAAAGGATGGCCAACAAGCATAATAGGAACCGAGTATGCATCAATAAGTGTCTCCCTCTTGTAGTAGTCCGCACACAGAGATGTGAAATCCAAGTTTCGCTCCCTGCAATAATGAAAACAGTGAGATTCACGTTTGGTTATAGAAAAGCGTTAAATGTAACTTGTCATGTACCTTGCCGCTGCGAGTGCGTGTGAACAAGGTAAAAAGTCCATTTGGAATTTGTTGCATGTGCAAGTCTTCCGGGGGCTAAGTTAACCGTCCACTGTTTTCCCTTGTCTTTGACGGAGAATATGTTCCAGTCAACTACATTTACGGTCATATAACCGCACTTCTCGACACGTTTCTAGATCACCCCATGTGCTGCGTCGGTTAATCGATGACGCATGGACTGTGTAGCTGTATGACGATCGTGAAACCACTTCTGTAACATATTCCTAATGAACTCTGCCAGTGTCATTAATGGCAGTTGCTGTGCGAATTTTAAGCATGAGTTTATGCACTCTGCAACATTTGTGGTCATCAACCTGTACCTTTTTTGGGGACAGTGAACGCGGGACCACTTGTGTGGACCGGTATCAATGACATAATCGTATGCACCATTATGCATTCCAAAAACCACTCTTATGAATGGTTGTTTTCTGAGTCACCGTACCCAAAAGCAATTGGATACACCTGTTCGTTTCCATCTTGTGCAGTTAAAACAAACATTATACCCCCGAATTTTCCCTTCAAATGGGTACCATCAACTGCAATCACAGGACGCATACACCTCTGAAAACCTCTAATTGAGGACCATAACAACATGAAAAAGTAAAGGAATTTACCATCGTCTGCGCACTGTAAGTCAGTGATTGTGCCAGGATTTTACTGTTCCAGAACGTATGCAAAATATGGCAGCAGTTGGAAAGTTTTTTCATGCGTTCCATAGTTCAATAACAATGCATATTGCAGGGCATCATGTGCCTTACTGTACATGATTTGGATGCCATATATTGTTTTCATATCGACGATTATGTCCTTGGGACGCATGAGATGACCATTATGTTGCTGAAGTCTAGGTGCAACGACTTCTCCGATTGTGACTGCACTAGCTTGTCAGTGCCAATGGTGAATCTCCTCCAAGGGACAACTGTGTTCGTTGACAAAACTTCTGACTTGAAAGTAAGTCCATTCATCTCTCCTCACCACTCTTAATTTCCACGTATAGTCGTCAATGATGCAGACCAGATGTAAAGTTGTCTTATTCAACCTTTTCACCTTCCATTCAAAGTTCTGCTGCATTGAAAAATAGCTAACTAGCCTTTTCAAATCCTTTTTACTCGAAAAAAAATGACCTTTATAAATCATGGTTCTAGGTTCTTGCACTGCGAAAGTGCTACTTATACCAGTACCAAACGAGTATGCATCTGCTCCGGGAATAACCCACGTTGTAACATTATCATAATCAGATGCTGTTACGTTATACCGGACCTCGGAAGTCCCAGCCATATCTGGTGCAGTGCAACTAACTCCTTGTACACATTTACCATGTGTTTGAATTTGTTCAGGCTCTTCATCCACATTTTGTAAATCATCAACATGTTCATTATTTGCATCATTATCCACGTCATGGTTCGGGTAATTGTTATGCTCATTGTATTGCTCATTGTAATGCCCATTGTAATGCTCATTGTACTGCTCAATTCGACAACCAAACACATCAACAATTTGAGGTTCAACTACATCTGCATGGTCGACCGTTACCGGTGGGACACCACACATGTTTCCCCCACCTTCGGTGGCACTCCTTTGGGTGAACCCTTGGTTGCTACCGCTAAAGGATCCAAACTGTTGGGTATTTTCAGGAGGATGAATATCATTCCCTATCATATCTCCAGCTGTCCTCTCAGTTACACTGACACATACTTGAGGGATCACCCGATCTTCCCCCCAGCATAAACTGGACATCGTCGTCATTTCTTATAAATGTGCGACATGTACTGCCAGGAACGATTGATATTGATGACAGATCAACAGTGAATTTGTTTTCATCATATTTCACAATGGTATGCACAATTGCCAACAATTCTTCGTAAGTCATATTCTTTGACACATACATTCCCCGGTTATAGGATCCAATAAACCTCTGACTTCCGTCGAGAAACTGCTCTCATCGACCGTTGTAAGATATTACAATCCTAACTCGATTCATGATGTTGTCAAATCATTCATCACAAACCATTAATAA
This sequence comes from Acer yangbiense, assembly GCA_008009225.1. Classification (NCBI taxonomy): domain Eukaryota; kingdom Viridiplantae; phylum Streptophyta; class Magnoliopsida; order Sapindales; family Sapindaceae; genus Acer; species Acer yangbiense. Next base: position 11,978,421 of record CM017770.1, read on the forward strand.
AAACACAGGACTAAAAAATATTTTCACATCTTACATTTACAAAGGCTCGGGTGAGGATATTGAAAAGGCTCAGAGAAGACTTCAAAAGTCTCGGAAAGTCTTCAAAAGTCTCGGAAAGTCTTCAAAATGCTCGATACTTATTCATTTCAAAGGCAAGGAAAAGTCTCGGTCAAGGCTCGAAAAGGCTCGGAAAAGTCTCGGTCAAGGCAATAAAAGTCTCAGAAATTTCTCTAAAAGGCACGATACTTATTCATTTCAAAGGCAAGGAAAAGTCTCGGTCAAGGCTCGAAAAGGCTCGGAAAAGTCTCGGTCAAGGCAACAAAAGTCTCGAAATTTTTTTTGAAAGGCTCGATACTTATTCATTTCAAAGGCAAGGAAAAGTCTCGGTCAAGGTAAGAAAAGGCTCGGAAAAGGCTCGGTCAAGGCAACAAAAGTCTCAAAAAATTTTCTAAAAGGCTCGATACTTATTCATTTCAAAGGCAACGAAAAGTCTCGGTCAAGGCAACAAAAGTCTCGGAGATCCAACAAAAGATATAACAGTTTTCTTTATAAACAAATGAAAATGTGAACAAATTAACAGAAGTATTTGCCAGAAATATTACCTTGTTCTACTGAAGCACGTCCAAACGTTTTATAAGTTGAATAAGAAAGCCGATCCAACCTTGAACTTTTATTTGTATAAACAGAGAGAGAGTCACTGAGTTTTCTTTACTGTGGAGAGAGAAAGTCTCATTTTTTTTTTAAAGTGAGAGAGAAAAGTATAAACAAGATAACATAAATGAAGAACTAAGGGCAATTTTGGTAGTTCACCATAATTGGTGCCTTTTAAACTTAACTTATTAAAGCACTGACAAAGTCACCAAATCAATTAAAAATTGTGACATTTCCCACCATTTCCACACTCAGGGAATTGGGGGTCCAGGGAAAAATGTGCATCTCTACTCACAACTCACAACTCACAACAAATTTATTTTTTATTTTTTATTCTTCAAAAGCTCCTTCATATATCAACATGCGCCGAATTATATTTATTTTGTTGAGATACATAAAATTGTGTTAGATATATTGAAAGACAAAAAAAGCTTATTAATATATATCTAACTATATATACTTTACTTACTTAAAATAAAGTCTTTTAATACTTAAAACAAAAAACCAAACACCCCCTAAATATAAATTATTATAGTCATGACTCATGACTCATGACTCAAGAAAAACTTACATGAGACGGTCTCATTGACGTGACAATGGGACCGTACAATAAATGCATGCCATATATACATTGGAAGAATAAAAATATATTTTAAAGTCCTATGTGGCACACATTCATTGGAAGGTCCTATTGCCATGTCAATGAGACCGTTCCATACAAGTTTTTCTCCTCATGACTCATGAGATTGTGTTAACCTGACCAATCAAGTGAACATTAACTGAAGCCTAAAAGGGGAGATTTTACAAATTATTTTCATATAATTAATACCCAATCTAAAATTTAGAATTGTATTATTGATGTATTCATTTTTCGAATTTAAGTTTTTCTATTTGTATCCAAAAAATTCTAATAAAACATAAATTTGTTAAACCGTTACCTTGATTTCATAACACAGAGTTCTTGGAATTTAGAGCTGACACAATTGTACATTTGTACTATGAGATTTGATAATGTTTTAGACTGGTCGATATCTCACAAAATATTATCAAATCTGCGTAAAATAATAAGGTAAGTGATTAGTCTTTCTTTTCTTTTCGATCTGAACGCCCAAGCTAAATGAACGCCCTTCACCACCAAACCACATTAGACGGTGATGAAAGTGATAAGTTTACATTTTACAACACCGAAACTCATCATCCAAGCTATACTTTTTCATCATTCTGATCTTTAAGATTTTGAATTCTTCAAAAGATCAATTTACTCCATTCTTGTGGAGGTCTGCTTTGTTATATGACAAATTTGAAACAATACAAGATAATCTGTAACATCAAGAATACATGAAAACAAAAATGCTGAACTTGTGGCCTAACTATTAATGAAAATAATGACAGACATCAACATCTAAAAATTTGAGTTGTTTTCCTTCCACCTAATACCTACATTCTCAAAATTAAATCCTGCACGCCTAGTGTCAAACAATGTTTGTCAATTCAGTATGCACAGTTAGCAGTTCAGAACACACAACACAAGCAACCAATCAAGAGAAGGTCTCAAAAACTTCTATGCAAGAAGCAAAACTGTACCATGGGGTAGTAATTCCTCGCAAGCAAAACTGGGAACATGAAGAATGGCAAGCGATCTGCCTTCAAACAGCAGGTTTACTGCATTGAGTTTCACTTGAGTATATAAATGACAACCGCACCAGGCAAGGCAAAGCTAATAGAGATGTTGGATTGTTATCTTGCAGACTCAAGTTGGGAATTTCGAGGCTTTACAACAGAATGGGTCAATTTGATTGTTGTGTTATCTGATTGCAGGAGACAAGTACATTCTGGCAAAGGGTATGTGTAAACAGAAGTTTTCCGATTGATTTTTCTGAGCCTGGGTACCATCATCCCCTTACGATCACTTTCAGAGAGCATTATTTCCATCTCATCCTTGAAAGTTCTCCAGCTGCAAATCCAATCAACAGATTTTATGCAAATGAGTAACTAAAGAAAAACATCTGTTGAAAATTTTCAAAATCCTAAAGATCTATATAACCCAAAGGTTTCCGTTACCAAAGCTTTTAGACACAAGCATGGCATGATTAGTAACATTTCTGAGCAGACTTGACATCTTCACTTAATAGCAAGCTCTATCAAACATATACTAGTTTATTTTGTAGTCAGTGGAAGATCAATTACAATTTATAGATTTAACCTTTATTTGTTCTAAGTGTTGACATGTGATCTTTACAATTTTGTAGTCAGTTGCAGGTATGCAATAATGGTAAAACACAGGGTTCAGCTTCAGGAGAACTTTTATGTTCGCTGCACGAGGAAATTATCATGTTTTCCAAGTTACAGACGTCTTCATTCATCTTTACGACTTTACCCACTACATAACTTATGCCTATTGTGAAAGTTAAAGATATTCAAGATCATCATACTAGCATAAGTTCTGACTAACAAAACAACAGCAATTAAGAGAGATAAGGCAGAAATATAGAGGGATGATACCATACCTGATATTCATATCCTGAAGTAGAACAACAAGCTTAATTTTATCAGGTTTAATGGTCTTTGCGTGTCCATCAAAAAGGAATCTGCGGTGGCCCATTAGAAAATGGGGGAAGTTTCCACCATGAGTTGTCACAAAAACTTCACTAAACAAGCATACTGTGTAATCCAAAGCAGCCAGCCTCGAAGAATACTCCTAGAAGAGAGAAAAAAAGGTGTTTAAGCAATATTGCACAGGTCTGTACTATCAGCTGGAAACTAAGCTGAGAAGTTGCCATCAGATAAATATTTTAGGTCAACCTTTTTCAAACTTGTTTTAATCACACAGTTAAATAACTTGAAGAGCAAGACATCCTAAAACTGGAAAGAATCACCGATTCTGACTAGATGTAGTCATCTGTTCAATATTTCAGTAGATGCTACTACATATCAATAGTTCTATTCTTGATTTTGTCTTATACTATAAAAATCTAACCCGTGGTGTTTTGTATTTGTCTATTTGATGCATCTTTTTCTGAATTCTGATGCCAGAGTCCAGTTTTTATGGCAATAGTTGAACTACCGATGAATGGATTTATAACTTGCCCACCAAAAATTACAAATAATGTTCTATCAAAAGTGATAAAAAGTGCAAGTTCAAGGATCTAATACGGTAAGGGCCAAAGGGGGCAGAGTGGAGATGGGAATGGCTACAACTAGTTACCAAAATCTCATGCTTTGAAACGAGCACTTGAAAACAGGGATAATCAAAGAACTCAAGTTGTTGACCTACAAAATTGGGATATAGCATGATAATTGTGCTGATGATGAATTCGTTAGAGCACAAGTTCAATACTCCCTTAACCACATATTACAAGAGAGATTTAGAGTATTACCTTAAAAGGAGCAAGTTCATCTGGGGTTGCAAGAGATTCCTTCGTATAAAGAAGGGGAAACATCTTTAACAAGGGAGCCAAATGTCTTTCTGCCTGGTAAATTTTTCCTGAGGCTAAAAAAATTGAAGTGTTGTTGTCAAATCCCATGCCACGTAGCATCATCCCAACCTATGCTGACAGTAAAAACACCATGCAACAAAAAGAGTTTATTATTTGCCAATCCATACAAGCATGTATAAGAAGACTAAGGTGCATACATAGTAACAGTACTTTCAGAATTAGACATATGATAATGTGCATTCTGGATTGCAAGTAAATTTTAAGACATTAGAATCAACATAAGGGCTTTGCATTCAAGATGAAGTTATTTTAGACAGGCAGTGACAAACAAGAGTTTGTATCAGATGTGCATAGCACTAACATGTATCCTGTCCAAATAGATAGAATCCAATTGCCTTATAAATATACTGAAAATTTCATATTATCAAAAGATCCTAATTCTAATCTTCTCGGATAGCTAAATGGAAGTTTTGCTGCCATTCTATGTAGGGTCATATTTCCTCCAAAATCAAAAGGCCACCCTTGCTCAAAACAACAAACCAAGTTTAATTTGACACCACTTTCATCCTGCACCTTAAAAGTTGTTATGATGCTGCGTGTAAGCATGGTCGCATCTATCTAAAGGATATAAAGTCATCTTAAATTAAATAGCAAGAGACGCTATATGGAGATTCTAGAATTCCAAAATGCAAAAGGACAGGTACATTTGTAAGGTACCTCCAAGGGGGTCAGAGGACATTTTCCATTGATTCGATTGACACCAGGTAAGATAACGCGATCTTTTCTCTTGAACTTTCCCTTCCACCATTTTTCTCTAAATGAATCCATTACAAGTTTTTCAGCCTTTCCCCCATCATACAAACAGCATGAGAAAGCTACCATGTCCTGAAACAGAAAATACACAATTGTTAGACAAATGTCCAAACATCTGTGTAGTTATATGTTGAACGATTAAAAAAATGATAGAGACTTGCTTAGCAAATGACAAAGAATAAGCAATTGTACCTCCTCAAAGCGGAGATGGATGGAAACATACTTTCCACCAGTCCTTGAACTCTTCTTAGTCATTCGCTTAACTAGTTTCTCTGCTAGTGTTGATATAGAGGAAGAGAACTTCAATGCTCTATAATTAGCTATGCACCGTAGTAACTGAATATGAGGTGGGACATTCATAGCCAATCTATTAGCAAATGGAGCTATGCGAATAACCCTGCATCATATATTACAAATAAGAAATAACTTAGGGATATGTTTCCACAGGCTATTGGTTAGGATTGAGCGTTTCAGTTGCATATTAATCATTCAACAATTTGCTTGTTTTCAATTCTCATTTTGCTAACAAAGCTGATTTTCAGAAATAAGACTAAACTATTAACTAAAGATATACATATATATATAAGAAGGCATAAACGGTGATTAGTAATTTAGTACGTACCCTTGTTCTCGCAACACAGGATAAACTTCTCTCAAATAATAATTAGCAGTGGTCCAAGCTTGGACTCGGAAGTTTGGAATGTTAGTAATATTGTAATCATATTTTTCCATCAAAGGATCAGGTAATTCTCTAACCACCTTCACGTAGCCATCAAGGGTTGCTATAAAATGTTCCTCATCATATATATCTCCAAACTCACTGCAGTAGCAGATGAATTTTAGTTATTAAATGAGTGAGTCTAAATAAAAGCACATTCTGAAAGAAAATTTTATTGAGCAAGTCTATATATGGTGCTAGATATGCCTACTATCAGACCTCACTATGCATAGTTTCTGAAATTAGCCTTTTACTGAAATTTGAGACAATAAAAATAGCATTAAAGTAAGTTAGTAAAATGACCTTGTATCCTTCCATACACTGTTTAACTCAAAGCGAGGGATGACTAGTACTGCATTCAAAAGTCCAGCTACAGCCACTGCATTGCAAATCTGCAAAAGACAACAAAGTTGAAAAGAAGTTTTATTCACATACAGAATTAACAGTTTATGTCAGTATTGGTGTAGTACAATGTATGTAAACGGTTCTTTAAAATACAAATTGTGCATATATGATAAGTGTATTAAGTATCTGAGAAGATAGGTGACTGAAAAACAAAAAAACTAGGTCACAGAACTAATAATTAGTATCAAAGAGTTATAACTTACTGCTGAACGCTGTTGGTTAAGACCACCATTAGCATCGACAATCAAGTAACCACTTAGAGCGGCAGACTCTGAAATTTAAAGGAAATATCAGCTTATATTACCAGCTCATTTCAACCACAAATCGTGCATTAAAATGTGAAAAAAAGTAGTCCTGAACAATGGTGAAAAAGTAATGCATTTGAAAGCAAGTTGGGACAGAATCTAGAGTGTGATTCTTTTAATTTAGAAAATAAATTTCATCTAACATAGGAATATTTACTGGAGAATCAAATTAATAATTATTTATGAAACAGGAGCACAACAAAAATGAAAAGTCTATTCTTACTAAGAAACTACACTACCTTTATCTAGACTGAGATGTTGTCCAGCAGTTGAATTTGGACAAGGTTTCTGCACCTTCACTTTCCTTTTATACATCCATACAGAAGACATCTACAAACCGGGAGCAGCATAAAAACTCAGCTAATGACAGAAATTTCATAAATGCGGTATACTAAAGAAAAAACCAAACAAAGCAGACCATTTTTTTTTTTTTTGGATTTCAATTGTTTAACTCTGTTCAAATCAATGACAAAGACAATAATAAAATAGCTGATACACAAGAATTTTATCTCTTTTTGTTAGAATCTTGCTATTTGCCGCTAGTCAATTCATAAGATGATATACAATGTCACAATTAGAAAAACCTAAACACAGAATTTTTCCAATGGTGTTGAATTTATTATGTACATTCACCAATCAAATTATTTATTTTTACTATTATTTTCCATTTCCTTATCAATCCACTACATGCTTCCTAGTACTCAATTTGATTTTCTGCAAAAAAACAAACAAAAAAACAAACAAAAAAAATATATTATTATTATTTTGAACTAACCAGTTGTCATATTCTATGGTGTCAATTCTCTTCCAAGGTTACTTCCAGAGTCCAGCAAACAAGCCCAGATATGCATTCAAATCCAAAATTCATATTCTGGAACCCTCAGATTTCCAAAAAAGTTATTTTAAAAAGGTTAAATTGAAAACCTCCATTCACATACAAACCAAAACTCTTAAAACATCCTCACTCCATGAACACATTTTTTTTACATAATAGTATTTACCTTTACTCTCTTAAAACCCAAAAGCAACAACTAAGAAAAAGCATTCACTCTCATTGTTGGCTTAAACAGAACAAAAAATGAAACCACGGCACAAGTTGTTAATTTCCATTGTTTGAAGCAGCACTTGATCCTTTGATCTCTCTTTTTTTTCTTTTTTTTTTTTTTCTCTCCAGCCAAACAGAGAAAGAGAGAGAGAGAAAGCAAACCTCAATGGCAGTGGAATTATCAGAGTGAATATCATTCCAAAACTTGTCAAAGATCTGGTGACTTCTGTACACCGACCCAGGAACCGGCGTGCGACCGATCAAACCAGAAAACGGGCCCACGCACATGAACAGTCCCGATACGTACAAGAGAGACAACACCGCCAAGTACCGGGCATTGTACCGGAAAAGAAAACCGAAACCTAAGTACTTATCCCGGCGAGAATTAAACGAGTAACTTTTGGTACGGATTCGTCGCCGGTACTGGAAAATGCTAGCCTGACGACGCGGCGACGGAGGCGGACTCGGGGAGTTACTGCCGCTGTTGCTGCCCTCGCTTGCGTATCCACCACCGCCACCGCCACCGGCAACGTTATTGTTCTGGTGGAGGTGATTGCAGGACTTGGCTTTCATGGTTATTATGTTATTGGTCATGCAAGTTCATTGAGTGTGTTCTGTGCTGATTTATTCTTTTGATGGTTTAAAAGTGAGCACTGTGTGTGTGTGACTCTGTTTATATACTCAACTCACCAGATTTATTTGAAGAGAGAGGAAGCTTGGTCATGGTGGCTTGGCTTTGAGCTGATGAAGAAGAAGAAGGTGTAATTAATCAATAAATAATTAATATATGATCAAAAGTGATTCTCATTTGTACCAGTGTCTGTAATTTCTCGCGCTAATTCTTCGGATTACGCATTAGCTAGCGAGTTTAATCTTTCACAATAAGAAAATTTATCTATTTTTTCTTTCTTTTTAAAAATTATTTTCTATATATCTTTTCAAAAAAATTATATATACAGTATAATGTAAAATCTTCTGATAGATTCATTACATTAATAATTATAACAAAAATGTAATTTAATGAATTCCTTAGAACCAATAAATATATAAAGATCAAATAAAAACCATTTTTATTAAAAAAAATATATTCCCAAAATATCTTTAAGTAAAATTATTTACAAAGACAAAGTAATTTTAAGTATAAAAAAAAAAAAAAAAAAAAAAGTTCTTACATCCGTCCATTTCAAATGATAAAATACTAATTTATTTAAAGTTTTTATCAAACAACTTATATGCAAAGCATCACAACTAAGGAGTCGTTTGTTTTTTCCCCTTAAAACTTAAAATAATGCTTGGATGCTAACTCGTTAGTACCCAAAACATTGATCTCATCAATGAGAGTGTAGCACGTGGCCTAATTTATGAAATAAATATAAAAAGTAAAAGAAAAAAAACCATGTGCTACACTTCCATTAGTAAGGTCAGTATTTTGGGTACTGACTACCCAAACATTATTCTAAAACTTAATTGATCTGAATTAAACCCATTAAGTTGTTTTGTTTATTTTTTGTAAGTGGTTTCATTTTGTTTCAAACAACTTAAAAATATCAAAAAACAACTTAAAATAAAAAGTAAGAAATCCTAACTTTTTACTTAATTCCAAATCACTTGATTACAATTAAAATATTCACTTCCAAGTCTATCCTCCCAAATAAGATATATTTTCAAATTTATTATAATTTGATATAGTCTAGAAATCTTCCTTTTAATATATTTCTTTTTTTAAAGGGGTTTTAGAAAGAAAAAAAAAACCTTAATTACTTCTCATACTGAAATTTGTAGGGGATTGAACAATTGAATTTCTCTTGCTCCTACCAAATCCAGGTAAGAGCTCTTTATTTTTTGTTTATCTAACTATTCATGTAGTGCTCAATAAATTTATCTATCATATTGAGTAGATTCCATGGTTTGAAGATGCTATAGAATAACTATATATACAGAAATTCTATTATCAGTTCGAACTGACAAAAGTTATATCAGTTCATTGCATGTGGACCATTGGATTTAAATACTTTGACTTGGCTGTATGCACTTGTCAGTCAAAGTATTTAAATCCAGTGGCCCACATACAAGGAACTGATATAACTTTTGTCAGTTCGAACTGATAATAGAAAGACTGATTATATATATATATATATATAGTGAGAGATATGCAAATAATTCAAGAACCTATTTCAAAAAAAAAATCACAAACTTTTTTTTTATTTGGCATATTGAACTTAAACCTTTCTTTTTTTTTTTTTTGACAATGAATTAAACTCGAACTTTGTTGATGAACATACAAAATTATATTCTTTGATAAATTTTTTTTTTTTTTTTTAAATTGAACTTTGTTTATAGAAGAACATACAAAATCTTATAAAAGAATGGTGCATATTAAATTACTTATTTTAATTAGTATGGGTATAAATGTAAAATTACTTATTTTTAGACAATTTTATTTAAAAACAAAAAAAAAAAAAAAACTTGTTGATAGTACATTTAGATGTCAGAAAAAAAAATCAAAAAAAAAAAAAAAAAACACACACACACACACACATAAGCATGTCATTCAGGTTCAGATTTCAATATGGGTGGCAACGGGTCGGATTGAGGCCGGATAGGCCCGCCCCAAACCCGATCCATGACCCGAATGGGTTTTCAATTTCCACCCCAAACTGGTTCCAATTGGGGTAGGGGTGCCCCAAACCTGACCCAATTCGTTTTATCCTTAAATTTTTTTTCTCAAGCCACTAAATATACAAATCATTTTACCATATTATTGAATTTTAGGACATTGACTTAAATTTTAAAATTAAATTAAATATATATATATTTTTTTTATATATACAATTCTTTTTCTTTTTTATTGGAAATTTAAATATACACTTAAATACAAATATACACCATAGAAAAACATTTTAACATACACTTAAAATTCATACATAAATTAAATTTAATAGAAAACAACATATAAGTTTAATAAGCTTTAAATTCAAACATAAAATATAATTAGATAAAGAGACAAAGAGATTAGAGATTTCTTTTTCTCTTTATATTTTTATATTTTAAAAAATAATTATATAAATACCGGGTTAAACGGGGCGGGTCAGGGCATAAAGGGTTGACCCATACCCGACCCAATAAAACCCAGGTAAAAAAAGTTTGACCCAAACCCGATTGAGCCCCGTTTTAAGTGCTCCAAACAAATCAGAACCCCACCGGTTTGGGGCGGATTGGAGATTTTTGCCACCTCTAGATTTCAATCCTATTCGGTCTTTAGAAAAATTTATAACTATTCAATCTTCAGATTAAAAATAAAAAATTAAAAAAAAACGCTGATTAAGCATATGCTTAGAAGTTAGAAGGATCGTGGATACCTCTCATTATTGAAATTATAGCTTTCTTATATGACTTTTCATGCAATGCTATCTATTCATGAACAGATTCTCTTTAATTAACTAATTAGACAAAATAATATATTAAAAATAGTAAATAATTTTATATTCATAGAAATGATGGAAAAAATAGAATTAGCCACCTAGAGCGATTAAAGTTCCAAACTCTACTCCACTGACTAAAAGTTAAAATTAGTACCCTACAAACATCTTTTATTGTTCAAATATATAATCTATTGTTGAATGGTGTGGAAGAGGCTAAACAAAGAATAAAGGGAAGATGGAGGATAAAGGTCATCAATTTGACGTCGCAATCAGACACGTTCAAAATAACTACATATTATGAGAGGTCCGATCCACGAAGTAAAAGTGGCATCTTTAAATGAGGTCCGTTCGTGAAAGTGGTAAACTTTTTATATCTAAGTTCGGATCATATATGTAATTTCTACCGTCCAACTTGATTCAGCAGCAAAAACATTCATTTAATCTGACAATGTTTTAGGTTTGAGTCGTCGTACTTACAAGTTGTATATCAAAATAATAATAATAATAACTTAATGGGTCGTTAAAATATGCATAATCACTGCAATATGTTATTATTTTAAGAAGAAAGATAGTTCCAACAAAACATGTTGGAGTAGTGATTTTCTTTTTTAAATATATATATATATTACACTATTACATTAATTTAAAGTTTTTTAGACGAGAGGACGAGAGGAAAAGACTCAAACCCATCATCTCGTGGTGTATGTGTGAGGGGTTTATCACAACCTCATCTCATGTGTGTGTAGTGATGACACAACTCATTGGCCACGTTATTTAGGTTGAAATTTGGGCTAAATTTTTTGGTTGTCTAGCATTACCCATAAAATATATCAAAACGAAGAATGTGGATCACATATTATGGAGAAGTTTTGACAAGTGTATACACTTTGAGTTAAAATATGTAAATCTAATAGTCAACATTCTTCGTCTTAATATATTTTATATCAGGACGAACTCACAATAGAAAAGTTAATATATATATATATATGAGTAATGCTATACACAGATTTTCTATTATCAGTTCGAACTGACAATAAATATATCAGGATGAAGAATGTGGACCACTAGATTTACATACTTTGACTCAAAGTGTATGCACTTGTCAAAACTTCTCCATAATCTGTGGTCCACATTTTTCGTCATAATATATTTATTGTCAATTCGAACTGATAATAGAAAGACTGATGCTATACAATCCAAAAATTTAGCCTAAATTTCAACACAAATGATGTGGCAAATGAGTTGTCATCACCACACAACATGAGATGATGTGGTTAATGAAAAAATCACTTGTCACATCATTTGAGGTGAAATTTGGACTAAATTTTTGGATTGTCTAGTATTAATGATATGTATATATATCAAATTATCAGACAAAACATTCTAAATTTCTAAAAATACTTAACGGTCATAGTCATAGACCGATAGCAGAACGAAAAAGTTAAAAAGCAATTATTCACGGACTAAACACTGGAGTATATATAAGCCTTTAGAAGCGTCTAGTCTCACTGAGTCAGACTCACAGCCAAGCCGATTAGCCGACCAATAATCATAATCATGATTACATTATTAGATTTTTTTATTTTTAATAATTTAGGAATTACAAGTTTACAACCCATGAGCCACCTTCTTTGAAAGAAAAAAAAAAAAAAAAAAAAAAATTAACACCGATCGATCAGACGGTCCGTATTTCATTGGAATACTTTGGCCTCTCTTAAATTTTTGTGTATAAATGTATTGATCTTTCAAAATTAAATTTATGGCAAGATTAAACACTATAATTACAGTTTAGAAAGTAAGTTTTATAAGAAGAATTATAGACACTTTATAATTCTATAAATAAATATACGAATAAATAAAGTGACTGAGGAATTATGAAAGAAAAGAATAAACCGGTTACCAGAAAGGCAAAAACCGGTGACATCCCGTCCGTCGCCTCGGGCTCTGGTACTAACGAACAATTTTATAACTTTTGTTTGACATTTATACCCTCCAGTTTTTCCAGGTTGACCACTACTTTTTCAATGTCAACCATGGAATTTTGTCCACCGTTGATGTTTTCCATACTGTGACCTGCCCAGTGCCCACCCTTTTTTATTTTTTTTTTGCAACATTAAATTTGTTTTATGCAATGAGGAGGGTCCCTTGCTTTTTCTATCAAACAAGTGGTACCATCTCTCATTGAGTGCTAAGCATTTCTAATTTGAATCTCTTTTATATAAACCAAATTGTTGTTTATGGTAATCATTCAATTGCATTATCAAACATTTTTTTTTTATTTTTTTATTTTTTATAATAAATATCTTTAACTAATACGTCGTAAGATACTAATGTAATATGCTCATACTTATGTGTACCGTGTAATGAGCTAATACTGTATGAAGCGTATTAACTTGAATGGTAGATATTTGGAGTAACTTATATGGTTGACATTTGGAGGTTGATGGGACTAGCCTCCTCCATGACCGGAAGTGGCCGACGGTATTTTGTAATATTAAATTGCACGTGTAGTGTTTAATCTCGACTGTTTCCAATCCTTAATTGTTGGTAAACATATTACATTGCAACTTCCCAATTAAGTCAACTACCAAAATAAGGTTATCTATGGTTTTTAAACTCTAAACTAATTTGGCCCATATGGGAGTAGCTCAACTGGTAGATGGACGAGCTTAGGGTTTGAGCAAATGACTCCCAAGTTAACGGCTTGAATCCTACCAATGACAAATAGATTAAAAAAAATATTTGGTTTAAATAGATGGATGGATAAATACTGTCAGGGAAAAAAAATCTAAACTAATTTTTATTCACGGTGGCAAAAGACATATGACTAGTTAGACCATCTCCAATGTATATACCAATATCAATGCCAAATTTGGCATATCATTTTAGTATTGTATTATAATGTAAAATTCTATTTGATATGCTATTTTTTATTTTTTTTAATTATTTAAGATTATAAAAGTCAACAAATACAACCAATGCATTGAATATTTTTTTAGAATTGTTTCAATCTCAATTTTTCCTACTAAATTTGTTAAATTTTTATTATTTAAAATTAAAAAGTCAATAAGTACGGCTGCATTTATTGTTGTGCTAAATTTGGCATATGCAATACAATGTGTCAAATTTGACACGGTTTATAGCATATGTCAAATTTGGCATAGCTTTTAGCATTGCATTAGAACATGCTTTTTAAATTTTGTACTAAATTATAGCATTAACACAGTAATTTAGCATTGCATTGAAGATAATTGATAGTTTGAATTTTATGTGCACATAATAGTGAATTGTTTGCATTAAATTATAGCGTCAAAAGACAAAAATGCATTTAATTAATTTATACGCTGGCCAATATAGGTAAGGATAATGGTACACATCCAACCTTTTTGTCCAATCTTTTTATCCAACCCTTGATGTGTCAGTTGGTGAGTATTAATAATGATTTATCCATATATCCACTCACCAACTGACACATCAGGGGTTGGATAAAAAGTTGGACAAAAATGGTTGGATGTCTACCATTGTCCATATAGGTAATAAACACATCATCAAACCTATATGACAAGTATTCATTAGCACCTATAAAAAAAAAAAAAAAAAAAAAAAAAAACAAGTATCCATGAGCTATTAAACCTTTATGACAGGTGTGAGGAGTTTATTACCGGACGAGATGAGATTGATCCGGTAGTAAACCCCTGATACATGCACCACGAGGTTGTGTGTTCTCAAACTAAAATATCCTAAATTTATGTAATAGTGTAATCCTAAAATTATGTAATAGTGTAATACTTAAAAATTTTAAAAAAATTTAAAAAATTTTAAAAAAAAAAAAGTTTTTTTTTTTTTCTATTGTAGCTAAATTTATTTAAAAGTCTAAACTATTTTTTATTCACGGTGGCAAAGGACATGTGATTGATTAGGCAATTGATAGTTTGAATTTTATGTGCACATAACAGTGAATTGTTCGCATTAAGTTATAGCGCCAAAAGACAAATATGCATTTAATTAATTTATGAGCAGGCCAGTATAGGTAATAAATACATCATCTAACTTATATGACAAGTATCCATAAGAACCTATCCAGAAAAAAAAAAAAAAAAAAAAAAAAAAGGTATCCAGGAGCTATTAAACCTATATGATAGGTGTGAGGAGTTTATCACCGGACAAGATGAGATTGATCTGGTGGTAAACCCTTCATATATGCACCACGAGGTTGCGTGTTTGAGTCATTCCTCTTCCAAAAAAAACCTTAAATTTATGTAATAGTGTAATACTTAAAGGCAGAGGTTAACAACAATAAAAATATTATAAAAAGAAAATATTTATTACATTTATTATCTCAATCAATACAATAAATGTATTTACATAATAAATGTTTTTCTCTTTAAGTATTTTTATAGTTAAGGGCACATGTTAATACACCGTTTCATTTTTAAAGTGGATTTTTCAACTTTTAGAGCTCTCTCATCTCAACCTTCCTCTGTATCGCATTGGTCTTGCCCGGATCTCCTGGCAGGCTGAAGCTCAATACTGCTACTGTTATTTGCAACTCAGGTATGATTATTGGTGTAGGTGAAGCTATTAGAGATGATAAGGGGCTGGTTTTAGCAGCTCGTTCCAATCGGCTGCCTAGTAAGTTCAATGCAGAAGTTGGTGAACTGATTGCTCTTCGTGAAGGCTTGTTGCTCGCCAATTTCTATAACTTGAAAGTAGAGTTTGCTGAGGTAATCTCTTCCTCGGTAGTTTCTATCCTCAACGATTCCATCCCTCATGTAGGGGAATCTATTTACATTATGAATGATATTAAGGCTTTATTCTTAGATGTTGGCATTTGTAAGTGTTTAGCAATTTCCAGGTCTGGAAATTCCTTGGCTCTTAGGCTCGCATTGTTAGCTTTATCCTCTGTTAGGGAGCGGCTTTGGTTGGACTCGAGTCCTTCAATGTTTTGATCTTCTTTGTATTGTGTACTGTGTTTATCCTTCTATCAAAAAAAAAAAAAAAGATGTGATAATCGGCTAATTGGTCACTGGTGGCAGTGTGCCCAGTGACGTGAGTAATTGAATGTTGAGTCTTTTATTAAAGGGGGAATTGCACAAACATCCACCGATGTTTGATAAAATTGCATGGATATGACAATTTTAGGTATATATTCACAAACTTCCCTTAACATTTGAAAAATGTTGCATAAACATCCCCTACCGTTAGTTATGATCCGTTAGTCAATGGTCAAAAGTATAAAAAGTCTAAAATACCCTTTTTAATTTTAAATAAACTAAAAAAAAATTAAAATAAGATTAAATTTTAAATAAATAAATAAACATCTTTTAGAAAATATTAAATTTGAAACCTAGAAAAATAAAAATAAAAAGTTTCATCTTCAAAAAAAAAATTCATCTTGATCTTCATCTTCAAGAAGCGAAATTTGGAAAACAAATTTCCATCCATACATCTCATCATCCATCATCTTTCTCTCAAATCATCACCAAACTTCATTAAAAAAATTCCATCCATAACAACATAACAAAATTTCATCAAACACAACAATTTCCAACAATGATTTGATTATGTGATTTTTGTGGTGTTTTGAGTGTTTGTGTTGTATTGGATTTTGTTGTGAATGTAATTTGTTGAAGGATGAAGATGAAGTTAATTGAATTTAGATCATTTGTTTGTTTTTCCACGTCTCTAAGTTTGTCCCTTATTATTATTTTTTTCCAAATCTCTTAGTTATGTGATTTTTGTGGTGTTATGCATGTAATTTGATAAAGGAAGAAGATGAAGTTAATCGATTAAAAAAAAAAAAAAAAAAAAAGATGAAGTTAATTGAAGTTAGGTCCCTGATTTTTTTTTTCCCAGATCTCTATGTTGTATTGGATTTTGTTGCGCATGTAATTTTATTGAAGGATGGAGATGAAGTTAAATTTTTCAATTTGTGTTTTTTTTTTTCCAAATCTCTTCGTTTTTTTTTTTTTTTTTGGATCTTTTATTTTATTTTTTAAAGTTTTTTTTATATATATTATTATGTATTTCATATTTTGATATTTTTTATTTGATCAAAAAGACCGAACTGACCATAGCTGTTAAGAGTTAACGAATCCCATCTAACGGTAGGGTATGTGTAACATTTTTTGAATGTTGAGGGAAGTTTGTGCATATATGACTACAAATTTATCAATCCTCAAGGGATGTTTATACAATTCCCCCTCTATTAAAAGAGCAATTTAAGAGTTTATCCATCTTGAAATATTATAATTGTTGAAGTGGTTTGCTTTGATAGATCAAAATCTTCGAAATTAAGCAGTTTAATGATAGGAAATTCTAATAAAAAAATGAAATTTAATTTTTGTTTGTAATTATTGTTTTTACTAAAATTTATGAAAATTAATTTATGTATATCTCAATACCTCACTTGGGTAAATAGGTCTAAATAGTAACAAATCCATAGTGACTTTTGAGATTGACACTAGATTAATAATTTGAATTTAAATGGTACCAATAGATAAAAATACCCCCATATTCTTCTTTTATTATTTTTTTTACCATTTATAGGTTTTTTTTTTTTTTTTTTCAAAAACCTCAATATAGGTCCTTCATCAATGGAGATCGATGAAGAAGATGAAAAAAAAAAAAAAAAAAAAAATTTCTAGAAAATTTCTTTTATGCCTAGTAAGTCTCATAATTTGTAAAAATATTCAACAAGTCTTAGAAATTACAAAATAAGTTTCAAAAATATAAAATAAGTCTCGGAAATATCAAAATAAGTATCAAAAATACCCAAAATAAGTCTCGGAAAAAAAGGGCAATATTTGTTTTTGGGGATATTATTATTTTCCCCCCTGAGGTTTACCTTATTGTTAAGACGAGAACAAGGTTTGACCATATTGGCCTTTCTTCCCCCTAAAATCAAAGAAACGTTAAAAACGTCCCTTCTATTACCTTTTCCATCCAGTCAATGTATTTTATGCCCCTTTGACCGTTAAAATTGAAGTAAATGACCATTTTATCCTTCAGTTAACTCCATATAATTACCATTTAACCCTTAAAATATTAATTAAATAAAAAATATATTTAAAAAAACATAAAATAAAAAAACAATTGAAAAAAAAAAGATGGATCTCCAACGTCCATCTCTGAGATGGATGGTGGCGATATCTCTTTTTATTTTTATTTAAATTTAATAATAATAATAATAATAATCAAAACATTCATTAAATAAAAAATATATTTAAAAAACAAAAAACAAAAAAATAAAATAAAATAAACAATAAAAAAGATGGACCATTTTTATTTATTTAAATTTAATAATAATAATAATAATAATCCCCAACAATCATCATCATCTTCTCCACCATCATCCACCATCATCACCAAACCCATATATCATTCCTAAATCTCTTCAATCTAAATTCATCAGCAACAACAAAACCAAATCATCAACAACAACAAACCACTGTCAATCACAAAACCAAATCATCAACAACAACAAAAACCCAAACATCAACAACAGCATCATATTCTTCATTTTCAAATAAAAACACAACAACCCAAACATCATCATCTCCAAACCCCGATCAAATTGGACCGAATTCCATCATCTTATATCCATCTCATCATCATCATCAAACCCTAGCCACCCAAATCCCCTGCCGCTGCCCAAATCCACGACCATAACCAAATCCACGACCCTAATCGACCCAAAACCAAATCAAAACCTAACAAAATTGAAATCAAATTGAAATCAAATCAAACCCATCACCACAAATCCTACCAAATAATCGAAAACCCACAAACACAAACCACAAACCGCCGGGGAGAGAAACGAAAAATATAAAGAAAACATATCGTCAACGTGGATCGCTATCTTCGTTGTCGTCGTTTCAGGGTTGAGAGAGATGAGGTTGGTGTTTGATCAAGTTAGGAGAGAGATGAGGTTGAGATTCGGGGGTTGAGAGAGATGAGGTTGGTGTTTGATTGTAAGGGTTTGGTGTTGAGAATAAGATATTCGGGGAGAGAGAGGAGAAGTGGATATTTGATGTGTTGTGTTCTGCGTTGGTGTTGTGTTGGGAAGATGATGTTGAGGAGAAGTGGATTTGTTTGAGATGGATCTGGTGGAGATCACCAAATCAACAATTTTTTATTTTTTTTTAATGTTTTGTTTTATTTTATTTTTTAATGTTTTGTTTTATTTTATTAAGATTACGAAATTACCCCTTTAATTTCAATGGTCAATGTTAATTTGGATGAAAAGTGTGACAGAATGGGGTATATTATACATTTTTTTCATTTCAGGGGGATTAAAGGCTAATATGGCTAAACTCTGTCCTCGTCTTAACAATAAGATAAACCTCGGGGGGGGGGAGACGAAATAATAATATCCCTTTGTTTTTGTGATTGTGTTTTAAGGTTATTTTTTTGTCAAAAACACACTTTTTGTACTATTAAAACTTAAGTTTTAAGTTGGTGCTAATCTTAAAAATAAAGAAGCAAAGAGTGTGATAGTAATTTGTTGACCCCTGCCTCACATATAAATCAAAAATAAATTCCTTTTCAAATAGGAGTTGATTTTTTTTTTTTTTTTTGATTGGAATACAATAACAACTGGATTACAGATCCAGGATATGATTACATGATTTGAACAATAATTGGGACCCAACGAGAATCGACTTCCAAGCGCAGCCTAGACTGGAGCTCCCACGGACGGGGAGAGAGAACCCACACGAAGGAGGGACAACACTCCACACAAGGAGGGACAACACCCATGTTTTTAAATGGGCAAGGAAAATTTACATAATTAAATGCACACACTAGGTCTTGAACCTTGGTGATGGGGGGGTTTCCAAAAGAAGGCCCACCACTATGGCAAGGGACCATGTGTAACAGGAGTTGATTGTATTAACATGGATGCAAGGCTAATACCACAACCACAAGACTTGTGCCATTCAATATTTCTTTTATTAATGCAAGTCCGTATGCAGGAAAGTAGATAACCAACAAATTATAGATTATAAAAATACAATCTTTTGACAAAACTTTTATATATATATATATATATAGTAACTTTTTAGTACGGGATCCCATACAAATATATCGTATAGTTTTACTGATTCTAACCAGTTGGAATAAGTGTATTTTTTTTTCCACTGAGTCCAACTGTTGGAATCAATGAAACCATAGAAATTTTGTGCACAAGATCTAACACTTGATAATATATATATATATGTAGTAATTTTCTAATGCGGGATCCTACATGAATATTTCATGCGGTTTCATTTATACTGATTCTAACCGGTTGAATTAATGAAACTGCACGAATTTTTTGTACAAGATTTAACACTTGATAATATATATATATATATATATTGAAATAGTACAATAACTCGAGGTTTAGGGAGGGAAAAGATTTAAAATCACATTATGTTATAAATGTGATGGGCATTAATCATTAGGCCAACCTTATCTTGTCGTAAGTTATCCAAATATTAAATTAAATTTCGACTTTTTAAAGTTGCAGTGACATTATGTATCCATTACATGTCACAAGATTGAAGAGTTCAAATCTGAACTGCCCACCTCCAAAACCACCGCTCACTGACATAATCACATGTGACACGTCCATTCTCTCAACTCAACTTGGAACCCTAATAAATCAACACTTTTTTTTTCTTTTTTTTTTAAATCAACACATTTACACTAAAATAGTACGGAAAAACACAGGCGTGAACAAGCATGCAATGGGAAGGGCAAAATGGTCAGACCAGAAAAGCAGAGACCAGGTGGTAGCAGCAGCAGAAGCACGTGGTGGTGGGATCCAGGAGGATCTTACTTCTCTCTGAGTGAGCCGGAAAATATCAAATTATCAAAATAAAGACATCAAAAGAAGGTCCTTTCAAAAAAAAAAAAAAAAAAAAAAGACATCAGATGAAGGGCCCCAGATATCTCTCCGAAACATGCGCTCTACCCACTTTCTCGGGATCTAGCCTTAATATCATTATTATCTCTCAATTTACTAAACTAACCTCACTTTTAGGAATGTTGTTTGACTCACTCAGTGCATTTCTGTCAATTCACACCCAACAACATCCTAATTAATTTTATTTTAATCTAATTTGTTTAGGTTTTGCTTACTTGTAATGACGTGCAGACTACTACTCACTGTCATGATATAATCCGAAATTTATTTATCATTATAATAAGATGAAGGTATATCCCTACTTATTTAAAATGGTTTCACATTGAGGTCAGGTTTTGTTTTTGTTTTTTTTTGTTTTTTTTTTAATGGCAAGTCGTGGTGCACAAGTCTAGCAAACTCAATTTTCCCTTGTAACTTTTACATACATGTGTAACCGGTTTTTCAACACATTTATTCACCTTATTACATTTTATCATATAAGTATTATTTGACCTAATTGTATTGCTTAACGTGCTATAAATATATTTATAGTTATATGTCTACCAGATAAAAACTTCATGGATAACATGTATGCATTTTGTGGCCTTCACATCTATCGTTTACTTGGAGACCTTGTCATGCGGTTCTTTTATATTGGCAATCGAAATTAATTATAAAAATAGCTTTGCATATGCTGTGTTGCAGAACATACTTGGTTAGCCGAGTGGGCCATCCTCTTTTATATTTATACTTTATACAGAGAAACACCAAGTGATTTATGAATCTCAAAAAAAAATATTAATGGTAGTTTTCAGAGCCGTGCCATTTTTTGGTAGATGGAATCCTAAATGCTATGTCCCATCGAGGACCTTTAGAGCACCTACCTTTCAATATTTGTTGCTTTTGCTTTCCTGACAGCTCCCAAAGCTTCATGTAGGGGGGGCGTTTGCAACTAGTTGAGTAGCAATTTGATTTGTGTTGGTTGGTCGGCAGCAGTGAGTGTGTAGAGTTATTAGGCCTCCTAGTTTGGTATTTGAGTTCTATATTTATTGGATCCAAAGCCCAAAATGAGGTGGAAGTCTCTATCTATCTGTAGCGCCCGAGATTTTTGGCTTTCAATGAGCTAGATAACCGTGGCTTTCAGAACAAAACAATGGGGGATGCATGTATGGTGCATATCGCTGCTCCCAAGATCTCATATTGCAATCGGCAGCAGAAGAAAGTAGCTGTGGATCATCAAATAATTTAAGGCAATAGCTGGTTTAGAGTTTTTTTTTTTTCCTTTCCATTCATTGTTTTATTACTAACCAATCATAATTCTAAAGAAAACTTGGTTAAAGATTAGACATTGAGGATCCTTGTTCCCTATATTAAGTGGCGGTCATGTATATAACGGTTTCTTTTTAATTCTAGTTAAGTTATATAATGGCCATCAATTATAGGAACCTCTAATATCACAAGGTTTATATTATCAAAAGACACAGGAAAGTTCTGACTATACTTCCAACATACTGGAAGGTAAAGAAAACTCGAGAAAAGGGTAACTGGAGTAGGTAGAACGGTCTCTTTACTCCATAATGATGCAGCTCACACCAATTTCGAAGCTCCAACTCTATCACGGGGAATCAGGCGTAGTTCAGAACCGTGTTTGAGGAAGACATTACCTGAGTAAATCAATGAAAAGTTAATGTTTCTCATTAGATGACTCAATTCATTGTTCAAATTGCCTATTGGATCAACATGGCTACATAAAAAGAATGTTGGGGGTAGGGCGTGTTTGAAGGGGAGAGTTTACACATGATAATCCCACATAGTTCAGCTTTCCATAGGGATTAATAAAAATAAGAGGAATGGACAGCAAATTAAATGATAATAAAATACAGATCAGCCAGCATCAGCATACCTGCACTTTGCTGAGGATTGATTCCTACTCCATCTGAAAACAAAAACGATTCTAAGTGAGATTTCACGGAATTCTAGGGAAATTATTAGTATACCTGAAACCAAATAACAGAATATCTCTTTGACTAGTAACCAACTAACCATTGACATCCAGACCTCACCTAATGAAGTACATTATGCTGGTTACAGAGTTGATGTATAATATCTGAAGCCAAGAAAGAACACTCATGTTTTTTAGGGTCTCAAAACATTAGATCATCTAGAATGTTTCTTTTCCATATTCATAGTTCCTTTATTGCAAGAATGTCAATTCATAGTTCCTTTCTAGTCAGAAGAGTTGAACTATGAGCAGTCATTCAAATCCCAAGACGACTATAGATATGGGCATTACTGTTAACAAGCAGTTAACTAAATTCAAAAGTTGGCTCAGTTGATTAATTTCCACATAGACAAAGTCTGGTGGAGAATGAAGTAATTAATGATAACATATCAAGAATGTATCATGACAATTATCCTAATGAGCAATAATGTATTCTAGTCCTGAAAGACACCAAGTTATATCCTTGGTAGTTCGCCGTTTGCTTACTCCATCTTTCATCAAGCACCATCAATTATGCTTTTGGATTGGGCCATCACCTCAAACTCTATGATTCTATTTGGATGGAAGATTGCCCTAATAATCACGAAGTTGACATTTAAGTTAGTCTTACTAACCTAATTTTATTTGTTAGATATCCCATCAGTCTTCAAGTACAATCATTAGAGTTCCACTAGAATATAAATTACTGCCAATCATGACAATCCAGAAATTTCAGAATTGATATATTTGCAAAATGGACTTCAAGAAACAAGAAACAATATCAAACTTAACCTTAGGCATTACAGCCAGGAGTATCCTTATTGGGATCCATAGCAGGTTTTAGCTTCACCAGCCAGGTGCTTTTGATATTGCGCTAGGCTTTACATGAGGTTCATGGTTATTTTAAAAAAAAAAAAAAAAAAAAAAAAAAAACAGAAACAGAAACAAGAGCTGTATTGATCAAAAAGATTTACAAATATAGGCTGTTAAGGTTATTAAAAAAACAGCAGAAGGAAAACAGGAAGCCCGAAAGTGAATCTTATCCCACATAGAGCAGATATCTTCCCCTGTTTCATTCTATTTTTTTTTTTAAAAAATTTCTATTCCTTTACCCAAAGAAAAGCCATCATGGCGCATCACCAAAAAAATTCTAGCTTAGCTTCCTCCCCGAAAAGGAACAAAATATTCACCTAGAATGTCTCCTTTTCTCTAAAAAAGTAAAACTGCTACATATCATCAAAGACTTAAGCAGGCATTGTTTTACAGATAAGACTCCTCTATATCATAATTGGCAAAATGAAAAATAGTCTTGGTTACCAATCTTGCTTGATATACTACAAGTTGTTAAGGTTATTTTTTTATTTTATTTTATTTTTGCAGTTAACCATAAAAATATTAACAAGTGCTAAACTGAAAACCCAATTGGAGAAAAAAAGCCAATTTTTTTTTTAAACATCCGCAATGGAGATTTTATTATTTTGTGGGGTGCAGATATAATCCGGTGAGGAATCATATAAACCATTACAGAATCATAATACTAATAATTTTCCCACATCTGATATTCAAATTCTAACCTAAATTATTTCTAAATACCGCTACAGATTCAAAATTAATACGAAACATTAGAATTACCGTTGGTGATGATAGCGCTTGTTTGTGGAGGGACTTTGAATTCCTCAGCTGCGAATTTCAGAACAGCAGTGAATGGAGCTGCTTCAGGAACGCTAAAACTGTGATTTGACAAATCAAATCAAAAGATCAATCGATAGTTGATAGATAATTAAGAAAATGAAATAAATTAATCAAGAAATTACGCACACTTTGAAGGGGAGCTTTGGATCAGAGGTGAGAGTAACTTTGAAGGAGACTTTTCCACCTGTCGCCATCTTTGTTTTTTATTCAAAGTAATTGAATTTTAGGGATTTTTCTGTGTGGTCTTCTATGGAGGGAGATATGATCCGACAATTATACATGCACCCGTCTTCGTTTTTTAGGCGTTTTTATAACGCAATATTCTCAGTCAGGTCTCAGGAGTCCCAGTCGAAGCTGTACAAGGAAGAATGGTGCCTCATTTGGGCTGGATTCAACTATGGTTCAATAAGGCCCATTTTTAATAAGCAGCACTATGAAAATGAAAACCTCAATTTTTGGAAGACAATTTTAGGATATTGCATTATGGCCCATATGGGTCGTAAATTTGCGATTTCAATATCTATTCATCCATTATTATTACTTTTTTAAGTGAAAATTGCCAAAACTAACCCATCTAATTATGAGATTTTCTTTTTTAACCACATGCATACTTTTAATTGTTTTTTAACCATGTTTTTGAGAAATTACTCAAAAGCCCTCATATAAAAACCCCTAAATCAGCTCTCTCTCTCTCCTTTCTTTTCTTTTTCTTTCTCTCTCCTCTGCTCTCTCTCTCACGATCAGCCTCTCTCTCTCCGGTTTGCCTCTCTCTCTCCCCGATCTGCCACACACTCTCCCCGATCTGCCTCCCGCTGGCGTCACCGAGCTTCGACGAGCTTCTGGGCGTCGCGGCAGCCCCTCACGCGCAGCTGGATCGCCGTTTCGTTGCTTCGGCGGTTCGCTGCAGCTTCGTCGACGACGGGATGGCGACGGGATGACGATGGCGACGGGATCGTTCACCGGTTCACCAATGGGATGACGATGGCCTCCATGGATCTGCAACAAAAAAGGAAAAAAAAAAAAAAAAAAAAACCTAAACCTAAGGAAGAAGAAGAGGAAGAAGAAGGGGAAAATTTTATTTTAGTCCAGATTTCAAGTTTGAATATTTCTATTTTAGGCATGATTTCAAGTTTGGATATTTTCATTTAGGCATGATTTCAAGTTTGTGTATTTCAATTTAGTCGTGATTTCAAGTTTGCTTCGGGGTTTAACAAACACTATTTTCAGGGGTACTCTGGTAATTTATGGTACTAAACTGAATTTTTTTTAAAAAAGTGGTTATTAACAATTATAATTTCAAAAGTGGTTAAAAACAAAAGTATGATAAGTTGGATGGCTACTTATGGTTTTCTCTTTTTTTAATGCAATATGGTTGAATAGAGTAAATAAATTAATAATATCGGACAACGCTTGAACATGAATAAATTGATGAATGTTGAAATCAAAAATTTAAGTAAATATAACATAACTCGAAAGAGGCCATGTTGGCATGTATATAGTAAGTCTCCCATAAGGGATCTTTTATTTTAATTTCGGTAAGGACCACCATGAAATCACATTGATTTGAATGGATTTTGATCTGAATTTTTTTGTAGATGATAAGTTCATTGAAACCTACATATGAATAAAATTTGAAAAATTTTCAAGCACTTGAACTATTTATCCCAATTTTTTTAAATATGAAAGCATCAGAAAAATGGGCGAAATATATGAAAATTCAAGAAAAATAGTTCTAATACTTGAAAAATTCTCAAATTTTATTCATAGATAGATTTCTATGAACTTCTCATCTACAAAAAAATTTAAATCAAAATTCATTCAAATTGATGTGATTTCATAGTGGTCCTTACTGAAATTAAAATAAGAGATCCCTTACACATGCAAAGCATATACTTAGATATGCCTTCATTTTTTCATCACCCATGTGGCTTGGTGGTGAAGGGCGTGTATTCAGCTTGACATTTTATTCATTAATCAAGCATTCATTTTGATTTTATTGGATAGCCTGACAAGTACAAATTCAGGAGGCGGAACTAGAAGTCTGAAGTTGGAGAAAGCCAAACTACAAAAACATGAAATTGATAGAACTAAATTGTAAAATATACATTTTTTTTTTATATTTCTCACAGGTACAAATTTAGGGGTGAAACTGGAAGTCTAAAGTTGGGGAGGCCAAATTACAAAAACATGAAATTGATAGAACTAAATTGTAATATATATATATATAGAGTAATTTTCTAATGAGGACTTTTTACGATGCACACTTTATGCACCTTTGATGAAATTGCATGGAATATATTGAATATTAATTTCAGTATTTGTATGGATGGTGAAAACATTGAAATACATTTATGGAAATAAATTAAAAAAAATTCGGGTGCAAGAACTAATTTTTTCCGGTTTTTTTGAAGATAAAACATTTAAAAATAGGGAAATATAAGAAAAAATAGTTCTCAAATCCAAAAAAATTCCAAAAAATCTATTTTTATGTGTATTTTAATTTTATTAGGATGTATACAAAAAATCTCACCAAAAAACATTTGATTATATGTAATTTCATCAAAAGTGCTTAAAGTGTGCATTGTAAAAGTCCTCATTAGAAAATTACTCTCTCTCTCTATATATTATATTTTTTTCTAACTGAGACATTGTCGGGCTAGATAAATAAGTGTTTTTACCACTGAGCCACGTTGGATTGTGGAACTGTGGTTAAATTTTGTCTTTGTTACAACTGATTACTGCTCTTGAGTTATACTTGTACGTTTTCACTTTTTAAAAATGACTCCCAAAAGATGCAATGGCATCAAAGAATTATATTGATATGCTTGGTAAATTTTTGAGTATATTTGAATTTATCCCCATCTTATTGAGATAATTAGATAGTAAGTCGGAAATTTCTCATTATTAAAAAAAAATAGAAATGCAAATTTATATACACAATCTTTTTCAACGCATATCTGGCACTGATACACCCTTTCCAAAGTTAAATATAAAAAACCTCTAAATGTCCAAAAAAAAAAAAAAAAAAAAAAAAAAAAAAAAAAAAAAAAAAAAGATAAAAGAGAGAGTTATTAAGGAGAAATTATCCACCAATTGACCATTAACACTATTGCAAGCATCACAAGCCAACTTGTACAAATAAATGATTTTAAGCCATTTGATCCGCTGCAGACAAGCTTGTTGTTGTGGTAAGTGCAGACCGGTTGCTGCCTGAAAACAAGAACAAGTATTTGTTCGATCAGAAAATGACTAGCAAACCAACAAGCCCTATTAAAATGCAGGTTAATTATTTGATTGACTGACCTTGGTGCGCAGAATGTGATCACATAATCAGTTCCTGAGCATGTGAAAATACTGGAAGGATCATCATATGCATAGCTATACGAAGTAGGACAAACCTCCTTGAATTTCTTGGAATAATATGTTGGCTTACAAGTTGAAGGATTTCCATGAATTCCCCGGCAACAGTACTCATCGGTATTGAACACGTCGCATGCACTCCGGCAGGCAATGGTCTTTCCCTTGGATTTTAAGGACAGCTCTGCCGGACAAGTAAGCCTCAAGTCCCCATCACAGCCAGCAGTGCTGCAATTTCCCTTACCATTTAGCGGTTTGACAGTCATGGGCAAATTAAAGCCATCGACAAGGCTAACGTCGTAGAAATCTAGCGTGGCTAGGGTAAATTCTGCAAGTGTTGCTGGGGTTTCACCTAAGTAGTGGCGAAGCCAGAATTTTTAAATTTAATCAAATTCTAGAGGAAACCAGTAAAAATTTCATTTTATAGGAAGCAAATAGACAAAAAATTAACTAAATTATGAGGACTAAAATGAAATTTTCCAAGAAGTTGGAGGGGACATGGCCCCTTCAGACCCCTTCATAGCTTCGCCCCTGACCTGAGGCTTTACATTGGAGGGCCGAGCCACAGCGCCCTGTCTGGCAAGTACCATTGCCGTTTTTGTCGAAATTGCAGCCGGTTCGTCCCCATAATCGGCCACTCCATCCGACGGGGGCTTTGAAGACTATAGATTGGCCTGATTTAAGAGGAAATCCTCCACCGTTGAAGTTGTCACCTGGAGTAATTCCAGGCCAGACTGTTTCTTTACAAGAGTTTATAATAGTGAAAACTCTTGCACTCTCAGATATCCTTGGCCCTGTCAACGTAACCAAAATATATTTACCAAAACAAGTGAAGTTGAAAACATGTAAATAATGATATGTAAATTAGAAATTACCTGAAGAAAAAATTACAATGAGAATGAACAGAAACAGTGAAAGAAAATGGAAATGAAATAAAGCCATCTTTTTTCTGTAATTGTGTGAGTTTGTGTGTGGAATAATGCGTGAATATGCATATAAAGCAAAGGAAAGAAGAAGAATACGTGCAGAGGGATGCTAATTAAATAAATTAAAAAATGAAAGCATTATTAGACAGTCTAGGGAGCTTTCAATGATTCTTTTCCTAACCCTTTCCTCCAAGTATTTTCAGGTTCCATCCAAAAATGCTTTTCTTTTTGCACATTTCAATGGACGTACCGACCGAATCTGCCTTTGTTGCTTACAACAATGTTTCTACTATTTATATACGGATCGATTTTAAGTTTCTAACATATAATTATCGGAAATCTGTATTCTTGCTCGATTCAATCGTCCATCAACACTCTCCCAATCCACTTTCTACTCTCCACCTGACACATGTACTCATTTACTTTTTCTTTTTCAAATCACGTGTCATAATAAAGAGAGAAAGAGACACGGTATTGCTTTTACTAACAAAAAATAAAATTAAAAAATTAGTTATCCATTTATAACATCAACCTTAATTTATCTTTCATTTTACGATAATTCCATTAAAGATCAAAATCCACATCAATTCCCTTCAACTGCTTAATTTCTTTTTTCTCCTGCCAGCACAGTCTTTATTTAAATTTATGAAATTTCGATTTAAAGAAAGATAGATGCAGGGAGAGAATTTGGAGTAAAATTAATAGGTATTTCATTTATTTTTATTTAATAAATATATACAATCGCATCAAAATTATATTTTTGATTGTTTATGAACAGTTTCATTTAACTTTTTTATGTTGAGTTGTGATTTTTTTATTTCATTTATTTAGTGCCATATTTTAATTTACTTAAATGGAATCTTATATATATATATATATATATATATATATATAGTGCAGTAACCATGAATACTCTCTTAAATTATTATTATTATTTTTACCTTTTAGGCATTACATCTATATATATAAAAAAATAATTAATTAAACAAATGAAGTGAAGATATCATCTAAAAAAAGATGTAATATTTGTATTCTTGTTCAGTATTTTTTTGGCTCACTGGTTTTTGACTTGTGTATGTTTTTTTTTTAAAAAAATTTATTTTTAAATTTCCCTATTTCAAACAAAAAATATATATATATATACAGTTGAGAAGTTGAAGAGATGAGAAAAAACAAGGGATAATTACCCTGGTGGCTATCAATTTGATGATATACTATCAAAATGGCCACTAGATTGGGAATTAGTTTCAAAATGACAATTTTTGGTGAAAAGTGTGACACTAATGGCCATTCCATCTAATTCCATCAAATGAGTGGCATTTTAGTAAATAAGGGGATGACATTAATTTATTTTAGATGTTTTTTGAAATCAATTTTTTCAATGAGTGGCATTTTGGTAAATAAGGGGATAACATTAATTTATTTTAGATGTTTTTTAGAAATCAATTTTTTCTTTTGTTTTTTGAAATGAATAATTATATTTAGTGTGTGTAAATATATATATATATATTTACACACACTAAATATAATTATTCGTTTCAAAATACAAAAGAAATGGTTTAGATCAATACACGTGCCTCTTCTTTGTTTTTTTAGATTTTTTAGCTTTAATCTTCTCAAAAAAGAAATATATATATATATATATATATATATATATATATATATATATACACATACATACATACATACATTAAATATAATTATTCGTTTTAAAAAACAAAAGAAAAAATTGATTTCTAAAAAACATCTAAAATAAATTAGGGTTAATAACATCAATGTCCCCTGAACTTATAACGCGGTTGCATAGTGCCCCCTAAACTTTTTTTTCTTGGCATTAAACCCCTTGAACTTTCATTTATTGGCAAAAGCTGACAGAAGAGGGACCGGTGTCAAAGGAAAATTACACTTACACACCCTGATTATATGCATAATTACATTAAAACTAAAAAATATATATAATAATAACACAAAAACACCCTTTGACCTAACTAATGTCTAAAAAATAAAAAATATATATTAATAATTTTTTTAAATAATAATAATAATAATAATAACAACAACAACAATAACAATAACAATTAAACTACCCATATTTCCAATTAAAAAAATATTAAATCAATAATACATTTCACTTCATCATCATTGTCATTATTCAACATCATCAAACCCAAAATTTAAATTTATTTAAAAAGTTACTTAGAAAATTTTAAAAATACAAAATTTTCTATCATTTTCTCACCTAATCTCCAAATTCTTTCTATCATCAACACCACCATACCAAATCCAGAAATTCATCATCAACACCACCAAACCCAGAACACCACACCAAAATTCATCAACACCACCACAAACATCTTCTTTTTCATCAAAATTCCAGAAATCATTCATCAAAATTCATCATCAAACACCAAAAATCCATCCCCATTTCATTATTATCATTATCAATCAAAAACATTCAACAACATCATCCATTCATCCACCATCATCATCTATAAAAAAACCCAGAAAATCAAACCACCACCCCCATTCGACAGAAAACACACCACCACCACCCAAAATAAAAAAATCAACATTCAACATCCACCCAAAAACACATCAAAAATCCAGAAATACACCAAACACATTCAACCACAGATATGTTATCAACACCACCACAGACCCTCGCCGCCACAAACACCACCACCTTTTTCACCTTCCCAGCAGATGAAAGAGAGAGAGAGTCGATGAGCGACAGGAGATCGGTGGCAGGAGGAGATGGTTTTGTTGGGTTCAATCTTCTCGATTGGAGAAGATCGACGCATCGTAGGGTGGTGGCGGCTGGTGATTTCGGTGGGTTAGGGTGGTGGTGGCTGATGATTTCGGTGGGGTTAGGGTGGTGGTGGCTAGGGTTTGATGAAGATGATGATGATGAGATGTGAGTTTTGTTAAATTAAATTAAATTAAATTAAATTAAATTAATCTATTATTTAATTTTAATTTTTTTCGTTTTAATTTAGTTTAAATTTTTAATTATTTTAATATTACTTTATAATTATGGTGGTGGGTGTTTCACTAGTGTTGATTTGCTGATGATTTCGGTGGGGTTAGGGTGGTGGTGGCTAGGGTTTGATGAAGATGAAGATGATGATGATGAGATGTGGGTTTTGTTAAATTAATCTATTATTTAGTTTTAATTTTTTTCGTTTTAATTTTTAATTATTTTAATATTACTATATAATTATGGTGGTGGGTGTTTCACTAGTGTTGATTCACTAGTGAGATTCGGTTCACTAATTATAAATTTAATTAGTTTTATTTTTAAATTTAATTAATTATAAATTTAATTAGTTTTATTTATTTTTTTCATTTTTTGACGATGAATTTCTGGATTTGGTGTGGTGGTGTTGATGATAGAAAGAATTAGGAGAATAGGTGAGAAAATGATAGAAAATTTTGTATTCTTAAAATTTTTTAAGTAATTTTTTTAAATAAATTTAAATTTTGGGTTTGATGAAGATGAATATGGATGATGATAATGGTTTTTTTTTTTTTAGAATTTAATTGAAGAAATCAGTCCATTGAATTTGATCTCTTCATTGAATTTAAAGAAGGTGACGATGAATAATGACAATGATGATGAAGTGAAATGTATTATTGATTTAATATTTTGTTAAATTGGAAATATGGGTAGTTTAATTGTTATTATTATTATTTTTAAAATTTATTTATATATATATATTTTAGACATTAGACAAGTCTAATGGTGGCCACGGTTCGGTTTCGATTTGGTGGCCACCCAAAACCGAAACCGAAACCGGAAATTCGGTTTGGTACACGGTTTCAAACCAGCGGTTTTGTGGTTTCGGTTTTGGGCGGTTTCGGTTTCGGTTTGGGGCGGTTTTAGTTTCGGTTTCGGTTTTTTATTTATTTATTTATTTTTAAATCTTGCCAAATAATAATTCCAATTGAACAAAGTTTAAAATAAAAAAATAATTACAAACATTTTCATTGAAGTATTTAAGTATTTAACAATGTTTAAAAGAAAAGAAATTGACATTTATTAATAAATACAACTTTACAATTTCACAAAAATAAATAAATTAGAAATTGGATTTGAAGGCTTGAATTCAAATATACAATATTACAATGTAAAAAGGTTAAAATAAAATAAAAAATAAAAAATAAAAATACTGGCCTTGCACTTAACTTTTTACCACAGCTAAGCTGCCTATGTATCCTCCACCAATGTAGAGGAATCAAAGGCCACGTAGTTCTTTTACCTTTAATTAGTTGCTCGGTGTTGGAGGTTGGAGGTTGGAGGTTGGAAGTTGGGACGGAATCTATTTGCTGCCTTCCGTTCCCGTGGTTTAGTCATCTTCGAAGAAGTCGTTCACTATCTCCAGCTGGAGTTCTTGTTGTCTGTATTTTACCTTTATCCAATCATCAACACACATCTGCATTTCAAGTGATTGCGGACACATAACCGACCGTCTTGGTTCCAAAACATTGCCACCTGCACTAAATTCTTGTTCCACGGCAACGGTAGAAACCGGCGTTCCAAGAATATTTTTGGCAATAATAGCCAAAATTGGATAATCCTGTTGATGACTCTTCCACCAACCTTGGAGACTAAATTTTTCTTCTAAAAATTCATGAGTGTCTTCTAAATACCGGTCAAGCTCAGAGATAGATGAGGATGAAGAAGATGTTCGTAATTTTTTGGCTCTTTGGGAAAACAGTCGATCCTCTAAACCTCTTAATTGAAATTTTACGGAAGAACTAGTACCACCAGATGTGGGTTGGGGTTGTGAAACTGGCACGTTCAAAGATAGACCATACATTCTAAGATATTCATCGTATAATTCATAAAGCAAAGCCTTAACGGAATTACAATAATTAAGAACATCAACTTCTAATCCTAAACATTTGTAATAATTAGTTAAATATTCCTGCAAACATTCTAATTTAAAGCGTGGATCAAAACACGGTGCAAGCAAGTAAATATTTGGAATCTCCCCATAATACTGTACCCATTTTGTTTTCATGACAGCAACACATGAACTCAATTGAACATCGAATTCACAGTCACTAAATGCACCAGCAATATTAACACTTTGAACAAGAAATAAATGAGTAGTGGGATAGTAAACACTAGATAAAGCATTGGTAGCATCATTAAAAACATGTAACAATTCAAGAATTTTTATACATGCATCTCAATGGTTCAATTGAAGGAATGTTATAAGTAATAAAAGAAACTAATAATTCCTTATATTCAACACTTTCATTAAGCAACTTATAAGTAGAATTCCAACGAGTAGTAATATCTCGAGAAAATTTAATGGGACGCATATTATTCTGAGAGCAATATTTTAACCATTGTTTCTGGGTTTTGTTATGCCTCCAGATATAGTTAATACTATCTCTAATTGGTCTAATATAAGCAGAAAGTTGTGTTAATCCAGCTTGAACACACAAATTTAAAACATGGCATGCACATCGTTGATGAAATAATTTACCCTCAAAATAGGGATTGCACAAATCCTGTAACATAGGAATAGATGCGGTATTGCTTGCAGGCTGCAGCATTATCAAAGCCAATAGTAAAAAATTTGTTTCAGATATTATACTCTTGAAAAATGATTTTAAGAAGTTGAAAAATATTTTTAGCTGAATGTGAGTTATCGAAAACACGAAATGCAAGAATTCTTTTTTGCATGTCCCAGTCATTGTCCATATAATGACATGTGACACCCAAATATGAATGACTACCAAAATTGTCGGTCCATATGTCGGCACATACGGAAACGCGACCTTGAAATTGATTAAAAAATGTTTTCAATCTGTTTTTTTTTTCTTTTTTTGTAAATGGCATTTAGTGTACATGTGAGAGTGGATCTATGAACACGTTGCATTATAGGATTTAATGCATTTTGACAATAATTAACAAAACTTACTTTCTCACCAAAACCAAAAGGTAAATGTTCAACTGCAACCATTAATGCTAATTGTTCTCTATTTTTTTTCAAACGTGTTATGAAATAATTGATTAGAAGGGGTTGCGTACCTGGAGATTTGGGCTTGGTTACTCGCCATCGCCTATTCGGACGGGTGATTTTTTCTGATATGGGTCCAGAACGTGCCATATGTAAGGTTCATGATTTGTATTGGCTTGATTCCATTGTAAAACGCTCTATATTTGTAATAAGTTGTTGCTTAGGATGTTCTTGGAAGAAAAGAAGTTGAAAAGTTGAAAAGTTGAAAAGCAACATCTAGTGCAAATATCGTCTTCAAGAGGTGAAAGCGTCAAAGGTATATTTAGACTTTTATCTTCTTACAAGGCATTAGCGCACACACACACAATTCATATATGTGTGTCCCTGCATCATTGTGCAAACATTTGGTATAACACATTCACACACATTTAAGTATGCACATGCATTGGTCTCTTATAGACAAACATTGTAGAATTGCATGTTTTATGACTATCGCGTAGATATGGCATACTTGTGTGACATTGTGTTTATATGTTTGTTTTTCTTGTATTTTGGACTTGAACATGTTCTTATTTGATTCCTTATTGAGTCCCGGTGATTTTGGTTACTCATTCATAAGGTTTCGAGTCCAAACGATGTAGCTACGCTACTTTGCATTCTCATTCGTTGAGTTAACTTCGTCTTCATTTTCCAAGATGATCTCTCAACCATTTGCCAAAGTTTTGTAGTCGTCATTGTGCGTGAGAGAGTCACGATTCGTAATTCCAAAACGGATTTGAAATCGAAGTTTGGATGCCCGAATACAGTTGAAGAAAGTGAGAGGAGTGCGCGAGAGGTTAGCATGGCCAAAGGCCATGCATTGGCCACCACGTGTGGAGGCCGTGGGACCCACGGCTAGAGCACCCCTCTGGTCCCGTGTGGCCCACGCACCCCACACAGGGAGTGTGACGTGGCTGCCTCTGATTGGGTCATTTTTGTTTCCTCCTTGAATCATTCAAATATGATTTTCCTTTCCTCCAAACAGAACTTGAAGAAAATTTGAAAAGAAAATTTTGCAGAATTCTTCATGATTTTAGTGTTCTTATTTTGATCATAAATTTTTCATATGAACTCGAAATCGAGTGATCCAAAAGCCAAAAATGTTGGTCTCGACAAGAGCTACAAACCTTAAGTATTTCCAGAGGCAGTTGACTTCATCATTTTTCCCAGTGGTCTGATTTCAATACGTGGTTCAACTTTGTATGTGTTACTTGTTCTTCTTTCAATTTCTTTTGATCATCTCTTTTATTCTTTCTATTTGATTGATGAAATATGTTGAGAAGAATGCTAGTGCATATGCTAGGGTTTTATGATTGAGTGTTTGCTTGAGTTTTAGCCATTTGATTTCAATTGAACATATATTGCTAAACTTGACCTATCTTGAAATTGATTCTAGAAATATCATATATGTTGTGCCTAATGACATTTTCTAGGTTTAATTTCATCATCTAAGAACTAATATTTTTGTGTGATATATTGAATATTCATATCTTGTTCTTATTGATTCACATGCTTTGATTTCTAGATAGATTTGTGATTGTACGTTGAAAGCATAATTCTAGTTTATCACTAAGCATGCACATTTAGCTTGATTGATCATCTAGCTTTATTTGATTGTGTTTGCATCATTTGCATCACTTAGATCATTGCCTTGTATAAGGTTGAAGTCTCTAGTAAAGTGAGTGAAGCTTTGTGGATAGAGCAAAGAAGTCTTGATTAGAGTCGGGAGGACTCAGATAGTCAAGCAAGGAGTCTTGTTTAGGGTCGGAAGGATCCGGATAGACAAGCAAGAAATCTTCCTAGAGACGTGAGCGTCTTGGATAAGAAGTTGCTTTCTAGAGGTGTATAATATATCTTGGATAGGAAGTAGGCTTGGTTGTTCACTAGCCATTGGGTAGACTAGAAGGTGATAGCTTGAGCGGATATTATGTGTTGATAGCTTGAGTGTGTAAGTCCTTTTTATATAGTGGATTGCTTTGCCGGTGGTTGTGGTATCAACCCGTGGATGTTTCCTTTTTGAGGTTTTACCACGTAAAAATCATTGTGTAAATTTTCACTTTACTTTTCTTTATCTTCCATATCTTACATTGATTGCATATCTTGTATATTGATTTACTCTTGCTTTAGTTAAATCAATTCATTTGTCAAATCTAAGCAAGTGTGCATATTCTTTGTTATATTCCACATTATTTTTAATATTGGAAGAGATTTGGGCATATACCTATTCACCCCCCAGGTATATTTTACACTATTACTTAAGGGAAATTTCACCATATCCGAAGGATCTTCCAACCTTGTATGATTTGGGGCAGTAATTGCACTGGATTTGGAAATCCACCATCTAACTTAGTTTTCTTCATATGCACTTTGAAGAGTTCGGACTTCATCGGCTTTTCTTCTTCACCTTCACCTTCACCTTCACCTTCACCTGTAAAAAAATCATCGGAAGGGGGTGGGGGGTCAGATAGATTTTCATTAGTATTGGGGGTATTATGATCAGGGTCGAGTCTGTCGAACTCGGGAATTATTAGAGGAGGATTAGGACTAGAAGAGTGATCGGATCCACATCGATCTTGAAGGAACTGGTGAAAAGCCACATCGTTGTAAGTGACATCATCACCAATGTGTTCCAACAAGTTTTGTATTGGACCCTTTCCTCTGTTCAAATTTCTTGAACCATCTCCCTCACTTGCCATTGAAAAATTAATAATAATAAAATATAGATATATGTAAAGAAAATATTGTTAGAATAATAGTGGTAACAAAGTAAAAAAAAAAATAGATAATTGAAAAAAAAAAATATTGTTGGAATAAGAGTGGTAAGCAAGTAAAAATATATATATGATTGAAAAAAAATATTGTTGAAATAATAGTGGTGAAATTTTTTATATGATGGTCAAAAATAGAAGAAATAAATATTGTAAATCAATTTGATGATTGAAAAAATAGATGATAATAAAAAATAGAAGAAATAATTTATATGTGAAATGAGAATTAAAGAAAATTGTAGAATGTAGAGAGAATTGAGAATTTGAGATTGAAAGAGATTGAGAGAAGTTGAGAGAATGAGAGTGGTGTGAAGAATAATGAAGTTTTGGGGGGTATTTATAGTATAGTAGAGAGGGGTAGCTTTGCAATTAAGAAAAATTAAGGGGTAAAAAATAAAATAAAAAACCGGTGGCCGTTGGGCAAAAATCAGAATGGTCATCTAATTGTTCTGTCCAACGGCCATATATATATATATTTTTAAATTTGGTGCCACGTGGCAGCGTCTCATTGGTCACTTTTTTTTTCCTCCGGTTTGACCCAATGGTTGGTTTTTTCAAATTTTCTGCCACGTGGCAGCGTCTGATTCCTCGAATTATTATTATTATTATTTAAAAAACCAACGGTTTAACCGTGGATAAAACCATCGGTTTTGGTCTGTTTTTAGGAAGGTCAAACCGAAACCGTGTAAACCGGTTTTCAAACCGGCGGTTTAGGTTACGGTTTGGGCCGTATGGTTTTGGTTAAACGGCGGACAAAACCGACGGTTCAACCGGAACCGTGGCCACATCTAGTCAAGTCAAAGGGTGTTTTTGTGTTATTATTACATTTTTTTTTTTTCAGTTTTAATGTAATTATGCATATAATCAGGGTGTGTAAGTGGAATTTTCCTTTGACGTCCGTCCCTCTTCTATCAGCTTTTGCCAATAAATGAAAGTTTATGGGGCACTATGCAATAGTGCTATAAGTTCATGGGGCATTGGTGCTATTAACCCAATAAATTAATGTCATCCCCCCCCCCCCCCCCCCCCCCCCACCCCCCCCCCCCCCCCCCCCCCCCCCCCCCCCCCTTTTTTTTTTTTTTTTTACCAAAATGTCACTTATTGGATGTAAATAGATGGAATTAGAGCATCTCCAATGCAAATATACATTTGAAGAAAATTGAGTGCCACATAGGATAGATAGTTAAAAAGTTAGAAAAACTCTCTTCAATGCAATTATATAATTTCAATATGGAGATGATATGGTAAAAAAAAGTTAGAGAATATGGAGTTGAGTTTCTAGAATTAGAAACTCTCATAGAAATGCTGACTAGGATTTCTAACTATTTCCACCAATAATATTATAGCTCATTTAATTGTAAAATAAAAGAGGAGAGAGTGTGTAATAACTGCTGTATTGTGATTGGTCATAAAATGAATGCATATTTGATTTTAGATAATTGCATTTGAGATGTGAATATGCATTTCTCTATTTTTTTTTTCTTCAAAAGTGGGTCCATAATGAATAGAAATGCTGATGTGACACTATTTAAAAACTCAAAAATGCATATTTGCATTGGAGATGTTCTTAGATGAAATTGGATGGAATGACCATTAGTGTTACACTTTTCGTCAAAAATGACCATTTTGAAACCAATTCTCAATCTAGTGGCCATTTTGATAGTATGTCATCAAATTGATAGCTATCGGGGTAATTATCCCAAAAAGATTTTACTCGGTTGAAGGGAATTGATGTGGATTTTGGTCTTTGATGGCATTGTCATAAAATGAAAGATAAATAAAGGTTATGTTATAAATGGATTACTGGTTTTTTTTTTTGGGTATTATCACCAAAGTCCCTATTTTTTTCACTAATTGTCACTTTTTTCAACGTCTTTGCCATGTTAATCACTTTAGTCCCTTGTTTTTTTTAAAATACATCACTTTAGTCCTTCCGTTAGTCCCTAGTTAGTCAAAGATAACAGCTTCAAGGGCATTTTCGTCATTTAAGTATTAAATTTCAACTTTCTGACACATACACATTAATTAAAAAAAATTCTGACATCATAGAAATATAATAAAAAATTTAAAAGACAAAAAAATATAATAAAAATATATGTATAATCCAACAACACCTTTAATAAAAAACTTACTTTCTTTTTTAATCATCATCAACTGATCAACTACATCGATTATAGAAGAAGAAAATTTAAAGAAAACAAATAATGACATTTTTTTTTTAAGAGATCTGGTACCTAGTTCTTCTTTCCATCTCCTACTTCAATCTTCATCAACAACTTCTCAACCGCCCAGATCTCCATTATCTTCTTCTTCAGTCATCATCAACAACATTTTTATCATTTTCAATCATCATCAACAACAACAAAATCTCCATTGGAGATTTCCTCCCACCAAACCAAAAAAAAAAAAAAAATCATAAAAAAAAAACTAAAGAAATGCAACCATAACTTGTATTGAAGCATTAAGAGATTCAAAAAAAAAAAAAACCTCAAAGCACAACCAAAATAATTGCTCCGACGAGGTCTAGATCAGAAAACCAGTTTATCGGAATCCCGAAAACCAAATCCCACCCGCTTCTTCGGCATTCCAAAGCCCATCTCTTCTCAATAATTACTTGATTTAATTTTGTGGGTTTTGAAAACAGGATTTTTCTGTGTCTCTCACCACCGTCTCTCTTCATAAAACTTACAGAGACTCGTTAATGGCTGCCAACACCACCAACATATGTCCTCTCTCTTCAAACCAGAAACCAACCCAGAAAATCCCTCTCTCTATCTTCCCCAAAACCCATCAAAAACCCACCTTTTTGGCTCAAAAAAATCCAACTTCGACATGCAGGATCAACAGGAGTCACCACTCCAGTATAGACAAAGCAATCAACATCCTTTCTGTTGATTTTAATAGACAAAGTAATGAATTTTTACCTGCAACTTTTCGTTTTTGATTGCTTATATTTTTCTCTTTTTTAAATCTGGAAGTTTCCAGATCTGGTTCATTTTTTCTCTTTTTAAAATTTTTTTTAATATAATTATTTAATATATTAATTAATTTTCTGCTGGTGCAAAAAATAAAATTCCTATGTTTTTTATAATTATTTCATTTTTTTTTTTGTTCTTAATTTAATTTTTATTTAGTATTCAAATATGAAAAATATTTGAAAGAAATTTTGGAAAAGAAAAACTTTTAGGGAAGAGATTCTTGTTCTAGAGTGAACTTTTCCTTTGTGTGAAAAATTGATGGAGGAAATCGCTGCATGATTTTTTTTTTTGTTTTTTTTGTTTTATAACCTTTTTAGCTGTTTTTTAATATTTTTCTCTTATCAGTTAATTTTTTTTTCTGTTTTTTAAAAGTGTAAATGTTTTTTTTTTAATAATTTTCTATTATCCATTAATTTTTTTTTTCCTGTTTTTAAAATTGTAACTGTTTTT
The DNA here is from genome assembly GCA_008009225.1 of Acer yangbiense. Taxonomy (NCBI): domain Eukaryota; kingdom Viridiplantae; phylum Streptophyta; class Magnoliopsida; order Sapindales; family Sapindaceae; genus Acer; species Acer yangbiense. The sequence continues at coordinate 12,019,272 of CM017770.1, forward strand.
ATATATATATATTTTTCAATTATCCATAATTTTTTTTTTAAGATCTTAATAAATTAATTAAAAAAATTATATTTTTCTATTATCCATAAATTTTTCTGATTTTCATTTTAGTTTAATGTTAAAATTGTCATTTCATTTACATTATATAATGGCAAGGGCAAAAGTGTACTTTAATCCACTCTATTAAAGTTGACTATTAACTTTGGTCAAATGGACTAAAGTGATGTGTTTTGAAAAAAGAAGGGACTTAAGTGATGAATATAGTAAAGACATTTAAAAAGGTGACAATTCATGAAAAAATAGGGACTTTAGTGATAATACCCCCTTTTTTTTTTTTTTTAGATAAAAACAATACTATATCTCTTTATTATGGCTCATTATTTGAGAAAGAAAAAATAAATAAGTCCAAGTGTCATGACTCATGTGGAGAACAACAAGTGGATTTAGACTTTAGAGAGTGTTGATGAGTGACTAAATCCAGCAATTCTTATAAATTTATGGTCAAAAGCATGAATTAATATTAAATAGTACGTCTCTCATTTTATTTTTCTTTAATATTCCACATACGGTTATAACGACTCGAATCTAATTCATTATTAGGTAAAATGAGTGCTCTCTAGCCATATCAAATTAATAATCTCTCATAAATTCATAATATTAACAATTTGCTTTGGGCACATATATAACTTTTTAGACCTTTACTTTCGGCCAAATCTGAGCTGAAACACAAACTTGATCACTAATTCATCTTCCAATCACAGAAACTATTAAAACAAAAACTTGTTCGTTTATATTTAATTTAGACCCATGTTATTTGTACCCTGCCGATTTTATTAGAAAACCCTGCCTCTTGCAAAATCTTAAAAAAAATATCCTTATTTACTTTCAGATTTACAAATAAATAAAAATCTAAACCGATTACACGTTTTATTTCAAAAAAAAAAAAAAAAAAAAAAAAACTTACACCATACAAATGTTAGATTTTCGAGATATGTCACACCCACAACAGTGAAATTTTTTTCCTACACATACATGCCGGTAAATACGTATTATAACATTTGAATCCTTCACAAAACATGGAGGGAAGGTAGGTGTAAATCATACAATCAAGAATGAATGTATGACACTCACAAGTTTTGAACTTTGAGGAAAGTTAAATTGATTTATTAGTTGGCTTGGTAGAAACTATAACTCATTGTTTCCATTATATGCTTAATAACTTCCTCTTCTGCCAACTTAATTCTCTTCTTCTTCCTCATTTAAAAATAGTTTCTTCCGATTACCACCCAATGTGGTTTGATGGTGAAGTATAATCATTCAGTTTCGCAATGTAAAAAAAAAAATCAATTTTTTTTTTTGAACTATTGTCTATTGATAACTATCATTCTATCAATGGTGTGCAGTGTGCACGGCCTTTTCATACTATATATATATATATATATATATTTTACATAGCTTCTTGGCCAAAACCCAAAATATTGCCCATGAATATTAATGTAGTAATTTAATGGTAGAATAGCGAACATCTTTTGAGGTGTGATCGGATTTTGGTTCATATGAGGGCTCAGGAGTCAGGGCCTCAGACCAGATATAACAGTGGTAGTCTAATTGTTAAGCCCAACCTGTATAATTGAGGTGCTAGAGTGTTGGGCCAGACCGGATTTGATCCCAATCAAGCCCAATTGGGTTTAAAGAAAGAACACCTTACACTGAACTCACCCGAGGTTTCAGAAACGATTTATTGAAATATTTGCACCGCCCTCCACTCTTATTAAGGGCCAGTTTGGTATTGCTGTAACTTTTATAATAATCACTGTTAGCTGTGTTGAAGGAATAATCAGCTGTGAAGTTAATCAGCAGATGTTTGATTAATTGTATTTTTAAAACTATTGTATAGCTCAAAAGTAGTATACATATGTTTAGTAATTTTATTGTAAAAGTGCTGAGATTAGTTACAATAACTAAAATATACATGAGTTTAGGGCTCTATTTCATTTTTTTTTTCATTAATTATATATATATAAACCAATATTTAAGTAGAATATTTAAATTGGAAAAAAAAACTCCATAAGAATAATTAAAAGATTTTATAAATCAAATCAATATTTAAATAGAATATTTAATTTTGAGATGAAATAAGGTATATAAATGATTTTAACTTGATTTCATAAGGATAATAATGATATTTTAAAAGATGCATTAAATGCAGAAATAGATTATTCCATAATTACTTTCAAAAAATAACCCCCACCTACTTCAGAAAATCACAGTCAAAATTTGTCAGATTATTAATTAATCACTTTTGAAAGTTTTACCAAACATCATTTTATGTCAAAATTATAAAATAATATGATTTTAACTTTTTAAAAGCAATACCAAACTAGCCCTAAGGCTTAGTTTGGCATTGTTGTGCTGTGAGAGGAATTGCTTTTGGTTCTGCTGTGGAGAGAATTGCTTTTAGATTTACTGTGAGAATAATCAATTGAGTGTGTAGTAAACTGATTCTTAAAAGCGTCGTGAAAATCAAAAGCAATTTCAATGTGTTTAGTAAACTGTAAGTAAAAAGTGCTTGATTGTGCAAAATTATTAGAAAGGACATAAATGAATATTGAAAATGTTTTGAAAATAAATAATTTGTTTTACTGTCGTGTGACCATAAACATATTATAAAATAAATAATTTGTTTTATTTTTGTGTGACCATAATACATTATTACTTTTTTTTTTTTTTATCTATTACCATATATATTGCGTATATATCAATAATCTATTGTCTTTTCATTACTGTTTCCTGGGAAGCATTTTTTTTAAAAGCTACAAAAAATAGCTTCTCAAAACTGCGGTTGGGGAAGCCAAAAATGATCAAAAGCACTTCCTTGAAATTTTACCGAACACCCTAGGCCCACTTCGGAATCACTTTTTGCCTCAAAAGCAGTTTAGGAAACATTCCCAAACTGGGCCTAAGTTTGACCTTTAAATCTATAAACATCGTAAAGACCAAAATACCCCTACTTAAAAAATCATTAAAAAAAACATATTTAAAAGCTTTAGATCTCCACCATCTATCTTGGAAATGTAGATGAGTGGGGAGATTCATTCATTAAAAAAGAAAAGAATTTTGAGCTTAGGTTTATTATGAAATTTAAAAAAAATAAAAAAAATTGTATCTTCACCGTCCATCTCAAAGATGGACTGTAAAGTTTAATTACAAAATGAAAAAAAAAAAAAATGAATTAAAAAATATCTGGAGATCCACAAGGATCTCCATCGGGGTGCTCGAGCCTTCCCTTGCCACCAACGAGGGAGGTTCTAGCCTCCCTTATTTTGCGAAATCAAATACCTAAAGTGATTTTTTTTTATAAAAAAAAAAACATTGTAGGTAGGTGAAAAACACATTTACTAATTTGTTGCGGTTAGTTTTATAAATTCCCCTAAAATATTAGGGAATATCATTAATTTGTCAAGGGAAATTCCCAAATATCTTAAAAACATTTCCATGATAATATGTAAAAAAGAATCGATGTATATTCATTGAATATCGATATTTTAAAGAAGCATTCCGAATATTTTAGGGCCCATATCGATATGGGTATCTCTAAAATAAGTAAATAATAATATAAGGGAAATTTTATATATTTCAAATTCAAACATTGCTCAAAACACATCCATCCTTATCAGAAGCCTGTCATTTCTACATCTTTAAACAAACCAAAATCGTATCCAGATCATATTGAAACTTGGACTCAAAGTAATGAAATTCAATACTCTTTAACCTGTCCTTGGGCCATCACATTTCTTTTCTTTTCTTTTCCTTTTTCTTTTTCCTGTTTTCTTTTTCCTGCAAAAGGTAGAGGTGGTCTATTTTTCTCGGTCTATGACTCTATGGACTATATGGCTTAGGAGGCCCCAACCTACTTTGACAGGTTACAAACTTACAATCATCATATCAATTATTATTTACAGATTATTCCTAAACGTCCGATTGGGAAAATTGAAAAATTAATCTAGTTTTTAGGCCAAGATTGATGAGCCAGATGAAATCGGATGGACTATTATTAATCGGATAATAAGATGATGCTCATAGGGGTGTAGTTCAGTTAATAAATGGACAAATTTAGAGATTAGGTAAAAATGACTCCCAAATCATCAACTCAAACTTATCAATAATAAAAAGTTAAAAAAAAAAAAAAAAATTACATAGGTGGATAGATATATACCGTTCATTGAGGAGAGATGTCAAATTTCAGTCTATTGCATTTTCCATTCTCAAACAGTAGTGAGAGGGTCCGCAATATATATGACAGATGGATTCCAATTTGTTTTAATGGTAATTGAGGCCATAAAATGGAAACATTAAGGGTATCAAATCATGAGTTTTTAGTAATAACCCCACATTTCAATTGTAAGTATCAGTTTCATAACGGATCATCTCAAACTTATCTCTCTTCATATAGTAGTATTGTTGATTATATCATTATACACCCAAGGATGAACAAATTAAAATAATAAAATATAAAAATTAAACTTACCAGAAGAATTTGATTTGAAGAGTCTAATATTTTGTAGTTGAGACTTGAGAGTGGTAGGTCATAGGTGGTTTCAACGGTTAAGATTGGTAAAATTTAAAATAATAAAATAAATGACATGTCATTAAAAATAGGTGTTTTTACAATGGATTTGAATGCTCTTCTCACTTCTATAATCTATTTACCACGTATCTAATATAACAAATCAATGGTCTAATATATATATATTTTTTATGTTTTTACTCTACCAAGAATAGAATTTATCAAGAACATTGATTTAGGTGAGGATAAAGTGAGGTGATGAGGGGATCCAAATCCTTTAACAGTGAAGCATTGGAGACCAAATTTTGATTTGGTTGTCTGTCAAGTTCATTTATATGCTACGTAGGAAGCAAATGTCTTAACAATAATGACATGTCACTATTTATTTAAATGTAGGCCACATGTACATTGGAGATGTTCTTAGCTTTTCAATTATTATTATTATTTTTTAATAATGTCCGTGTTTTTTCCAGTGACCCCTAAATTATTAGAAATTAATCGATTTGTCCCTTCCACCAAACTTTTTAGTTTTTATGGTAAAACCAAACTTAAAGCAAAAAATTGACCGTTTTGCCCATGATAATACAACAATGATTTTAAAAGGGACAAGGATCCTCTCCTCACCTCACTTCATCCTCACCTCACTTAATCTTATGACACATAAGCATTGCAATGAATGAATGGTTAAGATGTGATTGACACTTTATTAACAACCAATCACATGTGAGGAAAAGGTGAGGAAAATGTGAGGATGGGGTGAGGTGAGGAGAGGATCCTGGTCCTTTTAAAAGATGTATTTACCCTCATAATTGATAGAAAGTTACAAGTTCACCTACACATATAACTCTGTCCCCCCAAAAGAAAAAAAAAAGAAAAAAAAAACTTAAAATAACAAAATAGAAAAAGAAAAAAAAACTTATATAAAAAAAATAACTACTTAACATATTAAACATCAAATATTAAAAATTTAACATATTTGAAAAAAAAATTATAATTAAACAAAATAATCCTAAAAATAAATAGTTGACTATTTTATTATTTTGAAAGAATAGTTGACGAAAAATTAAAAGTATTTCTTGTCATATTAATTTTAAGAGTAATGCTAGACATCCCATCTACAATCCCATATTTTCCATCCCAACACATGTGGCTGTGTCACTTGGTAAGTGGATACACATTAATTGTAATTTATCTTACTTATAACTCATGTATTAACTCACCAATTAATATATATCTACTCATCAAGTGACACCTCAGCTGCTAAATATGTTGGAATGGAAAATGTGGGATTGTAGATCAGTAGATGGGATGTCTAGTATTACTCTAATTTTAATATTACTTAAAAAAATAATGTTCCTTTCAATTTTTTTTTAATTTTTATATAATTAAATAAACAAAAAAAATGTAACTTTTTTTTAACAAAAAAGATAGAGGCCATCAGACTTCCTATGGTGAGATTTAGAGGAAAACCTCATTCAAATCTCGCTAAAGAATCGAACTTCCTTCGATCTGGAGGAAGCTCGCTTTCTCCAATGCCAATTTGGAGAAAACTTTTAGATCTAGAGGAAGTCTCATCCGAATACGATCGGAGGAAGATGCAGCATCCTTCGACCTGGAAACAGTTATTGTTTCCTTCGATGAATAGAGAAGGTCATAGAGGCTGCATCCATTTGTGATAGAGGTAGCCTTCATGACCTCCTTTATTGGCTATATATATATATATGTTATTTTTTTTTAATATTATTTAATTAATTTAATTAGATACGTGTCAAAATATTGCATAAAATAAGTCTAAAGACGAAATTACCTCATATGGTGTTAAGTTTGGCTAACGGGGACTAAATTGATAAATTTCTAATAATGTAGGGGCTGCGGGAACCAAAAATGTAATCATTAGGACTAATTGCACAAACTCCCTAACATTAGACATAATTACACGTATATGGAACTTCTGCCCATTATTACACAAACTTCCCCTACCGTTAGTGGTCAACGGTTAAACTTAACCGTTGACTCACTTTAATTTAATTACTTATGGGCATTCTCATTTCTTATTTTGGCAGTATGGATGAAAGAAAAGAAAAAGAGAAAATTGGTTTTTGATTTTTTATTTATTTTAGAATTTGATTTATAAGTTTTTTATTTTTTATTTTTTTTAGATTGGAAAAAATCCATTTATAGAAGAAACAAAATCTGGATTTAAAAAAATAAATAAAAAATATGGATTTGTTTTTAAAAATAAAATATGGATTTTTTTGAAATAAAATATGAATTTTTTTTTTAATAAAAGTTGGATCTTTTTTTAATTAACTATTTAAAATAATAAATTACACAGTAGGGTCATTTAAGACTTTTTAAATGGAAAAGTGAGTCAACGGTTAAGTTTAACCATTGACCACTAACGGTAGGGGAGGTTTGTGTAATAATGGGCAACAGTTCCATATACGTGTAATTATGTCTAATGTTAGGGGATGTTTGTGCAATTAGTCCTAATCATTATTAAAAAAACTTGTGATTGAAAAATTACTTAGAATGAAAAAACAAATTGGGAGAAATTTAAAAGGTGACATAATTTTTGGAGCAATTTTTTTTTTTTTTGAAAAACATTTCTAAATTTAAAATAATAATAATAAGTGGTGCTTTTTCGATAAATATTTTTACTCAAATGCTTTCTGCAACCACCCAAAATACATAATAAGGGCTTCTTACCTTAAAGTTCAGTCAAACAAAATATAGTAAGATAAAAACATGCTTTTAAATTACTAATTAATACCATAATACCACTTGTGATGAGTCGATTCAAACTTAAAAGTTTGTTATACTGAATGAGTACTCTTTACTGTTAAATGGTGTTAGAAAAACACGCTTTAAATAGCAATATAGCATTAAAAAAACTCCTAAATTAATAATAATAATAATAATAAAGCTTAAAGTCAATTGGGAATAAGGAAATGGATAATGGTGTCATAAAAAAGAACACATGTTGACTGGCTTCTCTTACGAGAAAACCTTGTTTTGTTTAAGGCAGCCATCATTTTAAGAGCTGTCTACAGTCTAATTGCCTGTTGCCCAGCTTCTTTTTTCAATGAAAAAACATTTTTTTAAGAATAAAGTGAACTCCAAAACATAGTTTACTACTCTAATGACCTAATAAACTTTTTTATTTATTTTAAATATTACAATAATTCAGAATTTTATGGTAAGAGGGAGAGAGTCGAACACACAATCTCATGGTGTAGGTGTGAAAGGCTTTATCGCTATTCAGTCTCATTTTGTTTAACCTAATAAACTTGAATGCTTTTCTTTTTGAACCGTAATAAATGATGAGGATATAGTTGTTGCTTTATCATCCACAATAAAATCCACAAGTGGATCTAGAGTCATTAACCCAAACCTCAAATTCATCTATCTACCATCTGTTGAGTTATAGTAAAAATATTACGTAATTGGGTATTGTATTAAAATTAACTCACAATTTTAAAACAAGGAGAAAGTATTCACATATAAATTACTTTTTAAAAGAATTTTTAAACCATGTCGAACTCTCTCTTCTCCATTTGCACATCCAACAGAAATCAAGATACAGCTCTTCCAAGTTTTAGAGGGCTATATCAATAATAATCAATAGCTGTGGTGGACCATTTGATCAGTCTCATTTGTGTTACAGATAATGAAGGGGCAAATCTCAATTCCGGTATAAATGTTTTGTTTATAATTTGGAGATTTCGAGGCTTAATTATGATCCATTTTGTTTATATAGTAATTAAGGTGGCACAGATAACACAATATAAATATGAAATAATTTTAATAGATTATGGAAGAGGGCTTTGATCTAATCAATTGGGTCGGGTTTGCCTTCATGTAAACATGACTAATGATGATGGATTTGACACGATCTATGTAAAAGATAAAATTATTAAATAAATTATTTAAAGGATTAGAGTTTTGAAATTTGATATGATTAATTAAAAATGTTTGAGTTGTCACAAACACAATATAAAGAACACAAATCGTTATCTCTTAGAACGATGTCAATGTTTATGAATTCAAACATATTCTTCTTTGTATTGGTTTCACCATTAAAATTTGCAAGATTTAATGTAATCAATTACTGCAACGGCTTAGATGTTAGATTACTTTTCATCAATGTGTTCTCAAACGGTTTAATTATTGGATTTGGATAAAAGAAAGACACTTTTACTTTTCAGAAAATGAAAAAAAAAATAAAATAACTGGCCACCTAATTGGATGAGTCCAGGAAGCATCCAAGATGATGATTGGAGATGTCAAAGGCTAAGCAAGAAAATGGGTAATCAATTATGTATTGGATTCTTTAATGATAGAAAAAAAAAAGAGAGAAATAAAGGTATAAAGATGTTTTGTAAAAGCCAGTTGGCACACGTGTGGTGCTAATCATGTTTAGCACCATCACCACTTGTCTGTAATCATTCTCTCCATCTTAGTATCTTACCCTTCCCCACAAACCCATCATATTCTCACGCCCCTAATCTTTTTTATTTATTATTATATATATATTAAAAAAAAAAAAAAAAAAAAACTTACACAGTACTAATTAGACAACTGTCGGAACCTACCGAGATCAAGCATTACATCATGGTTTGTATATCTACTTTCATAATCTGAAGAAGTAAGCTCCTTATATCGGAAGAGGTCTCCCCATATTTATTACGATTTTATAAACAATGATAAGACAATATATACAAGGTGTTAAAACTTGAACCTTGGTCGGATACAAGCCCATACTTTTCTAATTCTCTATATATTAAAACAAAAGAGTAATGCTACATATTCCATCTACTATCCCACCATTTCCATCCTAACACATGTGGCAGTTGAGTTGTCATTTGATGAGTGGATACACATTGATTGTAGTGTGGATACATGTGTAAGTGAGATAAATTACAATTAATGTGTATCCACTCATAAAGTAACATATCAGCTGCCACATGTATTGGGATATGAATGGTGGGATTGTAAGTGGGATTGTAAGTGGGATTGTAGTTGGGATGGTATGTGAGATGTTTAGTATTACTCAAAACAAAAATATAACTAATGACACGACTAAAATCATCTTTTAGAGGAATTCCACAGAAAAATAAATTGAGAGAAAAAATAAAAATCAGCTAGATGCATCTATATATATTATTAAAATTTATTATTTATCAAAAAAAAAAGAGTAATTGGCACAAATCCCCCCTCGAGTGTATATAAATTTGCATGTTGCCCCCTAAACATTTTTTTTAGGCATGTTGCCCCCTGAACTATCACTTTATTTGCAATCCTTTGGTTTTTTCCCCCCTGAGGGGGCATTTTTACTCTTGTTCTGCCAATAAGTGATAGTTCAGGGGGCAACATGCCTAAAAAAAAAGTTTAGGGGGCAACATGCAAATTTATATACACTCGAGGGGGGATTTGTGCCAATTACTCAAAAAAAAATTCTATATATTCCAACATTTATTTGTGTGTGACCGATAGATATAGATTGGGGACTTTTGTGAAATGGAAAGAGGCGGTGATGGTGTGGTGGGCCAGCCCGCTCGTGCGATGCATGAGAGCTTGGGCCCATGATCTTCCTGTCAAGCCCACAGAACCCAAGAACCATTGAAATGTGATGATCATCACCCAGCGGTGACACAGATGTATCACCAACCAATTAAAACTACAAGCAGACAGAACCACCAAGAAAAATAAAAAAAAAAGAGGATTTGATAAAATCATAATCATAAATCTATCTTTTGTGATGTGTTAGTCTGCTATCACATTCCTAAGGGTAGGGTCCATAGAAGGGTGACTCAATTATTGCTCATATGTTATTAAAAGGAACATACAAAGCACAAGGAAACGAAAGCAGTTTTGTTTATCTATTTATAGACTCACAAAAATTGCTCCATTGCTATATATTCCTTGCTCTCAATTTCATTCACTGTAACAATGGCTTCTGAGAAGGTTGAAACTGTCATAGCTGGTAACTATGTTGAAATGGAAAGAGAAGAAGGAGATCCCAAGTCTGTTAAAGGCAAGCTGTCCAATTTTTTCTGGAATGGTGGCTCAGTCTATGATGCATGGTTTAGCTGTGCTTCTAACCAGGTACTTGATTGATATTATACTTGTTGATCAGCTTATACAAACACCCTTTTGAAAATAATTATTAATGCATTTTGATTAATCAATTTGTTTTTGCAGGTTGCACAAGTGCTGTTGACACTGCCATATTCATTTTCACAGCTGGGGATGTTATCTGGGATCCTATTTCAGCTGTTTTATGGGTTGATGGGAAGCTGGACTGCTTACCTTATAAGTATACTTTATGTTGAGTACAGAACTAGAAAGGAGAGGGAAAAGGTTGATTTCAGGAATCATGTCATTCAGGTAATTATAAATTTATTATAATGTCTTTTCTTTAATAATCACTTCATTAATTCAATTATATGTTACAGAAAAAAAAAAAAGGTTAATTTGTGTACAATTGCACAGAAAGTGAAAAAGGGTTACTAATAGTAAACACTAAACAGTGATTTTGATGATAAACTTTTAATTGTTGCAGTGGTTTGAAGTTCTGGATGGGCTACTGGGCAAACATTGGAGGAATATAGGCCTTTTTTTCAACTGCACTTTTCTGCTATTTGGATCTGTGATTCAGTTAATTGCATGTGCTAGGTATTATTTAACTTGGTTGTATACTTGTATTGTATATATGTATTGATTATTATAAAACAAATGATACTTTATTTTTTTGTGTTATATAGCATAGTATACTTTGATTAATATTAATTGGTGCAGCAACATATACTACATAAACGACAATCTGGACAAGAGAACATGGACCTACATCTTTGGAGCCTGTTGTGCAACAACTGTGTTCGTCCCTTCCTTTCATAATTATAGAGTTTGGTCTTTTATTGGCCTTCTCATGACTACTTACACTGCTTGGTATCTAACAATTGCGTCCATAATTCACGGACAGGTATATAGTAATCTATATTAATCATCCATTTATACATATAATATATAGTTTATTTATACTCTCTCTTTAATTTGTGTGTGTACTACTGTTTATTTGAAGGTTGAAGGAGTGAAGCACTCAGGACCAAGCAAAATGGTTCTCTACTTTACAGGAGCTACTAACATTCTCTACACCTTTGGTGGACATGCTGTCACAGTGTGAGGATTCATTATTCAATATAATCATATTGTATATTGAATTGGCTTTTATTTAAATATGAAATCACTCAATGATTTATATATATGTGTTCAGGGAGATCATGCATGCAATGTGGAAGCCACAGAAATTCAAGACGATATATTTACTGGCAACATTGTATGTGTTGACACTAACATTACCATCAGCTTCTGCTGTGTACTGGGCTTTTGGAGACATGCTTCTCACCCATTCCAATGCTTTATCATTGCTCCCAAGGACTAGATTCAGAGATTCTGCTGTCATCCTCATGCTCATTCATCAGGTGAATTAACGTTTCCTGAAATGTAAGGGGGGAAAATGACAATTAGACAAACGTCAGGAGGAGAAATAATTATTGTCCTTATAAAGTATTGGAGTACGTGCTTATAAACTATTGTTAGGTCATTTTCTATCAGTTTAAAAGCTTTTGGTTCTAATGTTACTAATATGGTATCAAAGTTAGGTTTGACTTAAGAGTCCTGGATTCAGTCTAACAAGTTAGGGGTATTTTCCTATCGGTAGTAGTAATCTTAATTTTGTACTTGAATTAAGAATATGTATGTATGTTTTGCAGTTTATAACATTTGGATTTGCATGCACTCCACTATACTTTGTTTGGGAGAAATTCGTTGGGGTACATAAAACAAAGAGCATCTTCAAGAGGGCACTGACTAGGCTTCCAGTTGTTATACCAATATGGTTTCTAGCAATTATCTTCCCTTTCTTTGGCCCTATAAACTCTACAGTTGGATCGCTTCTTGTCAGCTTCACTGTTTACATCATTCCTGCGTTAGCTCATATGGTTGTTTTCGCTCCTGCAGCCGCTCGAGAGGTTGGTTAATGGTTACACACCTTTATCATCTTCTTCATTTCCTTTTCGTCAAAAATAACTTTTTTCTTTTCTTAATTTTTTGGTAACCAACTATATTTCATGTGCTTTTTCAAAAAGCGTTTTCAATTATATATATATTTAACAACTGATCAATATACTTTAAAGATAAGCACTTCTTTACTTCTTTATTACTTTATATTTTTTAAAGAAGTGATTTTCTCATGGGCACCAAAAAGCTTTGGTATCCGTTATAAACATAAATTATGTCGGGGGGTTTTGTATCTGAGAATTTTTATATTTATATATGATTTAATAACTAATTTTCATTTTTTTTTCTACATACAGAATGCAGTAGAGAGACCACCAAAGTTTCTTGGAGGTTGGGCAGGGTTGTACTCCATGAACATGTTTGTGGTGGTATGGGTTCTGATAGTGGGATTTGGGTTTGGAGGATGGGCAAGCATGCTCAATTTCATACAACAAATTGATACATTTGGTTTATTCACTAAGTGCTATCAATGCAAACCTCACAAGGCTTGAGAAATTTCAAAAAACAATTCTCTTTTATTCCCATTTTAACATATATATATATATATATATATATATTAAAAAAAATTAATACATATATGTAAGTGTGTAAAGAGATTGCTATTTGTAACTTTTTTTTTTCTCCCTTTGATTTTATCTTTTTATTATTCTTGTAAGAGCTATTATTGTTGATGATGGTTTTCAGATAAGGTGTGATGGCGATCATGATGGCCACCCCTATAGAGACCTAGATTTGTAACTTGTGTGTTGATTAATCTCTTTAAGAAATTAATGCAAGCTCCCTTCATTTTTTTTTTCTCAAAATTGAATGCTATATATATATATTTTTTTTTGACAATATCTATTAATATGGGATTAGGTATTCAAATTTTTTTTTTTTTTTACAAAATTGAATGCTATATGAATGATCTTTCAGAACCTAAATAATGCTATAAGGCAAGATTGGGTTGATAAATTACCTTTCTTTGCTCTCACTAACACCATTGAAACCAACCAATCATGATTTTGACAATTAGAATTTTAGGATATATGTTATATCGAAAAACCACTTTTAGGACGTATTTATCTAGAATTTTAATGAGAGAAAAGTAATTTAATTCATGATTTGTGATATCAAGTTTAGTGTACTCCACACACAAATGATCAGTGATTAAGTTCTCTTTTTTTATTATCTTTCCAATAGAACTTAATTACTTTTCATTTACAAACATGCCCTTGGCTAATTAAAACTTCCTTACTTTTTTTTCTTCTTTTTGCAAACCCTTAAGACAGTACCTAAGGTTTTTTTTTTTTTTTTTTTTTATATTTATTTTAAATTTTAATTTCTAAGTACATATCATCTAAAAGACTAAAAAAGGATAGTAAGGCATACGTACTCCAAGAATCAACAAAATAGTTAACATGTGCTTTTAAAACAAATTTCCACCCTTTATTTTTATAAAAAAGTTCTTAAAAATACATATAAATACACAGTTAAATGACAAACACAAGTACCAATCTGAAAAAAGTGTCATAGATATGAATGTCTGGCTTTGTGTTCACTTTATTGAAATGGCTAATTATCTTGTATCAATTTCGGCACCGAATATTACTGGTGAAAATGACAATATATATATGATGAACTGATGATGAACAGGTGTGCAAAGTGAAATTACTAGGCAATGCTGTGTACATGTCGGCAGTGGCTGTGATGATCATATACTCATACTCCAAGAGAAAGCTTAATTTTTATGGCATGCATTTGAAATGGCTTATCTGGTCGTCATCACATATATAATTATCAACTCAATATGGACAGTTTCCTAATTTGATGTGGTCTGTTTGTACATGTCTTAAAAGGACAAATGAAATGAACATTTAGTCATTTGGCTCAGCTATGTGAATGGAACATTAATTATTGTTCTTAAATTCACCCGTGAACGTGATAGAGGAAGATCGAAACTCAAGTTTCAGGTATTTTGTTTGTGGCCCAAGTTCGATCTCTTTAATTTCATATATACCCAATGTGATTTGGTTATAAGTGATGCTCATGATTCTATCTGTTCATGTTTTAGATTCGAATTGCTATCACCGCAGATGATATATTTGTAAGATAGAAGTGAATCATCAATAAAGAAAGGGAAGGGTGAGGTGAGGATTATGGTAGTAAAAGGAAAATGGGGCCATGACATAAAGTTTGGTGTGGTTAATTATTATAATGACTAGATATCTTCCAAACTAAAGTGAGTTTGATATTTCTGAAAAGAGAAATGGTCACAACTCACACAACATGGAGAGAAAAAGTCACAAAAAAGGGAAAATTTAGGCAATCAATATATACTCACTCTACTGATGCCCACTCACTACTCACTCATGACTACTCACCTCACCTCTCTTAATTCTTAAAGCCCTCTGCCGCAACTCAAAAAGCAATATTCTATTTTCTAGCTAACTAGACCAAACTCATCGAAAAAGTGAGATGATAAAGAGCTGAAAGTGAACAGCTATTTATATGATTGAATTTCAAACCAAAACATATATACATCCTTTACAGATTTGCGTATTTCCAAGTATAAGCTACTTTAATTAGGGTTTATCATTGGTATTTTTTTTTTTTTTTGTACTGTCCATCTATACTCTATAGTTCCCAATTTAATTAATTTGTGATGAATAAAAGATAGATTAAGGGGAGTTTTGAATATTAATTGTTTTTTATTAATAGTTAATACAAATAATAGTTGAGAAATTTAGTGTTTTTTTCAAGTACATAGAGCTTCTGGGAGTACATCTTTTATCAGTAGCAACTAGCTAGGTATTCAATTAAAAAAAATATACTTTTTAGCATATTGGTTGACAGTATATCTATACACAGAGCTTTAATAGTGATGAATTAAAAAAAGAGCAATTTCACTAAAGTCCCTAATTTTTGACAAAATGTTACATATTTAAACGTCTTTGTTACATTAGAAACTCCAGTCATTTATTTTTTTCAAAATACATCACTTTAGTCCTTTGACCAAAAAACCTAATAGTCAATATTGACTATATGTCTAAAAGTATAAATTTGCCCTTGTTAATATATAATGCAAGCCTAAAAGGTCAATTTTACCCTTAAAAGGTTTTGTCATTGCACCTTTACTTTTCAAAAAAAAAAAAAAATTCAAATAATTTCAAGATTTTAATATTAAAAACCTTTTTAAAAAAAAAAGATTTTAACATACAAACGATTATTTCAAAAAATAATAATATTTAAATGGTTTTAAAATTTAAATTAACACAATTTTTTTTTTTGGAAGATACACAAAATTTTATTAAGATCTTAAAAAACAACAAAAATTAATGGATAATCGAAAAACATTAAAAAATAGTTACAATTTTAAAACTTAAAAAATTAATGGATAATAACAAATTATTATAAAAAAAAAGTTAATAGATAATTAAAAAAATATATCAAAAAAATTAAAAAAAGAAATATGAAACGATGGCAGCGATGGAAGTCGACTGGATCTCCAGTTGCTCGGTGACTTAGCGATGGATCACCATCGCCTAATGTTAAAATGTTAAAATCTTTTTTTTAAAGGTTTTTAATGTTATTTAAAAAAAAAAAAAAAAGGTTTTTTATGTTAAAATCTTAAAATTATTATTATTATTTTTTTTTTTAGAAGTTAAGGTGGCAAAACCTTTTAAGGATAAAGATGACCTTTTAGGCTTGTATTATATATTAGCAAGGGCAAATTCATGCTTTTGTTTATATATGGAGGTTCTCTAGTCAGATCCACCCTTAAATATTTATTTCAGGATCTCCTCCCACAACCACATATTCACATGTGGGGCTCATGATTGTTAAAAAAAAAAAAAAAATGAACCCCACATATGAACATGTGGCTGTGGAAGGAGGTCCTGAAATAAATCTTTCAGGATGACCTGACAAAAGAACCACCATATATATATATATATATATATATATTCTTTTTACTGTGAGTTCGTCCTGATATAAAATATATCAAGACAAAGAATGTGGACCATTAGATTTACATACTTTGACTCAAAGTATATGCATTTGTCAAAACTTCTCTATAATCTACGGTCAACATTCTTCGTTCTGATATATTTTATATTATGACGAATTGACAGTAGAAATGATATATATATTTATATTATGACGAATTGACAGTAGAAATGATATATATATATATATAAGTTGACTTGCTAGTTTTTTGGTCAAAAGACTAAAATGATGTATTTTGGAAAAATAAGGACCAGAGTTGCTAATATGAGAAAGACGTTTAAATAGCTGACATTTCATCAGAAAGTAGGAATTTTAGTGAAATTCTCCCATTAAAAATGAAAATCTTGATGAAAAATGATGTAAAGAAATATATAGAGTATTGGTATTGGGTAAGTTTGACCAAAGATGATGGATTATGGAGGTGAAGAACTGGGCAGAGCTGGTAGGGTAAGCTTAGAGGATGATCAGTTGCTGTTGGGACCATTAATATCTTCTTTAAGTAGTTCACAAGACAAGAAATGTCTGGTCATTTTCATGAAACGTTCAATTATTTCTTCTTTCTCCATGATCAATGAATCTGGATATCTCTTCAAAAGGTATTGCTTTTTGACCACCACATGCCACCACCTTCTCAACTTCAACTTCCAAGTTTAATGGGGTCTCCAATCTTCTTCTATTGTTTGTTAAAATGGGGTGAGCTTTTTAATTGAATTCGTAAATAAACGCAAACATTGCAAAAATAAAAATAAAAATAAATCAAATAATGATAATATTAATTAAAGTATATATTAAACAGATTATTCATTTGTTCTAATTATATTTATAATATAAAGGGCATGCATTTTCTTCTTAGAGTTGTTGAGATTTTTACAATAATCAACAACGCAGAGACCTATATATCCATACATAAGCTAATTTGTATGTATTAATGTTGTAAGAAAGAATAAAATCTCGATAAATATTCATACAAAATCAAATAGTGTGGATAAGGCGCACGTGTGTGGGTCCTGGTTTGACCGTAAACATATTTGAAACTACACGTGTCATCACGTGGTTGGAGCTTTTGAAGTCACCTTCTCAACATCATTATGTCTGTGTGGCAAAAGGCAACATCATGTAATTATCACGTACATATACATCATGTAAATTCTTTCTTTACGATCAAAACCTACGATGATCACGGAAATCGTTACTAAAAAAAGAAAAACATGAAACGAGAAATTGACGATTTTGTGTTTGAAATTTCTCCGACCTAGTTGAAAGTGTTAATCTATTAAGCATCAACGAAATACTGATCAAATAGACAAATTTCTTTAATTTATTTATTTTCAAGCAAATAACATAATTGATATGTGAACAAAAGATTGGTCGTCCAGTCTACGGACATAAATCTTGATCTCTGTGTTTGCTATTATCATTTTCCTAAAGTGTACATAAATTTGATTTTCTTTGAAATATTTATTGGCTCTCTCTTCTTGTCTCTTTTTACTTTTTGAATAAATTGTCCTAACCTCCCTCCTATATATAGAGTATGGGCTAAATTAATTTAAATTAACTTTTCATAAGTCATAAAACTAGGGATGACAAAAACCCCGACGACCCAAACCTGTGGTGCCCACTCCGTTTGAGATAGGTTTGGAGCATTAATCAAATTGGTTTAAGGTATAGATCATACTAATCCAATCTTGATCCGATCCGTTGTCATTCCAACATAAACAAATGTTAGCTTGTGGCAAGAGGGAGTGAGAGACTTGAGCAACTTGCAAAAGCCAGCTAGCTAGCTAGCTGCTGCTGCCTGGTCCATACTTTGATATAATTTAATTTCTGCTGATTTTTTTGAGCTTTCTGCATGTGTCTGTAACTAGTGAACCGGAAAAGAAAAAGTGAGATAAGAGAGGGATGTTACGTACATATTTGTTAGTCAAAGTGTAAACTGTAAAGGGACCATCATCCATCATCTAGTAAGGCTGCCACATCTAAAAGTTCACTCATAATTTATTCATTTTCTTCTTCAGACGTGTCCTTGTCATTTGTCATAGCTCCTTCTAGACAGTTCTAGTCTTATAAATTTTGGCAAAAATCAAACATAATAATTATAAATTCATAAATAGAAAGAAAATCAATCATAACCACCCAAGGATTATGAAAAGTTTAGATAAAAAAGAGGATACTTGCATGTGTTAGCAGTAATATCAGAGATACATTATGATGATCTTGAGCTTCAATCAAGGTAGCAACATGTTAGCTACTGTAGAACTAGGTGTAGAGAATTGCAACTAGAGTGACAGTTACATTCAAGGTATTTACAGCATATAATTATTTGTGAGGATGTCAATCTGCGGTAAATATTATTATTAGAGGTTTAATATTCATCACCGATGTTAAGTGTGGCAACTCATTTTCCACGGATATAACACGGTATTAAAAAACGATATAAAATAAAAATAAAAGTAGAATCTCTAACTACAATTTATAAAACACATTCAGTCATTTTCAAGCCTGTGTCTTTCAATTCATTTCGTCATTTCACATCGGAGATTTTTCGGACCATTACCGGAGAATTTAAGAATAAACAGAATTTCACTCGATACCTAATGGCTAATAGTTTTAACATCATGAAAAAGCTAGCAGAATGCATTAGAATATAAGAACTAGATTCTACTGATGAAATTAAATAATCACAGTAATGTGTAATTTGCTGCTGTAGTTATCAAGTCAAATGTAGGTCTCAGGCAGGTGAATTTGTTTATGTACACACTGTTAATATCCTCGAATGTTTTTTCAAATCTTTTAGTTGAATAAAGTTCTCGATTGGCATGTCAGGTCATATTTTCGTTAAATGATAGAAGTTCACATAAGTCTAGACCAAAGGGATGGATTAAAGTCAAACCACCGGATAACATGCTATATCGATATCTCAATATGCCAATGATATTGAGGAGTTCAATAGAAGATGGTAGCGATCGAGCAGCTGAAACCTTACGAGGAGTGGTTCAGTTTCGCATATATACAGTCCTAGCGCACGTAATAAATGACCAAATCTTGCATTTATGAGATCAATTAAGGCCGCAGTAAGTCCAGGTGATACAATATATGTTAATATTCTCGTAACAATTTAACCTCAACAAAACAATAAATGTCGTTTATTACCATTAATAAGCAAATATTTAACATGGGGTTATAATTAAGTAATCAACCTCACGTAGTCACGTATAAATCGAAGAGTACATGCACTTTGACTCAGCAAAACTTTGTCTAAATCACCTTAAATTTTCTCTCTCTAAAACTATCAATTGACTTGATCGATCGTGGGAGTGTAAACACCTGTTACCAGTTGACACTCTTACTGTTTTTACTGTTTTCCAGGTTTTCCAGGTTAACAGAGCCTTGTAATGCAAGGAAGTACTGGTGAGTGCCTAGTGTACTTCATTTTGGAGACATATTGCCTTATTGATTGTTGACTAACCCCCGTGTGTTGACTGAACGATCTGTGGTTGACCAGATTCTAGTATCTATGGATCAGGATCCTCTTCTTGGTCCTTATTTTTCTTTGGTTTTTTCAAGTGTAATTAAAACACCAAGTTGCATGAAAGAGAAAAAAAGTGATTAAATCTTGATTATGTATTTTTTATTTTGCTTAGGTGTCATTAGATTATGAAAAAGTCAAGGAAAAATAAGATAAGGAAAGGATCCTGATCCAGTATCTATTCGTGTGTTGACTGAACGATCGGTGGTTGACTAGATTCTAGTATCTATGGATCATGATCCTCTTCTTGGTCCTTGTTTTTCTTTGGCTTTTTTCAAGTGTAATTAAAACACCAAGTTGCATGAAAGAGAAAAAAGTGATTAAATCTTGATCATGTATTTTTTATTTTGCTTAGGTGTCATTAGATTATGAAAAGTTAAGGAAAAATAAGATAAGGAGAGGATCCTGATCTAGTTTCTATTAGCATCAAAATTAGCTCAATGGGAACCAACTTCGTACCAACTCTCTCTCTCTCTCTCTCTCTCTCTCTCTCTCTCTCTCTCTCTCTCTCTCTCTCTCTCTCTCTCTCTCTCTCTCTGAGATTGATAAATAATGGGTTCTTTTTTTCTCACCTACTTAATAAGTTTTATAGAAATAGAATCAATTAATGGGATCTACCAAAATTGCCTCTAATCTCTCTTTATCTCTCTCTTTCTCCCTCTCTCCTTTTTTTTTTTTTCAAAAACCTCCATTGATCCATCAATGGAGATCAAATATAGAGGTCATCGAAATGGTCGACTCCATTAGAGGTCGTTGAAACGACCTCCGTTATAAAAAAAAATTCTGGAAATAAGTCTTGGGTAGTTGGCAATAAGTCTCGGGTAGCTGGAAATAAGTCTCGGGTAGTTGGAAATAAGTCTCGGGAATTTGGAAATAAGTCTCGGGTAGCTTGAAATAAGTATCGGGTGATCTACCTGATACTTATTGCCGAGACTTATTTCCAGATATATATATATATATATATATATATATATATTCTATCTTCTTCTTCATTGACCACCAATGGAGGTCATGGTCATTTCGACTCCAATGGAGGTCTTTTCGACCTCCATTTGAGGTCTGTCCGACCTCCATTGATGGATCAATGGAGTTCTTTGAAAAAAACAGAGGGGGAGAGAGAGAGAGAGAGAATAAGTGAGGGTATTTCAGTCTCATCACATATTTTGGTGCTATAAAACATTGAGAGCTTCTATTGACAATCAATTTTTTTCTTTTTACATTTTTTTTCTAAAGACACTTCATTCTCAAAATTTAAATTTTAAAAAATTCTAAAGACACTCCATTTTCAAAATTTAAATTAAAAAAAATTCTAAAGACACTTCTTTTTGTTCCAAGATTATCCTTTTTTATTTTTTAACACTCCTATTCTAAAGACACTCCATTTTAAAAAATAAATTTCTAAAGACACTCTATTTTATTTTAATAAAAGTTAGGATGAACTATCGTAGCCTTTGGATTCATCCGAGGAGTAATCTTTTTTAAATTAAATTATTAAAAAAAGAAATTATCTCTCCTAAACCATTAGATTAAATATTACATATTAAACACCATCTCCTAAATTTTTAATTACCATATTAAACTCTTTCTCCTCCAATACATATATTTAAGTTTCTATCTCCATTCCTTATCAAGCAAGACTAACAATTAAAAATAAAAAATAAATAAATAAATAAATAAAAAAATAAATAAAAAAATAAATACTTACGAATAAGCTTGATTTTTAGGAACCGTATATACATATATATATTCAAAAAAAAAAAAAAAAGGACTAATTGTACAAACTTCCCCTTAGTTTAGGCATAATTGCAAGCATAAGGAACTTTTACCCATAATTGCACAAACGTCCCCTGCTGTTAGTTGACTTCTGTTAACTCTAACCATTGACCACAATTTTAACCCACAATGACTAAAGTGCCCCTAGTTACCTATTTTATTATTTAAATTAATAATTAAAAAACGAAACAGAAAAGACAAATAAACAAAGAAACAAAATCAATCATTTTTTTCCTCTTTCATTTTCTCAACCCCCAAAACACAATCCAAAAATAAACTTAATAAACAAAAACCAAAACTCCATCCCAAACAACAACCAAAAATCAAATCCACAAATAAAAACCCAAATCCATCAATTCCGCAACCATTTAACAACATCCATTTAAAAAAAATTAAAAATTAGAACTTCAACGGTGGATTTTTAACTTTCTAGGTTGAAGTTCTAATTTTTTTTTTTTTTTTTTTTTAAATGGATGTGGTTAACTGGTTGTTGAAGTTCGTTTTTTAATTATTAATTTAAATAATAAAATAGGTAACTAGGGGCACTTTAGTCATTGTGGGTTAAAATTGTGGTCAACGGTTAGAGTTAACGAAAGTCAACTAATGACATGGGATGTTTGTGCAATTATGGGTAAAAGTTCTATATGCATGCAATTATGCCTAAACTTAGTGGACATTTGTGCAATTAGTCCAAAAAAAAAAACTCGAAAAACAAGTACCCTGTTTTTAATTCTTTCATTAGTCTTAGAAATTATGAGTTTAATCGAATCTAGTTGCAAAAAACAAGTTTTCATATATTTATTTTTTTTTAAATTGACTTTTTAATATATATATATATATATATATGACTGCTAGTAAAAAACAATAAATATTCATAAGTTTTTTTTTTCTTTAACTATTAATCGAGAAAGTATGGAGATAGAATTTTTTTTTTTTTTAAATGGAGAGATAATAATTAGAAGAGAGTGTTTAATATGGTAATAATAGATTTAGGAGAGAGAGTTTAATACGTAATATTTAATCTAATGATTTATGAGAGAAAATTTCTTAATTAGTTTAGAGTGTCGTCTTTAGAATTTTTTTTATCTTGATTAGTAATTTTTGTTCAGGTTAAAATTGTCATTAATAAAAATAATAATTTAAATTGAAGTGTAAATAGATAATTTGTGGATCGTAAAAAGAAGCTCTCTAAAACATGAATTAATAAGTTGGTGATATTCCCACAAAACCAAACTCATTTGGTTCTATTTCCCCCTATTCCCTTTTGAATTTTCCAAGAGACCAATAATCAACAATTACTAAAATCTGTAAACCGATCAGATTCCTGGGTGCTAACATTCTTATGAACCTGCACAATCGTCTTCTTAAACTAAAAGCGATGATAAAGCCTAGGCATCACAGGATGGATCTTATTTCTTCTCCTACTTCCGAAATTTTTTTAGTGAACCAGCCAAATTTCATCAGGAAAAATAAATCAGAACATGTACCCTGAAAATGATTGGGGTGAGGAGATCAGAGGATGGTGATACATATATGCCTGGGGTATCTCAGCCTCTTTTTATTGGCATTACCAAATTTTGCAATCAAATGTCACTAGATTAGGCATAATAAATTTTTATGATTCCTAAAATGTAATCAAGTTTAGTTAAGAGGAACACTACATTAACATTCAACAACAAATTATTGCTTCTGTTTAAATACAGAAGGAAGATATATGAATGATCAAAAAGATATGATGTCTCACAACTGAACATGTTCGCAAGACTGAACGAGTGAATCGAACTTTGTCATATCGAACCAAAGTTTCTTGATTACTAATAGGAAGAAACTAATTAACTGTTTTCCAATCTGCAGGCTTCACAGTCAGACACATAAATTGTACGTGAGGCCTTTTGTGACTTAACCGATAGCCTAAACAAATACTATAAAAGGCTGTAAACATACATGGAGTTCAAAACACAAGTCATGAAACATTTCAACAAGAAAATAGGAAATAGGGGAAACTTGAAATATGATTGTATAAAAGATTACATAAAATTATTGGTATTCTGCAGTCAGTTATCGGACATCAAGAGCACATACGACAATATATATAGGTGATGGTAGACACTAGACAGTCATATTTATATTTCCATAAGTGTAAGTTCTTAGTGCTCAACTACTGATCATCTCTTCTTTATCTCCTTGTATTGAAGAAAGATAGAATATATAAAACACATAATTCATAAAGTAGACATTAGAAAAGTACTCCAGGCAATAGTAACAGACAAGCCTGAAAGGAAAGCCTATAATCTTAACACGTATAACGCCGACCTCCTATTGGATACTAAAACAAGATAAGGATCATCGAAAATTGAAGGGCCACCACGCAGATATGAATGGCTCTTGTTTTTTGAAAGGGAATCGATAAGGATGAGACCGCGCATCGTATATATTCATGTTGGGACGCTTTTGTCTGGCCTTCTAATTGTTGATAATAAAGTTGACAAAGAATGGAGCTATTAATGTATGATAAAAGACTAGAAAAACACTAAACGAATCTCAAAATTTTACAATGTCCTATATGTCCTCACATTTGTATCTTCTCTAGATATATTATGCTTTGAGAAACTACCAAAACCGAATGTCCACAACATTTATATATTCAATATGAAGAGTGCAATATCAACATGTTCGAACCGCATCAAGTTCTCTATCTCTTTACCTTTCAATAAAAATAAAATAAAAATTCTCAATCTCTTTCAAGGACCGTGACACTAATGAATAAATCTCTCTCGTAATAAATTAAAGTTGAGTAGACTAATCATGAATGAAATTAAAAGATAATCAACTTTTACTAGAAATCATGAAAAGTAACTTAATTCCGAAGGGAATTAAATCTCCTTTCAAACATAAACTTAATTCTTGATTTGTATAGGGTCCATGTAACTTAATTCCCAATCATTTTTAGTAAACAATGTCATCAAAAATAAATTAGGAATAGTTTGAGATTCCTAATCAGTAAACGTGCCTTAAAACCATATTTAAAAACTTAGACATTGAAGTAAGTGAGAACTTACAAATAAGGTAGCATTCAAGAAGTGAAAATACTATCTAGTTTGTCCGGGAGATCTACAAAGATATCCCTTGGAGACACCCTTATTTAAGGGTGAATGTTGTTGGAGGGGGTCATTAAGCGGATTTGTGTTCCAATGATACTCATTTAAATGACTAATTTATAATTTGTTATTATTATTTTAGGGGTTAGGCTATATTAACTCAAATTTCTGACTTAATTTTTTGACTTCAATATCTCAACCACTAATTTGCTCATGTGCTCTTTAATCCAATAGTTGAAAGGGTGAATTCAAAAAATTGAGTAAAAAATCTGAGTTGATATAACTTGACCCTTATTTTAAAGAGTTGTTAGGATTTTGGAATTTACACTATGTTTGATATGAGGGAGAGAGAGTAGGATGGATGAAGAGGAAAACATATATCCTTCATATTGTTTGGTAAGTTAGGAAGGATGGAAGATAAGTTTTTATTCTTTTGTTTGGTATTGAAAGAAGAGTTGAATGGATGAATTAATATATAATTGTAAATTTTGGTCGGCCCACCTATTTTCCGAAACACCTCTCTTATCGTCCGTCCCATATGCGAATGACGTATTTTGGTGGCCCCTGGCCCCTGAGGGAGCTGAGATCCTTCATCTTCTCCTCTCTTATCTCGTCTCCCTAACCAAATAATGGATTGGAGCTCTTCTCCTAGCCCTCTCCCTCCAACCCCTACCTCCCTCCCTCCATCTCTCCTTTGTACCAAATAGAGGGTTAAAAATAAATAAATAAATAAAAAGGTGGAGCCTTAGGCACTTAAGAGTGGCTCCACCTGAGTTCAATTAAAGGGGTCCTTAAGGGATCCCTTGGAGCTCTTCCCTTGATCAATTTATGGAGCCTGATTTCTCAGGCCCCTCGGAGATGCTCTAAGTTTGACACAAAAGGAATATTAAAACAAAACCCCAGGGTTGGGAGAGGTAAAGAAGAAAGTGTAACAATGCAAGAAATCAAAACAACCGGCAACAATAAAAATGATGATCTTGCATTCCATATTGCAGAACAAGTAAAATAAAATCATTTGATGTGAAAGCAATAATTAACAGAAAACAAATAAATAAGCCAACTGAAATTTATAAATTTGATCTCATCCATCATCTGTTCATTCGCTAGCAACAAGCCAACAATGCAACATGAAAGAATTACAAAATTATTGAATTACCAAATTCTGCTCATCATTATTCGGACAATCTCTCGCATAATGTCCTTCCTCCCCACAGTTATAACACACTCTCCCTCCGATTCCGCCGCCGTATCTCCGACCACCTCCACCTCCTCCTCCACCACCACCACCACTGTTACAATCCCGGGCTAAATGCCCTGTTCTTCCACAATTATAACACCCCCCGCCTCTCCCGCCTCTACCATAACCACCGCCTCCATCTCTCCCACCGTAAAACCCTCTGCCGCCTCTCCTTCCGCCTCTTCCTCCGGGACGGCGGGGTTTGGAGATTGCTGCCACGTCAATGGCTTTGGTACGGCCGTCTTCTCCTGAGTCAACAACGTATTCCACAGGTTGACCTTCCGAGAGAGTCCTGAAACCGTCAGATTGGATGGACGTCTGATGAACAAATAAATCTTCGGTGCCATCATCAGGAGCTATAAATCCAAAGCCTTTCTGTGCACTGAACCATTTCACTATACCTGTGGATTTCTTAGTCTCCGCCATTCTCTAGAACGTTCTAGAAGTGATTCTCTGTTTTTTTTTTTAATTTTTGTTATGGAACGTTCTAGACGTTGTTCTTTGAGCTTCTTCAATGGCTGAGGCCTGAGTGAGTGAAAGAAGAACATCCGGTTTGTGTCAGAGTTTCAACTTCTTTTAGTTTTCAGTTGGGTGGGCGGGGGGACCAGAGGAGTTATAAATCGACGGTGGAAATGTTCTTTTTGTGAGGATTGGATTGTATCCAACGGTTTAAAGATTTTGTTCATTTATCCGACGGTTAAACTGCAGTGCAGCTATCCACGTGGCGGCTTATCCATTTCTAAAAGATTTCTTTAGTTTTTGTTCTGTGAGCTTTTTTTAACGAGATTTATACTTTAATTTTTTTTTTATTAATAACTAAATAAGATAAAAAAAAAAATTCTAAAGACATTTTAAACTAATTAAATTATTAAAAAAAGAAATCCTCTCTCCTAAATCATTAGATTAATTATTACATATTAAACTAACTCCCATAAATTTGTTATTACCATATTAAATACTCTTTCCTAATCTCTCTCTCTCTCTCTCTCCCCCTTAAAAAAAAAAAAAAAAAAATTCTATCTCAATACTTTCTGGATCAAACTCTGATTAATAGTTAAAGAAAAAAAAAAACTTATGAATATTATGGTTTTTTACTAAAGTAATATATATATATATATTAAAAAATCAATACAAATACCTTATTTCTCAACACCAAAATATATATATATATATATAAACTTAATTTGTTTCAACTAGATTCGATTAAACTCATAATTTTTAAAACTAATGAAAGAATTAAAGTTCTCTAGACAATCACATACCTATAAAAGTAACAAAAAATATTTTCATTTTTTTTTTTTTGAATAAAGGGTACTTGTTTTTGAGTTTTTTATTTTTTATTTTTTATTTTTATTTTTTTAAATATATGTACATATATACTGTTCCTACAAATCAAGTTTATTTGTAAGTTTTTTTTCCTTAACTATTAGTCTTGCTTGAGAGAGAATGGAGATGGAAAATTAGAAATATGTATTGGAGGATAGACAGTTTAATATGGTAATTAAAAATTTAGAAAAGAATGTTTAATATGTAATATTTAACCTAATGATTTAGGAGAGATTATTTCCTTTTTTAATAATTTAATTCAAAAAATATTATCCATCAGATGAATCTAAAGGCTACCATGGTTTGTCCCAATTTTTATTAAAATAAAATGGGATGTCTTTAGAATTTTTTATTATTATTTTTTTATTTTTTAAATGAAGTGTGTTTGGAATATGAGTGTCAAAAGATAAAAAATGATAATATTGGAATAAAATGAAGTGTCTTTAGAATTTTTTTAAATTTACATTTTGAGAATGAGGTGTCTTTAGAAAAGAAGTGTAAAAAGAAAAAATTGGATTGTTAAAAGAAACTATCTCTTGTCTTTGGAACATTACAATCAGATCCCTGATATTTTTAATAAAGACATAAATAGTGTCAGTTTTGTTGAAAACATAAATATACCTACCGTGACTTCTATTTTACTTAATAATTAACCACATAATGTCTAAATCATCCATAAGTCAATTATTTTATTAGTTATTATGATATTTTATAATTATTTTTATAAATTTTTTAAAAAGTACGGAAATAAAATCATCGAAAAGGATTCTATGATCACGTCCATAGAAATAAAATTTAACTTCTTTTTATGCATGAAAATATTCTATTAAAAATGAAGACTTAAAAAATCAACAGAAATTGACTTGGATTATGTTGGTTTCTCAATTTCTAAATAAAGTTGACCTGGATTATGTTGGTTTCTCAATTTTTGCTTTTATTTAAATGTTATTTTCTCAATTGCTTTTATTTCTGTTAAGAAATTAAAAACAGAAATAGGGGTAAAATTGGTAAAACAAATCCTAAACCATATAATAATTAATTTATTAACTCTGATTAAATTTTGAAACAAATGGCAGGAAATAGGAAGGCGCCCCTTAAAGGGGAGGTGAGTAAAAATAAACTCAAAATTTTCCATACCCATTTTTCTTAAATGAGGAAACGGATGGGAATAGAGGAAAGGTCTGGGAAGTGGGGATGGGAGGGACCTGTATCCATCCCCATTTCCCTAATGTGCAAATAGAGTCAAATCGTCAATAGACTTGAATCAATAAAATAAAAGTCTGAATTGTAAATTGGTCCATTTAAATTTTATTCATCCCAAACAAAACCCATTAACGTAACGGGTCACAAAACATGAGAACCCAATTCAATCAAAATTTTAATACAGTAGGTACCTAAAAGGCTAAAACCAACTCATTTAAACTGTAAAAAAAAATGTGAATACCCAAATGTAAACTCTCCAGCGATTGTGATGCAGTGGACCCCCAGACGGTTTAGAGGTGGCGCACCACATGACCCAGGGCTGTCAGTCCAGACGGCTCAGAGGCACCTTAGGCATGGCCCAAGACCTAGGCCCACCAGCATCAGGCCTGCAGACTAGGCTCCCCAACCCATCATGCGCCTCACGGTCGCATAGGTTGTTCATATCAAGGCTCGAACCCTTGATATGCTTTGATGCCGCTGGAGCATCATCCATTGAGCTGCAGCTCAATGGATGATGCTCCAGCGGCATCAAAGCATATCAAGGGTTCGAGCCTTGATATGAACAACCTATGCGACCGTGAAGCGCATGATGGGTTGGGGAGCCTGGTCTGCAGGCCTGATGCTGGTGGGCCTAGGTCTTGGGCCATGCCTAAGGTGCAGCTCAATGGATGATGCTTCAGCGGCATCAAAGCATATCAAGGGTTCGAGCCTTGATATGAATAACCTATGCGACCGTGAGGCGCATGATGGGTTGGGGAGCCTGGTCTGCAGGCCTGATGCTGGTGGGCCTAGATCTTGGGCCATGCCTAAGGTGCCTCTGAGCCGTCTGGACTGACAGCCCTGGGTCATATGGTGCGCCACCTCTGAACCGTCTGGGGGTCCACCGCATCAGATTGCTGAAGCGGAGGCTATGCTACGTGGTCTGATTTTGGCTAAGGATGTGGCCTGTGGGCTTGGGCGATTGCATGCTGGGGTCGGATGCGCAGGCTGTTGTGAACCAGATCAATTCCCCTAGTGTTCCTTACTCTGATATTGGCATTATCATCTCAGATATAAGGTCTATGCTGGCTGCTTCTCCTGACTGTTCTGCTGTTTTTGTTCCTAGGGATGCTAATAAGGTTGCTCACTCTATTGCTAAACTAGGTGTCTCTGTTGCGACTTGCGAGTGATGGCTTTTGGTTGGGTGATGTACCTCCTGCTGTTACTGCTGTTTTGTTGGGCGATCGCCCTGTCTTGTAACCTTGCTTGGTTTTTGTTTGGTTTTTATATAATCATCCTTTTCTCAAAAAATAAATAATAATAATAAAAATAACCAAATGTAAACAAAAATATTTCAATAAACCATTTAAATCGAGAACAAATGTCGATCAAAATTGCCTTATGAAAACTGTAACAATAATCTTTAAAAAAAAAAAAAAAAAAAAAAAAACCTAACAATAAAAATGTCCAAAATAAACAAATACTATTTCGAAGAATTTCAATTAAAAAAGAAAAAAAAAATCCTTTAATAAATCTTCCTCATTCACCATGTTATGGATGAATGAAGCTCACCAATATAATATATACTTAGAATTTTAGAGCATCTCCAATGTAAATATGCATTTAAAGAAAATTGACTGACACATAGGATAAATAGTTAAAGAGTTAGAAAAACTCTCTCCAATGCAATTATATTCTAGAAACTCTCCTAGAAATGCTGACTAGAATTTCTAACTCTTTCCGCCAATAATATTAAATCTCATTTAATTGTAAAATAAAATATGAGAGAGAGTGAAATAACTGTTTTATTATGACCGGTTATAAAATGGATGGATATTTGACTTTAAATAATTGCATTAGAGATGTGAATATGCATTTCTTTATTTTTATTTTTTTTTAGAAGTGGGCCTATAATGAATAGAAATGATGATATGACACTATTTAGAAACTCAAAAATACATATTTGTATTGGAGATGCTCTTAGAAGACACCATAATGAGGCGCCTTAAGCTTTTCTATGGATAAAAAGTGGAGGATGCGTATAAGACTCCCCACATGGATACACATCACCATACTTTTGCCATGCGTGGTGAACCTATGTTTAAAGTTATATTGCTTACATGGAAAAAATGTAGTATTGTGTATTAGTATGTTATAAATATATCTATATTGTGTGTCTATAAGAGAAAAATTGCCAAATAGTTACTTTAACAAATAAAAAAATAATTGTATTCTATAAAACTGTAAGGACAAATTTTGAAATTTCCTTTTAAATTTTGAGGCATTGCAAAATGCAAATAGACAGTAGAGATGCATATTTTCTCTCGGATACTCAAATCCCCACGTCCCCATCACTATTTGGGGATTTTTTTTTTGGGAAAAATGTGGAAATGGGTGGGATGGGGATGAAAATCATCCCCAAATTGAAATGGGGATGAGACCATATCCCCATTTTCTCATTTTTCCTACAAATATATTGAAATGGAGATGGGGATGGGAGACCTTCCCCCATCCTCATTTATATATTTTCCCCAAAAAATATATAAATATAATTATATATATATATATATTTTTATTCTTTGAAAACCCTAACTATTTGTTTGTTTTTTTGTTTAAGTTGTAATTTTTAGTCAAACGAGGAAATGGGGAAACGGGAGAATGGGGAAAACGGGAAAAATTGGGAAAATGGGAAACTACGGTTAGAGATGGAGATACCTTCCCTCAAAATTCTTCATCCCTATTTTCCCTAAATGGGGAAATGGATGAGAATGAGGGAAGGGTCTGGGAAGTGAGGATGGGAATGGGGATATAGGGACCTATATCCAACTCGATTCCCCCAATGTGCATCTCCAAAATGGACAAGGATCCTCTCATCACCTCACCTCATCCTCATCTCACTTAATCTTATGACACATAAGCATTACAATAAATGAATGGTTAAGATGTGATTGACACTTTATTAACAACCAATCACATGTGAGGAAAAGGTGAGGATGAGGTGAGGTGAGGAGAGGATCTTGGTCCCTCTAAAATAGAGTTATTATGCTTGAATCAATAAAATACAAGTCTTAATTGTAAATTGGTCCATTTAAATTTGATTCATCCCAAACAAAACCCATTAACGTAATGAGTCACAAAACATGAGAACCCAATTCAATCAAAATTTTAATACAGTAGGTATCTAAAAGGCTAAAACCAACTCATTTAACCTATTGTATTATTATTATTAGTAGTAGTTTTTGACTTTTTGATTATTTGATTAAAGATGAAAAAAAAAAACTGTAAAAAAAAAAAACCTGTAAAAAAAAAAAAAAAAAAGCGAATACCCAAATGTAAACAAAAATATTTCAATAAACCATTTAAATTGAGAACAAATGTCGATCAAAATTGCCTTATGAAAACTTTAACAATAATCTTTAAAATATATATATATATATATATATATATACTTTAACAATAAAAATGTCCAAAATAAACAAATACTATTTCGAAGAATTTCAATTAAAAAAGAATAAAAAAAATCCTTTAATAAATCTTCCTCATTCAGCATGTTATGGATGAATGAAGCTCACCAATATAATATATAATTAGAACTTTAGAAGACACCATACATGAAGCGCCCTAAGCTTCTCTATGGATAAAAATTGGAGGATGCGTACAAGACTCCCCCACACGGATAGACATTATGTTCATATATGTAATAATAAGGTTTTAAAAAAATGAATAAAATTTTTGTATTTATTATTTAAAAATATTAGAAATTTATGCACTTTTTTATGAAATTAAACGAATATTTCATTAAAATAAAATCAAAGGTGTTCCTATAATTTTGTATAAGTTCCACTGATTTATTAGTTTATTACCATTTACAAAATGATTGAAACAGTATCTAAATTTCAATATTTGTTCCTAAATTACGAAAAATAATAACAACTACAAAAAAATTTCATTTACTTTTTGTGTCAATTATACATAACTTTTGAAAAGATCAAATATAGATATGATAAATAAATAAATGTCTTATATATATATATATATACAGTCTTTCTATTATCAGTTCGACCTGACAAAAGTTATATCAGTTCCTTGTATGTGGGACACTGGATTTAAATACTTTGACTGACAAGTGCATACAGTTCGAACTGATAATAGAATTTATATATATATATAATAAAAAGTCAGGCGGAAAAAGAAATACTTTTAAATACTATATTTAATAAAAATTTACACATGTTAAATTTGTAGTGGCTTTGTGCGAGATTTTCTGCAAGGACTGTGGTGTTAGATTGAAGATTGCAATTGGTGCTATTTATTTAAGGGATATTATTATTTTCTCCCTGAGGTTTGTCATATTCATAACTTTACCCCTTTAGTTTTAAAAATGGTATTTCTTCCCCTTAAAAACTAAATTATTCAAAGATTTACCCCCAACCATTAATATTTTTTTTAGAGTAGAAGTTTGACCGTGAGCACCGAGGGCAATATTATAACTGTGCTTGGAGGACTTGAGTGTGAATTAATTATGGAAGGGTAAAAAAGAAAAAAAGAAAAAAACAATGAATGATTTATTAAAACAGAACTTAATGAATTAATAAAAAAAATACAGAAAATAATTGTGTAATTTTTTCTCAATCATAAACCTAGAAACCAACCAATTGAAAAAAAAAAAAAAAAAAAAACTGAAACTAAATCAAAACCCATCACCATCATTATCACCAAACACACACTAGTTCATCACCATCACCTAGAACAACACCACCAAACACACACCCAGAACCAAGACACAAACACAATACCTATAAACCCAAACTCTCTCCCTCTCACACGAATCCACACCAGTGAAACACCGGCCACCACCACTCAAACCCAAAATCCAAATCGGTCAAACACCATTCATCTCTCTCTCTCTCTCTCTCTCTCTCATCACGCCGATTCACTGAGTTCTGGGTTATGGTGGTTGGGTGATGGTCGATTCACTGGGTTATAGGTTGTGGTTTGGTGATGGCCGATTCACTAGGTTCAGTGTTCGGTGATAACAGTGGATGATTGTGTTTAGGGTTGATGATAATGGTGGTGTTCTGGGTTTGGTTCTCCCATCTCCGTCAATAGAGATAAAATGATGGAGATCCAGATTGGATCTCCACCATTTAAGCTTTTTTTTATTTATATATTTTTTCAAACTCATTTATTCACAATTAAAATGAATATAAAAAGAGATGGATCTCAACCAGAGATGGACGATTGAGATCCATATTTTATTTATTTTCATTAAACTGTGTGTTTGTGTTGGATGGGAAAAATATATAGGTGTAAAATGTATTTTCGCAATAACCTCATGTTTAAAGGTAAAGATGCCCTTTTCCTATCAACGTTACCTTTTTTAACAGAAATCCTAACGGTAGGGGTAAATCTTCAAATAATTTAGTTTTTAAGGGGAAGACCGACCATTTTTAATTAAACTAGAGGGGGCAAAATTACGAATATGACAAACCTCATGAGGGAAAATAATAATATCCCTTCATTATTTAAACTTATTCTCAATATTAAAATGTTCAGAAGCTCACCTTTATATCTTAATTTGCATCATAATCTATGATTTGAAAATAGATATATTAATATACATTACCAATGATTTGATCTATTGTCACATGATTGAATTACATGTTAATGATGATTTAATTCTCTTATTATATGATTGAGTGTTGTATATTTCAATGGGGCATATTTAAAAGCAAGTCAAAGGGAAATCCCGATCTCTCTTTGATTTTGGTGGGGTTTGTCCAACTCTCTCTAATAATGCTTTATCTCGGCAAACCAATAAAGAGGCACACGATGCTCAAATTAAAACCCATATTTTTAAGTAATGTTAGACGTTTTACATTTGTATTTTAAATTAATTTTAATTTATAACGTGACAATTGGAATCATATAACATGTGACAAGTGAATTAAATCATTATTAATGTATTCACTTATCAATTTAAGATTGAAAATGATACGTGTAACAATATTATTATTATTATTATTATTTACATATAACTTGTGGTAACATCGTCTCAAATTAAACTAGATATATTGTCAAACTGAATAAACGTTCTTACCCCAAAACATATTGAAAGGTGGGTGGTTAACAATATCATTTGTATAAATTTTTATCTTTTTATAATATAAAAGATGAATGCATGTCTCCAAAAAAACCCCGAATTTATATAATAGTGTAATACTTAAAATTTTTTTTACAAAGTTAAGGGAATGTTTGTGTAATTATAGTAAACAATATGATCGTGTTGCACTTTCAATAAATATCAGGGTACTTTATTACAATTTTCCCTTTTGAAAATAGTGAAAACAAAGTTGAAATTGAATGCATCACATGGGAATGAAGCGACCATATTGCGGCCAACGTCGGGCAAGACTCAAGAGTCCAAATTTATTACGAACTCTCTCTCTCTCCCTCCTTTTCTCTCTTTTCTATCCCCGCCCAACTCCAAATTTCATCCCTAATTTTCCTCAACAAAACCAATATATTATATATTTTGAAAATCAAGACCCCAAAAACCTCCCATTCTATCCGATTCCACAACCCTATCTTCCTCATTCACAGATTTTCTCTTTTCTTTTCAGTTTGACGACAACATTTTTTTTTTTTAGAAGCTTTTCTGCACGGGCCGGGTTCGGGTACGGATATTCTCTATCATCCATATATATATATATATATATTATTATTATTATTTTAATCTCGTAAAGAGTATTAGCTTTAACTTGTGATTTGACTTTTCTTTATTTCGTAATCATCTTTTTCATGCTTGTTTGTTTACTTTTTAACTTTTAGCTACTGGGTTTATGTGCATGTTTCGATTGCATGATGAACCCAGAAACTATTTGTTCAATTATTGATTATTATAATGTTGAAATGTTGAATGGCAACATAAATAGTTATCAGTTTAGACTTTAGCTGTAGAGAATTTTAGCTCACATCAAATCAAATTGAAGTGGTGGGCCTTCAATATCTTACTTTTGCATATGTTGTACTCTTTTTGGTAGGTACACAACTACACAATTTCATGTTCGTAAAACTATGTTTTTAGTAGTTGTTAAGGATTAAAACAATAAATAAAAAATTGTGTTTATTCCTTAATTGCGTACAAATTTGTGTATAATTGTTTATCGAATCATTTTAGTAATTAATTGGTGCATGAATTGTATTTTTTTAGGAATAAAATTCCTTTGAAATTAAAATTTGTTTCTTCAACCACTGTTGATAAGGTAAGACAATTTAAGTTTTAATATTACAATTTCTGGAATCTAGTTAGAGGCATCTTGAAAGTCTGGATATATTTTAAAGAAGAGGAAGATAGGTTTTGTCTTACTGGGACCAAGTGTACTGTTTTATAAGTTGAAGACTTTTTTTTTCTGAAGTCATTTAGTGAGTTTTTTTAAAGTTTAGGTTCTGTTGATTTTATTAATTAATTAGCTCTTGTTGTCAGCTTCACTGTTGCCATGTGTAAGTTTTTTAATATAATTATCTTATGTATCATAATTTCAGAATATAATTACAATGTTCTATATTTCGCATTAGTCGTTGAACCTGGAGTCCTGGACTTTGGTGGTCAGGTAATGCCTGATTTCTTCATTTTTATTCTTGATTCTTGAGAGTGACTATATATTGTAGGCCCTTACAGATTGAGATGGATAAATAGGCTACGTTTACTTGTATTCTTGGATTTTCAAGCTTGACTTTTGTGATAAAGATTTCTGTAGGTGATGGCATTGGTTTTTATTTTACGTGTATATGTTAGTTTATTGAAAATGGAGTAGTTGACAATCACGTATAGAATATACAAATAAGATCATCACTGTTGTTGTTGTTGTCATATATTCTTGATTTTTGAATCAACATCATAATTTTATTGCAGCTGCTTTGATAAGTTTGCAAGAAAATCAAGTGGCTCTGTTGGAGGGTCATGGATTATGAGACTAATGACCCTGAAGCTAGACAAACAGGATCGTTTAGTCGGACAAGCAGTACAAGTTCTTCATTGAGAAGGCGTTCTTTAAGTTTATCTGGTGTTGTGCATTCTCATATAGATGATGGAATTGAAAGTGAGAATGTTTCAGAGGCAGGAGATATTGGGGATCGGGCTCTTAACAGCAATAGGTTCAGTGAGAGTGGTAGCCTCCGCTTATCCATTGATAATGCAATGGATAATGGAGTGAATTTTCCTATTCCGGAAAATAATCTATTGCAATCATATGGTTTCTGGCATCGCGATCCCACACCTTCGAATACAGTCTCAGTAGTAACACCTTCGCCGGAGGAGATCATATCTCCTCTTTCAGCCAAGCCATTAGTGTGCACTGAGGAGAAAAAACAAGTGAGCGGTAAACCTAAGAGTTTTTCGTGATTTCTTTTGTGTTATAGGAATCATTCAGATCATGGCTTTTCTCTTTCTATTGTTGCTTCATAATGTCGTGCACATAATTTATGTTTTCCATCTTTGTGTTTGTAGGAAAAAGAGGAAGTGATACCAAAATCATTGGAGTATATATCATGTCTTATCCATTTGGCTGTTTTCGGGATTCTTGGGGTATTATTTACAACTTTTATTTCTTCTTTTATGTATAAAATGTTCATTAGTAAATTATAAATGTTTTGTATGAAAAATTTGTGCAGGTTATAACAAGATATCTTCTGCAAAAACTTTTTGGCCCTAGTATTGCTAATGTGACTAGTGATCATAGCATTCTGTACCTGGATCTTCCTTCCAATATGGTATCTCTCTCTCTCTCTCACACACAAACATACAAACGTGCATTTGTAATTAGACAAACATTCTACATACTGAGTTCATACTTGCTCTTTACTGTAAATTTGACCTTCACATGTAGCCTTTTCCCCTGCTATTCAATTTAATATGAACCAGTAAGTCCATCACTGCTAAAGAAAATTGCAAAAATATTAGCTTAGTGTTAGCAACTTGCACTTGACAAACCCATGGCAATTTCTTACTATACACTAGACAGGTTTGCCTAAATTAAGAATCAGAATTCAGAACTTGATTGCTACCTGGTTTAGAATAGGCTCTTGCAACTCCCAGACAACTCAATTCTTCATAATTTGTGCCTATTCACCTCCTTTGTTCATAATCATGTTGAATTTTTGTTTTTCCTCTTTTAAAATTAATTTGCATCCTTTCAGGTTGGTTCTTTTTTGATGGGTTGGTGGGGTGTTGTTTTCAAAGGAGACATATCCAGAGTGTCCGATTATTTGGCTATCGGTCTGACAACAGGCTACTTGGGAAGCCTCACTACTTTCAGTGGTTGGAATCAGAAAATGCTTGATCTCAGCGTTGATGGCAAGTGGGTGTTTGCTTTTCTTGGCTTCATCATAGGTATGGTTGTAAATAAGCTTGCCCATTAGAAATGGCTTGTTTTTTTTCTAATTTTATATATGTGAATCTTGTGCTTGGACCTATTCCAATTACAATAACGAAGCACTGTCCTGATCTTTTTTCATCATTATGATGTTCCTTTGCAGGTTTGTTTCTTGCGGCATACTCCATTATTTTCGGAATTGAGACAGCCAAGGGCTTCAGGTGGCTTCTTAAAAAACTGGGTTCAAGTTCAAACATAGGAAATTCTAATAGTGGTAGCAACTGGAGGGTGGACAGCTATAAACGTCATTTGGCAGTAATGGTTGCCTTGATGCTTTTGCTATTCGTTTTATGGATTGTGAGTGCATTTCTATCGAAGGAGGATTTTCATAGTGGTAGCAGTGAGGCTCAGCTGTGGTTGGCTTGTATCGTTGGACCTCCAGGTGTGTGGATCAGGTGGTTCTTAGCTAGACTCAACGGACGTGGTCTGGGAAAGGCAGGGTATTTGAAATGGGTTCCATTTGGGAGTCTAATCGCCAATGTGTCTGCAGCTTGTGTCATGGCAGCTCTCGCTATTGTGAAGAAAGCGGTATGGTCTCCATGACACGATCTAAGCTATATGAAAGCAATTTTCACACACTACACTTCATTTTGGTTAATAATGGTGAATTGGTTTTTTTCTCTTCCATTAATCTCTTGCATAATCCTTATTATGTTTTTATGCACACTAATGCTAGACAACCCAACAAATTAGTCCAAATGATGTGGCAAGTGGTTCATTCCATAACTACATCATCCCATGATTTGTGTGGTGGTGACAACTCATTTACCACATCATTTGGGTTAATGCTATCGTAAAGTTATGCGAAATAATGTATCGTTTATTTGCATAGCACATGAGTTAGCATTGAGAAATTTTGATTTGTGAGATGCAGGTGGATACCAAAACTTGCAACACATTGGCAAGCGGCATACAGTTGGGATTTTTGGGTTGTCTGAGTACTGTTTCTACTTTTATAGCCGAGTTCAACGCAATGAGACAAAGCAAGCATCCTTGGAGAGCATATGTATACGCCCTTGCCACAATACTCATTTCGTTTGGTTTCGGTACTCTAATATACTCTGTACCTGTTTGGATAAAGGCATACTAAACCCAGTAGTAGTAGTATGTTTAAATCAAAATGCATTTTGATGCTTCTTTTCTTCAACTCCAGCACCATTGTCAGCTTCACAAGATGCAGAGTTTAATTTGTGCATACAGAAGAGAAGAAAAAGGTTTAAGAAATGTACAGGATAGTGTTATATCTTCCACGGATAAATTAAATCCGCTGTGATACTATAATTTGTTACAATTCTTCTGTAAATCTACTTGAGAGCAATAAATAGATTTTGTTAAAGTGGATAGGACCTAATGAGGGGACATACATAATTAAATGTTTCTTATTGATCACCTTAATTACATAGAAAGATTACACATAAAGAAAAACATTTTTCAAACGAAAATTCATAGTTTATTTCTTTTGAAGCTGATTATTTTAAAAGCCACGACAACAGCAAACAAGAGTACGAAACCCATGTCCAACTAAGCGTAATAATAACACATGTTGAAGATGAAATTGATAAACAAGTTTGCAATCTAATGCAATCACAAACTTACTGGGGATTCTTGTTCAACTTGCAGTAAACATAGTCACTATATTTTTTGGTCTTGTACTTGGCCGGATTATTTTCATTAACGAACTTTGGGTGAGGTCCTACTTGGAGGTCCGCTGGTGGCTCTAGAAATACAGGCCAAGACATTCTTGTCTTTTCCTTGTTGACTCTTGTTCTACAAATGTCAAAGACATCACCTTGATTTTGTCATTCAACCTCGTAAACAATTCTTAGAATATCCGTGAAAGACCTCGAATTAATAACTTGCTAATTTAATTACAAGTAATTAGCAATGGTAATCTATTTTGTATGTAATTAAATGTGTTAGGTAGAAAGAGGTATGTACCTCCATTTGATCACCAATGTGAATGACAAGGGCATTAGGAGATGTATTTGACATCGTACCAAAGGTCGTCCCTGAAGGCCTGGAGGCCCTGCACGTCGTTGGGGACAAGAATAGTGATGCTGTTCATGTCTGTATGAGCCACCACTCCAAGAACCACTTCTGGCTGTGGACACGGCGGATAGTAGTTTATCTTGGTAAGGTAAACCAGGTTTTCACCA
The DNA here is from genome assembly GCA_008009225.1 of Acer yangbiense. NCBI lineage: Eukaryota > Viridiplantae > Streptophyta > Magnoliopsida > Sapindales > Sapindaceae > Acer > Acer yangbiense. Next base: position 12,059,640 of record CM017770.1, read on the forward strand.
CCCAGAGCCTTCTTCAACTCTTCTTCTTCAAGACCTAATCCTAATGACAGCCACTTCAACAACTTGTCTCCTACCCCTTGCACCCACTTTGCATATTCCTCATTAGCCTCCCTTCCATTTTTAATAACAAAATCAAAATATATATTAAATATTATATATATACAGAAATTCTATTGTCAGTTCGAACTGACAAAAGTTATATCAATTCCTTACATACAGCCAAATCAAAGTATTTAAATCCAGTGGCCCACATGTATATATATATATTCCATTTTTAATAACAAAATCAAAATATATATTAGATCATAATCACATATTTATAGTACTTTCGAAGTATTTTTATATTATTAAACACTTATGGCCTGTTTGTTTTTTCATCTGAGAACTTTAAGTTCCATAGAATGTCTTACTAAGACATTTTTGTTTGTTTTTTCAGCCATCTGAAGTCTGAGAATTGCCTAAAATTGTCTGAGAAAAAAAAGTTGAAAAATTGAGCTTTTATCTGAAATGAACAGTAGTGAGAGAACTTTTAACCTCTATTCCCCATTTTACCCCCAACAAAGTAGAAGAAGAGTTCCTTGCAACGGCATCCTCTTCACCAGGAAATGATTGATTGATTTCTTCATCAAATTTTTTTCTTCAATCCAGAAAAAAAAAAAAAAAATCCCAAATTTCGAATCAAATTCCAACAAAAAAACCCTTATTCAAGAACACACATACTTCATCAATATCAGAATAAATAAATAAAAAAACTCATTCAAATACCAACCTCATTCAATAACCCAAATTTCCAATCAAATTCCAAAATAAAAATCCAAATACAAACCTCATTCATTAATCCATATCCAAACACACATACTTTGTCAATATCATATTAAAAAAAAAAAAAATCGAATCTGAAGAACAAGAAAAAGAGAACAATAAAGAACAAGAAAGAAAAAGAGATCTGAGAGTGAGAGAGAAGAAGATCTGTAGAAGAGTAGAAGAAGATCTAGAAAAGAGCGAGAACAAGAAAGAACAGGAAAGAAAAAAAGAGAACTGATAGAGAAGAAGATCTGTAGAAGAGAGAAAAAGAGAAGAAAATGACTTCTAGAGAATTCTATATATTAATATATAATATATATAAATATATATATAATATATATAATTATATATATATATTATATTAATACATCAATCTATTAATAATTAAAAGGGTATAATTGTCATTTTACTAGTTTTCAGACATTGATATTCAGACATTATAAATAAAAAACAAACATATCATCCAGATTTCAGATTTCAGCCACCATTCAGATTTAAGTCAACTTCAGACCTATTCAGATTTCAGACAAAAAAACAAACGCCACCTTACAGAAAAATCATATTTGTTGACATTTTAGGGTTAATTGCACAAATATACCCTATATTTATCTAATAAAACAAATTTTCAAACAAATGCCTTATTCAAACACAAACATCCCAATTGGAATGTGTTTGGGGTATAGAAAGTCAATAGTGCCCTTGGGTAAAAGGGATAGGTTATTTTGGTGGGTAAATTTCACAAACAACCCTGAATTTATGTGTAATTGTGTAAATATTCATTTTTTTTCTAATAATTACATAAATATACCCTACCGTCATTTGACTTTTATTAACTTTAACCTTTAACCACATTTGTATCCCGAAATGACTAAAATACCCTTGAAAACTTATTTATATTTTCTTTTATTATTTAAAAATATTAAAAAATATTTACTTACAAAATTGAAAAAATCAGTACAAATTTTTTTTTTGTTGCTTTTTTTTTTTCTTTCTATCATTTTTTTTTTTTTTTTTTTTTTTTTTTTACATTTTTCATGTCCCCAACACCAAATTTTCAGATTTCAAATACCAACTTTATCACCAAAACATTCAATTTCATACTCATCAACCCACAAACAATTTCATTTCATTAACACAATCAAAACCCACCAACAATTACATTTAATCAACAGAATCAAAACCCACAAAACCCACTAAACACAATCAAAACCCACTAAACACATCCATTTTTCCAGTTTTACGGGTTCTAATTGTGTTAAAAAAATGATAGAAAGAAAGCAACAAAAAAATTGTACCGATTTTTTCAATTTTTTAAGTAAATATTTTTTAATATATTTAAATAATAAAAGAAAAGATAAATAAGTTTTCAAGGGTAGTTTAGTTATTTCGGGATACGAATGTGGTTAAATGTTAAAGTTAATAAAAGTCAACTGACGATAGGGTATATTTATATAATTATTATAAAAAAAATGAATATTTATACAATTACATCTAAATTCAGGGTTGTTTGTGAAATGTATCCACCAAAGTAACCTCTCCCTTTTACCCAAGGGCACTATTGACTTTTCATACCCCAAGCATATTCCAATTGGGATGTTTGTGTTTGAATAGGGCATTTATTTGAAAATTTGCCTTATTAGATAAATAGAGGGTATGTTTGTGCAATTAACCCTAACTGACATTAAACTAGTAAATTTACGGTCATTTTAGCAACATGATCGATATTGTTATTGTTTTCTTTTATATATATATATATATATATATGGGTGAATTCATAAAGAGCCAAAAAAAATTATTGGTTTATTATTTTTAGACACCAATTTATATTTTATTGTTTTAATCACTTTTGACCACTTTTGGACAAAATTATCCCTAAATTTTACTCACCTGACATGTAACTTGGTTATATGTCATTTGATTCCAAGTTATATACGAGTTGATTTTTCAAGTTACATGTCAGTTAAGTTTTAAATTACATGCCAATTGACTTTCAACTTACATGTCAATGATTTTTAAGTTACATGCCAGTTGATTTCCAAATTTTTGGATGGGTGAAGTAAAGACAAAATGGAGGGCAATTTTGTCTATTCAAGGCCAAAGGTGATAATTAAGTATAATAAAATATAAATTTATGGCTAAAAACAATAAACCAATAAATTTTTTGATTACTTCATGCAATTTCCTCGATATATATATGAGCAAGTCTCTCATAAGAGATCCGTTATTTTAATTTCGGTAAGGACTTTAATGAAATCACATCGATTTTTATGAAATTTGATCAGAATTTTTATGTGGATGATAAGTTCATTGAAATCTACTTATGAATAAAATTTGAGAATTTTTCAAGTACTAGAACTAATTTTCCCAATTTTCTTAAATATAAAGGCATCGAAAAAATGAGCGAAATATAGGAAAATTAAAGAAAAATAGTTATAGTGTTTGAAAAATTCTCAAATTTTATTCATATGTAAATTTCAATGAACTTATCATCCACACAAAAATTCAGATCAAAATTTATAAAAATCGATATGATTTTATCAAGGTCCTTATCGAAATTAAAATAAAGGATCCCTTATGAGATACTTATTATATGTATATACAGAAATTCTATTATCAGTTCGAACTGACAAAAGTTATATCAGTTCCTTACATGTGGGCCACTGGATTTAAATACTTTGACTTGGCTGTATGCACTTGTCAGTCAAAGTATTTAAATCCAGTGGTCCACATACAAGGAACTGATATAACTTTTGTCAGTTCGAACTGATAATAGAAAGACTGTATGTATATATATATACAGTCTTTCTATTATCAATTCATCATGATAATAAATATATCAGGACGAAGAATGCGGATCATAGATTATGGAGAAGTTTTGACAAGTGCATACACTTTGAGTCAAAGTATGTAAATCTAGTGGTCCACATTCTTCATCCTGATATATTTATTGTCAGGACGAACTGACAATAGAAAATCTGTATGTGTATATATATATATAGAGAGAGAGAGAGAGAGAGAGAGAGAGAGAGAGAGGAACTTGCAAGAAGTAATCACAAAATTTATTGGTTTATTGTTTTTAGCAATCAATTTATATTTTTTTATATATTTTATTATACTTATCACATTTAGTATTAAACAGACAATATTGCCCTTCATTTTGTCTTTACTTCACCCACCAAAAAATTTGGAGATCAGCAGTCATGTAACTTGAAAATCATTGACATGTAAGTTGAAAGTCAATTGACATGTAAGTTGAAATTTAATTGACATGTAACTTGAAAAATCAACTCGCATGTAACTTGGAATCAAATGGTATATAACCAAGTTACATGTTAGGTGAAGTAAAATTTAGGGGTAATTTTGTCCAAAAGTGATAGAAACAATAAAATATAAATTAGTGGCTAAAAACAATAAACCAATAAATTTTTTGGCTCTTTATGAATTCACCCTTATATATATTTAGAGAGAGAGAGAGAGAGAGAGAGTAACTTTCAAATGAGGGATCCCTCACTTTAATTTCGGTTCACATCTTGACGAAATCACATTGATTTGTATGAATTTTTGTGTGGATGGTAAATTCATTGAAATGTATCTATAAATAAAATTTGGGAATTTTTCAAGCACTAGAACTAGTTTTTTGAATTTTCCTATATATCTCCCATTTTTCCAATGCCTTTATATTTAACAAAATCGGGATAAATAGTTGCAATGCTTGAAAATTCTCAAATTTTATTTATAGGCATATTCAATGAATTTATCATCCACACTTCGTATCAAAATTCATACAATTCGATGTAATTTCATCAAGGTGTGGACCGAAATTAAAGTAAGAGATCCATCACTTGAAATTTACTATATATATGGTTCTTTCTTAAAGTATCCCTTATTTTAATTTCGGTAAGAACTTCGATGAAAACACATCGATTTTAATGAAAGTTCAATGAAATCTACATATAATAAAAATGGAGAATTTTTCAAGCACTAAAAATATTTATCTCAATTTTGTTGAATATGAAGGCATTAGAAGGATGGACAAAATATAGAAAAAATCAAGAAAAATAGTTTTACTAAAAAGTTTTTTCTCAAATTTTGTTCATAGGTAGATTTCATTAAATTTATCATTAAAAAAAAATAAAAATTGAGATTAAAATTTATTAAAATCGGTATATTTTCATCAAGGTCCTTATCGAAATTAAATAAGGGATCTCTTAAGAGAGAACCAATATATATATATATATATATATGGTGACATAATCATGTATTAATATGAATATGATAAACATTTCAATATCGCAATATCTTAGGTTCGAATCGTCATCTCCGTAGGTGGTATCAGGGCCGTCTCCAGACATTTTGGGGCCCGTGCGATTTTATAACATTAACAAAATTTGGGGCCCTATATAAAATTATTATCATTAACATAAAATAATATTAATAATAATTCGAGTCAAAATCAACATGTAGAAATTAATTGAAAACAAAAATCATACATTCGATAAGTTCGATTCTTCAAACCGCAACAACTTCAAGAAGAAAACAGAGAGGCAGAGAGAAGAAAAGAGAGCAAAGTGAAGGTTTTGAATTTTGATTCGTAATTCGTTTAGCAGGTGTTATATATATATATATATATACAGTCTTTCTATTATCAGTTCGAACTGACAAAAGTTATATCAGTTCCTTGTATGTGGGCCACTGGATTTAAATATTTTGATTGACAAGTGCATACAGCCAAGCCAAAGTATTTAAATCCAGTGGCCCACATACAAGGAACTGATATAACTTTTGTCAGTTCGAACTGATAATAGAATTTCTGTATATATATATATTTAATAGTGCAGTAATGTCATGGTCTCAGAATCATATTTGGCCTTTGAAGTTTTTTTTATTAATTGAGGCCCCAAAGATCATTAACAAATATTGGGCCACAGTGATGTCATGGTCTTAGAATCATATTGGGTCTTCAAAGTTTTTATTTATTTATTTATTGAGGCCCCAAAGATCATTAACAAATATTGGATCATGAGGCCCCAAAGAAAAAAAAGAAAATTGCATCAATTGGGGGCCCCAGCATTTTGCTGGGTTGGCTACCCTTATGGGCCGGCCCTGGGTGGTATATATAATAATAATAACAATAATGCTAAACATCCCACCTAAAATCCCACCTTTTTCATCCCACTACATGTGGCATGTGAGGTGTTAAATTATGAGTGGATACAAATTAATTACACCTACCCCATGTATCCACTCACAATTTGACACCTCACATGCCACATGTAGTGGGATGAAAAAAATGGGATTTTAGGTGGGATGTATAGCATTACTGTAAGTCTGTAATAATAATAATAAGAGAAAATAAATAATGTTGATCGAAGAAACCTGTAAGAAGGATTTTTAGGCCAAAAGTGATAGTTAACAGCTGATGGAGGCCAAATCTTGTGGAACAAATGATCAACCCAACCTTTCTTTCCTAGTACTTCTCTCTGAAGCTTGGTTCCATAGCCTTCTAATGACAATGTACCAGTATGATCAACTTCAACAGGCTTTACATAAACCTCTTTCTCTTTCTCTTCCTCTGGAAGCTCAAAAAACTCCCTCCCGACTTGCTGTAACTTGCTTATAACCTCACTTGGAATCTCATGGTTCACAACCTGGAACATGCCCCACTTCTGGCTTGCATCAACAATTGACTCTAGGATCTTATCTTCATCTGGGTTCCTGAGATCGATCACCGGAACCTCAAGGATGCCACCTTCAACGGTGGTAATGCCAGGCTGCTCATCTTTTGACCTAATGAATTCTTCTGGGATTTTTTCTTTGAACTTCAAAGCTATGCCTTGAACTGATCTCTCCATCATAATGTTATTATTCTCTTACTCAAATGCTCAAGCTTATTGCAACTCTGTTGCCCTATGACTATATACGTCGTTTTATTGAGAATGATTGCATTACATTGTAAGATTAAAAATTTAAACTTATCCGTTTTAACATGAATAAAACTTCAACCAAGTGTCCCTTGCCTAGGTTCAAACCCTTATAATGTAAATATATTACCACATTTGACCATTAAACCGCAAAGTGTGGGGATACTCCTCCCCTGGAGTGGGGTTGCATTTCGAACCATGCTTATAGAGCTCAATCTTACTAAATCATGACAGACTCCTGATCCATAATGGTGTCAGTTTTAAGAAAAAAAAAACATATATAAAAATATAAAACTTCGATCTTATTGATGTATTAGAAGAATAATTATGATTTTTTAATTTATATTTTACAACATTCTAAAAACTTAGGATAACATGGTTTCAAACCCTACGATAACAAGTACCCCGTCGATTATAAAAATAATAGTGTTACACATCCCAACTTATATCCCATTTTAAATCCTGACGTGTGAAGTGTCACATTAATTCAACTGACATATGGTATTTAACTTAATATTACACATATATTTCATTGAATTAAAGTCCCACTTCGTCAAGTTATGATATAATAAGGTGGAATACGGTTACGTTATGTCTGTTTTGATAATGTGCATCTCAATTCTTCGTTTCTCAAGAAAATGGAAAAAAGAGAAAACAAAAATTCTCATCAATCTAATTAGGGACGGATGCAGCATAGAGCAAGAGGGGGCCACTGCCCCCCCCCCTGAAGTTTTTAAAATATTCAAATTTGACTCTATCAATTTTTATAAAATTCTTAATTTTCAGATATTATGCTTTTACACCTATTCCTTTTTTTTTTCTTTTCTAATGTATATATTTTTATTTTAAAATTTCTATATAAACCATACATTTAGAGCTTGTTTTTCATGTCTGAAGTCTTAATATTTTTCACTCAAATCACATAAAAAATATCTTTGATTCTATACATAGTATTTTTTTCTATGTATCTTAAATATAAATGAAAATAGAATTATAAAATATATATTCTATATTAATTAATATTAATTTTCTCGTTCAAATAATTTTGTTCTCTATTCCAATCTTACTTATCTCATCCTAATACCATGTCATATTTTTGATATATTATTTATTTTAATATAATTAATATGTGTTAATTTATATAATTAAAATATTTCAACCAAACATATATAGACATATATTTATATTTAACTATTAACATATTGTACCAAACAAACTTTTATCATTTTAAAAAATTAAACTAGTTTTTGGATGTTATAAAAATACTAGGAGTACAATTTAAATTTTAATTAGTTTAATTTCTAACTCTTAAACACTATTATTGAATAATGAATTAAGAGCCATAAGGTTTTTCTTATTATTTTTAGAGTAATTTTAGACATTTTAACTCTATATCTCAACTTGTATTCCAACTACTAATGTATCAATTGATAAATGGATATACATTAATATTATTTTTCATTAATTTTATTCTTTTAACATACCTTCTGCGATACATGTTAACATAACCCATTAGTTTATTACGCACCAGCCCGCTGCAAACAATTTTTGGCTTCGTCCCTATGTCTAATCCAAATGGAGGAGACGATCTCCTCTTTTTGGATTAGACAAAAGAGATTTGATCTCCTCGTTTTGGATCAAATAGAGGAGTTCAGATCTCCTCCTTTTGATCTAATGGAGGATATTTGATCTCCATAAGATGGGGGAGATTTATCCTCATCAAATCTCCTCCATCTGATCATTTTTTTAAAATTATATATTAAGAAATTAATATAAAAATAAAATAAAATAACAATTAGGAGCATTTTGAACCTTTTATATGGTCAATAGAGTCAATGGTTAACTTTAATCATTGATTACTAACGATAGGTGATGTCCGTGCAATTATGTATTCGTGAAAACTTAGGATTCGAAGCTCTATCGTTGCTGTTCTTTCTGTTTGCTCTGCTGCTCTCTGTTGTTTTGGGTGTTGTGGGTATGTTTTGTCTGGTTGGGGCGTTTTTTGTGTGGTGCTTCCTTGCTCTTTTTTGTTTTGTTCTTGGTTGTCCCTGCCTTTTTGGCTTTATCAATATATTTTGCTATTAAAAAATAATAAATAAATAAATAACTTAGGAACCTCTCCACTAAAAAAAGCAAAGACAATTAAAAAACATATAATTCTCTAAAATAAAGGGTCTAAATTATAAATTGCCCAAACCAAATCAAGCAGGATTGCGATTTGTGATAGACTGGTAGCCGAATTAATAATTTATGTGATTTCCGGTCCCGGTGTAGATAATGGATTAGGAATGGTTTTGGATTATGTTGTTGATTCTTTGATAAAAGTTGTTATTCCCCTCATGATTCTCCCCTTCGACACTTTAATTATTACTAGGTTTGGTATACACGTGCTTATATTGTTATTAATATTTCATATAATCTGTCAAAGATTTTATTCTAATTAAAATATTTGATCGAATATATATATAGATAAATTAATTGTTATAATACTAAGATAAAATGAAAATTTAAATATAATCGTTATTAATTAAGACCGTATCGCAATTTGGCTAGATAATAAAATGATATTAATTCAATCTGATAATGTATAAGTTCGCCAAACCACAAGTGGAATATTAAAAAAAAAAAAAAAAAAAAAAATTATTATTAAAAAAGCATGACTCTATAACTATTTCTCGTTCTTATATAATTTAAATCCATTGTGAAATAAATTCCTAAATTTATATGTGAATGTGACTTGATTTTAGGATTTTTCTTTTACATTCGATAGATTATGAATTTATTTATTTATTTGTTATATTATTTAAATTTCTAATTAAATTCAAATTGTCATATTGGTGCAAAATGTGTGGTAATTATATTACTATTTTTTTTTTTAATAAAAAGAATATGTTTTATTTGTTGTTATTAAATTTATGGGCAAATTGCACTCAACCACCCTGAGGTTTGGTCTCTTGCACACAGAAACAACTTTATCAATTTTTGACTCTCACACCCCCTGTTGACTTTCTCGTACCTTTAAAAGACTAAAATACCCCTATCCCTAAATTAAATAAATAAAAGGGCAATTTCATTAAAGTCCCTACTGTTTGGTGAAATGTCATTTATTTAAACGTCTTTATCATATTAGTAACTTAAGTTCCTTGTTTTTTTTTTTTTCCAAAATACATCACTTTAGTCCATTTGACCAAAATACTAACGGTCAACTCTAACTATATGTATAAAAGTACAATTTTACCCTTGTCAAATGATTTATTGAGTTTCAAAATAAATAATTTTAAAATGGTTTATAAATATAAATTAATAACAAAAATTTATTTTCTTAAAAAATGTATTTAAAAAAAAAAAAAAAACTAATGGCTGGATAATGGAAAATATAAAGTTAAAATAAATAATAAATTGAAAGTACGATTATGAATACTTTTTTATAAAAATAAAATAAAAATAAAAAAAACTATTTTTTTATATCCAATTTTATAGCCAATTTTTTTTTTTATATAATAAACAATTTTTTTTATATCCAATTTTGTCGCTAAAAAAATTATTTTTTTATAATAAACAATTTATATATATATGTATATTTCCCATTATCCATCCATTTGTTTTTTTTAATTATCCACCCAATTTTTTCAAAAGAAAATTAAAAGCTGAAAAAAAAAAAAGATGGATAATAAGCAGTTTTTTTTTAATATATTTTTTTTGGCGACAAAATTGGATATTAAAAAAAAAAATAGTTTTTTGTAAATAAAGTAGTCAAAATTGTACTTTCAATTTATTATTTATTTTAATTTTGTATTTTCCATTACCATCCATTAGGTTTTTTATTTATTTATTTATTTATTTTTTTAAATATATTTTTTTTAGAAAATAAATTTTTGTTGTTAATTTATATTTATAAACCATTTTAATATTATTTATTTTTGAAACTCAATAAACCATTTTGATAAGGGTAAAATTATACTTTTATACATATAATTAGAATTGACCGTTAGTATTTTGGTCAAATGGACTAAAGTGATGTATTTTAGAAAAACAAGGGACTTAAGTTACTAATATGATAAAAACGTTTAAATAAGTGACATTTCACCAAACAGTAGGGACTTTAATGAAATTACCCATTTGTTTATTTAATTTAGGGATAGGGGTATTTTAGTCTTTTAAAGGTAAGAGAAAGTCAACGGGGGTGTGAGAGTCAAAAATTGATAAAGTTGTTTCTGTGTGCAAGAGACCAAACCTCAGGGAGGTTGAGTGCAATTTACTCTAAATTTATCTTGTGTTCAATTAGTTTCGTTTTGTGACGATTTGTTTGGTTAGATATTTATATATCCTGACTGATTAATTATGTAAAATTTTTTAAGTGCTGCTTTATATGAATTTTTATAAGTTTAGAATTTTATTTTAACAAAATTTTTGGTTTGGCTTGGTGGCTTAATTAATTAATTATTATTATTTTTGGCTCAAATGACAAAATTTGATTGGAAATTAATTAATAATTTTGAGAAGACGAAGTTTGGAGAAATGTTCAGGGAGTTTGCATGTCCATACTTGAAAGAGGAGTAGATGAATTGATGAATTTAAGTCATCAAAGCCACCAACTCTCCATTATCAATTTATTTATTTCTTATAATGTTTCTTTCTTTCAAATAACAAATTATAAAAAGGTACAAAGTCAAATTGCAAAACAATCCCTAACTCTACAAATTAAATGGTCTATTTATCCTTTTAAGTTATTTGGTATATATATACTTGATGTAAGTATCATTTCAAAGCCCAACAAATTATAAAAGAAAATGAATTTTTAGACTGAAACATCAAGCCTTCTTTGATGATAGCATACTTTTTTTTTTTTCAAGTAAATTTGTAATATACTAAGGATATATGTGTCTTTCACTTACACTACAAATTCAAAAGGGCCAAAAATTCATGAGCCGATCCATTTTTTTATACAAAGATAATGGAAAGATAGTCACTTTCCGCACTGGGATCCCGCACGGGATAATAATTAATAGAAAGATCCCATTCAATATTGGACCTCTTAATAAACAATGGTCATTTGCCATGTTGTTAGAGACTTCAAAATGGTCATTTGCCTTGTATTTGGAGATTTCAAAATGAAGCTTCATTACCGGGATTTAAATCTTGGTATTGTAAATATAATTTCACATTTGTTTATTAAACAATAAGGGGTCGTTTGTTTTTTCCACTTAAAACTTAATGGGTCTGAATTGAATTCATAAAAAGTAAGAAATCATGACTTTTAACTTAGTTCCAAATAATTGGATTACAATTAAAATATTCACTTCCAAGTCTATCCTCCCAAAGAAGATATATTTCCAAATTTATTCTAATTTGATATGGTGTAGAATTTTTTATTTTAACATATTTCTTATTTTAAACGGGTTTTAGAAAAAAAAAAAAATTACTTCTCATACTGATATTTTCATAGGATTGAACAATTGAATTTCTCCAGTTCCTACCAAATCCTAGTAAGAACTCGGTATTTTTTTTTATCGAACTATTCATCTAGTGCTCAGTAAATTTTTTTATATAACTATTCATCTAGTGTTGTCTACCGTATTGAGTAGATTCCGTGGCTGGTTTGAAGATGTTATAGAATAATTATATATATATATATATATATATATATATATATATATATATATATATATATAGAGAGAGAGAGAGAGAGAGAGAGAGAGAGAGAGAGAGAGAGAGAGAGAGAGAGAGAGAGATGCATATAATTCAAGAACCTATTTCAAAAAAAAAATTCAAGAACTTTTATTTTTATTTTTTTTATTTGGCTTCTTATGCATATTGAACTTGAACTTTTTTTTTTTTAACAATAAATTGAACTTGAACTTTATACAAAATTATATTTTTTGATAAATTTTTTATTTTGTTAAATTGAACTTTATTTGTAGAAGAATATATAAAATCTTATAAAGAATGGTGTATGTTAAATTACTTCTTTTAATTAGTATGGGTATAAATGTAAAATTCCTTATTTTCAGACAATTTTATTTTTTAAAAGAAAAAAACATGTTGACAATACATTCAGATGTGAGAAAAAAAAATGTCATTCACGTTCAGATTAAGGTCCCCATTCAGTCTTCAGAAAAATTCAGGACTATTCAATCTTCAGACAAAAAAAACTAACGACAGTGTGGAAAGACCCTTCACCTAGAGTGGGAGTTGAATTCCGAGTCTTGCTTGTAGAGCCCAATCTCGTTAGGACCGGACAATCCTATGACTCACAATGGCGTCAGATTTCAAAAAATAAAAAATATTGGACCTCTTAATTCTTTTTTTTTTCTTCCAATTGGGTTAGAGGTTTTTTTTTTTTTTTTTTTACCTAGCAAAATTGGCCATTAAAACTACGGCTATAGGGGAGGGATCTCCCCATAATTTGCGATTTTAATGTTTAAACGTGGAACTCGAATCCCTATCACACAAGTAAACACAAGTAAAGGGGAAGTGTCCAATTGCTTTTGCTAAAAATGTTTGAGCGCCTCAAATCTTAAATTGAATAATAATAATAATAATAATAATTAATAAACAATTTACATCTTTTATTCCATGTGAGGAAACGGATATCATAATCTAATAACAAATTAACATATATACCTCAAATGTTTTTTAAAAATAATAACAAATTAACATACATCACATGCAAACGTGTTGGATGGAGATAAAATCTAAACTTTCTCATCTGCATAATAAATTGTCAAGACTCAAGACTTATTATTCTCTTTTCATTCTTACAAAACTGTAATCTTTCTCTTTCAAATAGAATTATAAAAATATTAAATAATGTTCATGCTTTTGAATAGATTCTGGTTCTCTTCCATAAAGATTATAATGTAAAATTCAATTTTTGTTTCAATACCAACTTTTCACTTACTCAAGAATAAGATCGTGAAATACAACAATTTCGCAATTCACACATCATCAAAGTTCCATTTTGATTAGTACTCTAAAAGAACATTGGATGACATTACCATATATCGAAACTTCAATTTGTTATACAAGGCATTATTAACATGCAAATTTTGATCTCTTACAACTTATATATTGAGATATGCACTTTAAAATTTCCAATTCATGATACATTACCCAACTAGAAATTTCAGGTGCGCGCACAACTGGTACTTAGCCACAGCAGGAGCCACAGGCAGGTAGGGAACCTAGAAGATAAGCAGAAATAATTAATACATACAAACAGTGAATAGGTGAAAAGAACTTCTGAAGAATCAGCAAGAGGAAGGGGAATGTGAACTCACTATGGTCACTCCCTCGAATATCATTTAGCCCTCGCACATTGTCTAGTCCACGGGGTGGCCCTCGTGGTCCTGGACCACCACCGTATGGTCCACTTCCAGGACCTCCTGGGCCACCGCCATCAGATTTCTTGCCAGAACCAGAGCCTTTTCTGTAAGCATCCGACTTTTCCATCTGCAGCATGGAAGGCATTACAAATGTAAGTTTTAAGACTGATTCCAATTTATATTACTGAAACACGTATATATTACTGAGCATGGAAAATCATGACGTTACCGAAAACATTGTTGCAAAAAAGACACTTATGAAACCAACAATGGCCCAGAAAAAATCTGTTATAGTCCTCAAACGCCATATTGATCGCTTGGATCTCACAACACCTGAACATACATGCATACAAACAATTAGTTATTGCTGTTCATAGAAGTATCAAGTGGTCAAAAATGGCTAAAATCTGCCACAAATATCTTTTAGAGTATGTTCATTATGAAACACAAGAAAGCAACTTCAGCATCCCTGTTCTGCTATTAACCCAGCTATATAGATAAATAAACAAACAGCTATTCAAAAACAGGAACAGACTGACAGATTAATTTTACAAGAAGAAATTTGGCACAGTGAAGGATGATCATTGAAGTTGGAAGGTATACAGCCCTGTTATGACAATGAAAAGCAAAAACTATGGCATCAAGTCTTCCAAATGAAGAAACAATTTTCTGAACTATTAAATCGCAAAACAAATCCTTACAAGTAGTAAAGACAGATGTTACATAAGCTGGGATACAAGGAAACCAATGATATTTCTCTAAATCAAGATTAATTCAGCCATCAAGTTCAGGAAATAAATTGAACTTCCACCTCAAAAAAATTTAAACTCTGTAACTGATCAGCTCAATTCATTTATTCACACAATGCATGGCCACTAAAAGCATAGAAAACTTCAACTAGAAAAGCCAACTTGACATAATGTTTTAAAAAGTGTGTGTCAGCTTGAGGCCTTTTGTACTAGCAGGGCAAGGCGACCGTCTTGATTTAGAAATATTAAATAATGCAACAAAAAAAAAAAAAAAAAATTCTGAATGTGTGAAATTCGGGTGTTGTTCAGGTTTTTTTTTTTTGTTTCTAGTCAAAGGTGTTTTTCTAGTTTTTTGGAAGCAGAGGTGTTGTTGTTCGATGAGTGTGAGTGGGCTGTTAGGGTTTTAAAATATAAATTCTAAATTAGACAACCTCAAAACAGCAAGTTTTGATCACCTTGATTCAAAACTCTCCGTTTCACCACCCAAAACCAAATTGATATAGCACAAAAACTCACTACTTCACCACCCAAAACCAAATTGATATGGCACCATCTCAAGTCGGATCAGCCTTAAGGCGGTCGCCTCATTGCCCCAAGGCGAGGTCATTTAAAAACAGCCTTGAGGCACCAGCCTCAAGAAAGTGAAGGGATGAGGCGGCTGCCTCAGCCGATTTTAAAACATTGATTTTACCCTTTACTTTAATTGACAAAGAAAAAGAAGATGTAATGTACACATGATTTTAATAAAAGTTTTAACGTGCATGATTTTAATTGACAAAGAGATATGGAGTTCAAGTCATCATTACTGGCCCAAAGCTTCCATAAAAAATATTGAGGAACATCAAAACAAGAATTGAATTAAAAAAAAAAAAAAAAAAGCCCTAAATATTATTATGTAAAGAAAATCAGCTGAAAACAGTGATCTTCAGGTGAATTACAATCCACAATACAATTAGCTAGTAATTATAGTCATAAATTATCCACAGAGAAAATATTTCAAAGTAAATTAAGAAAATGAGCTCATAACATGTGGTTATTGCCCGCTTAAACTATACCCGCCAGATCACTAAAAGGTTACAACTAACAAGTTACAACCTTTGAACCTATCATGGCTACTACTTAATTTTTTGACTTCAGAAATTTCAGATGATACGATTTAACTTCAAAATCATAAAAATCAATGCCAAACTTTCGTGTAATTAAACAAAATAGGCATCTACCAAAAAAAAAAAAAAAAGTTAACAATAAAATGATCCTCGAATCATGATTTCATGGCATCTATCTTCGTAATAAACATAGAAATCAGAATAGATAAGTTAGATCGGGGTCAACGCGAGTGCAGACTTGGACGATTAAACGGAAACCATCAATCAAATCGCATCCAAATATCCAAAAATAATACAATACAAACGAGAGAACAATCCAAACACTATCTATCTGCATTGATTATCAATTCCCAAAACAATAAAAGTGACAAAGAAATTATAAATTTCAGAATGATCAGTCAAAGATACCTAAATTCTAAACCCTTTAATTAACTAATTATCGATTCAAAACAAGAAATTGAGATCAAAACTCGGAAAATTTAATAAAACTAGGAAGAAAATTAAGAGAAAGAGTTGTGACCTCGCTCAACGTAAGCCATCGAAGCTATTCCAGGGTCTTCTCTAACGTCAGGGAAAGAAAGAGACGCCAAAATTATAGAAAAGTAGGGTCTTTTATTTTAACGTCCCCTTACGTGTTCCGTTGGTTTTGATTGGCTAAGCTAACTCATCTCGAGCCTACAGTCAACGTGCCTCTTTCTTATTGGCTTCTAACTTTTTTTTTTTGGGGGGATTAATTGCACAAACATCCCATGATTTTAGATGAAATTGCACATATATTCAAAGTTTCCTTTAATTGCACAAACCTCCCCCGAAAAACGTTGACTAATGGTTTGATTGACATCCAACTTAACGGTTTAGGGGTAAAATTGTATTTTTAAACCTCTCAATAATTAAAACTCACATAATTATGAAACAACCTCAATTAGTTTTTAATTTACCACAATTAAAATCATAAAATAAACCAAAAACTTTTAAAAATTAAATTTGAGTACACTGAAAAAATAAAAAATAAAAGTAAATTTTTTAGTGGGATAATAAAGATGAGTGTTTAGTGGGATTGAATTGGGAGAGAAGAAGAAGATGGTGATTATGACTTGGATTTTGAGATTTTGATAGTGCTTGTTGTGACTTGTGATTGAATTGGGAAGAGGCATGTTTTTGTTGTTCTTAACAGTGACTTTTTTTTTAATCATTTTTTAAAAAAGATTTTTATTGTTTGATTTTGGATATGGTGATGATCGAGAAGAAGATGATGATCATAGATTCATAGAAAATAAATTTTCTTTTTTTTGGCAATGATGACAATTTTGGAACTTGATGGGAGCTTGCTGGGATTGAAATGGGTGAGGTCTATGTACCATCATTGCTTGAGTATTTATTATTTTTTTTTTCATTTTTCATTTAAAATTTTTTTTTTTATTGGTTTCATTGCAATTTTCTCTTTATTTTTAATGTTAAAATAAAAATTATGGGGCATTTTCAACTTTTTAGGATGCAATATTAGTCGAACGTTATATTTATCGGTGGTCAACACTTTACATGAGATGTTTGTGCAATAAAAAGAAAGGTTGAATATGAGTGCATTTTCATCTAAACTCATGGATTGTTTGTGCAATTAATCCTTTTTTTTTTTTTTTTTTCTTTTTTTTCTTTTTTTTTTAAATGTAGGCTTGAGGCAGAGTTCGCTTAATGTAATTTGGGCTTAGGGAGAATTTTTGAAGTAGGTCTTAGAATATTTAAAAGAAAGATAATGTTAACACGTAATAAGAGCATCACCAAAAGACTTTTCAAATGAGAAATTTGTTGAAGTCAAACAAGTCACATCAACATATTTGGCTTCAACAGACTCTTTAAATGAGATTCTTCAAATAAGATTTTACTTCTCTCTCTTCAATATTGAAGAACAACTTCTCTCTCTTTAATTATTATTATATTATTTTTTATATCAAATCATTATTAATATTTGACATCTATATTTTTTTATCTTTTTAATTAAATTCAATTAATATATAATAAGTTTTAATTTATAAATTTTATCATCATAAAAATTATACCATTAGAAAGGTCTCATCTAGATCTTTAAAATGAGACTAATATTGAATATTTAATAATAACATATTATTATTTCTAACTTGAAAAAATTGGAGGGTAATTAGATTTGTTGGGGGGAGGAATTTGAATGTTTTCATTAAAATAATACAAACATATTTCTAATTGAAGAGTCTTTTGGAGGGGTTCCTCTTTTTTTACTCTTCAAATTGCCATATAGGTAAGTAAATAGACATTTGAAGAGTGAAAATAGAAAAGTCTTTTGAAGATGCTCTAACATGTCCTTTTTGCCAAGGAAGTAAATATGGTTATCGGTATATTGAGCATTATAATTTATTAGAAATATCAAGGATAATATGACATCGATTGGATATTCAATGAATATTCCAGTCATACATTTGCATGTCTTGAAATGTAATATCAAAATGAATTTATTTGTGGTTCAAAGACATAAAGTATATTTCCATTTTAATTTGAACAATAATTGGGTGGTTTGGATTTAGCCAAGTCGATGGATATTGTTGATCAGTATGCATAAAAATTTCATATGGCATTTGTAAGGGATGATGATTAAAATTAGTGTAGTAACCATATCTAATATATATGGTATGTTGGAACCTGACCTATCTGTGAATCACTAAAAGATCTATGTCACGTATGTAAAACTAAAATATAATGTAGATAACAATTATACACAAAACATATTCTTAGGATCTGTAGAACTTCAAGATTTTCACAGTTATAATTTAAATAAACTTAAACATACCTTGGTCCATTGCACTTTATCTGGAAAAAGACCAAGTTGGATAAAGACACCCTGTAAAAGAAGTAATATGTGTTTCTCTCTCTTGACCTCTTTTATTTAACGTACTTTTATTGATGGAAATAGAGTACTGATAATTATGTTAGGTAGAGAAATGACCAGACTTCTGTATATTAAGGTTCAAACAGTGTCTTCCATCAAGACACAACTATTCAAAAGAATCACATCTCTTCAATACAAAAGAGTCGCATCTCTTCATAGCCAATATGATTTAAGCATATAAATCATTATTAAACTATGATGTTAAATTATCAGACAAGTAAATTAATATTTCTGATAGTTTATATATCATATGTGTCATGTGGGTCACATTAAATTGTTACATTCTCCCACTTGACCATGTGACATTACATTCGTGGTTTAATAATGTTAGTATATTTGGGTATGGGTTGGACACCCAAATAGAGCCAAGTCCAAGCCCATGTAAATCCCATGTAAAGCCCAAGCATGAGCCCATGCATCAATAACTGCATGAGCAATTTTATGAGTAATTATGCATTAGTTGAAGAAACTGATCAAAACAAGTAAACACAACAAAACAAACGCGGTACTTGGATGTGTGTTTTGGGAAGTCTGAGGTTGTACAGGTGTGCAATATGCAAGAGGCAACAATGGATGTTGTTTGGTGTATTGGGTGCAAAACAGAACATGTTAAAAGTGTATACATGCATGTGCAAATGTGCAATACATAGCATTAACGTGAAACACAGTGAGTGTGTGTGTTCTAGTCTTGGGAGAGACATAAATACAGAGAGAAACACAATGAGAGATGTGGAGAAAATCTGGAGAATTTTCTCCTATCCAACATCAGAGTGTGGGCATATGCATTGTGATCAGAGGGGACTTTCCGATCCCATGATCGTCCTCCGACCGGTGATACGATCCCAGGTGTTTGATCCGCTTCCGCTATAGAGATTCGGATTCCGTATGGTGAACGGTAATGATCCGAATTTCGTTTTGTTTATTTATTATATCGAATTTACTTTCATTGGTATCAGAGCACATGTTTGGGACTGTATTCTGGTAGTATATGCCATGTTAGGATGCTTGTTTATTTATTTATTTATTTTTTGTTTGTAGAACAATAAATGAACACTAATGGCATCACACACATGCAAGTGTTTAATTTCGTTTTTCTGGAATATATGTATGCGTATACATGTTAAATGATGTTCTGGAAATGCATGTTATGTATAAACTTCAAAATTTGGAGAATTTTGAAGAATTGAAGTTATGAAACCCGTAATTGCTTTATAGGGTTTAAAACTCATTGTCATTTTTTTTTATTTCTCTGCGTTCATGGTACCATTAGAGAGATCCTTCCGAGAGCTTTCCAACGATAGGTCATTTGCATAATTCGGATTTGTATCGAGGGAGAAAAACGATTTTGAATATTTTCTATCAAAATCAAAATCTGGAAATTTTTATTGAGTTTGAATATGGGTGAAGAACATGAAGAACATGTTCCACGTACCAATTGAGCGGAGAGTGCACCTCACCTTTAACCCAAACGTCATAACCGTTGGAATTTTTGGATTCACCATGACAATACGAGTCAAATGGTTGTGGTCCCGAAATCGAGAAACGTCAAGAAGGCAGCGAGTGTTTCTCACGCGCCTCTGGTGAGAGTGGGGATGGCACAGAAGTTATTTATGTGGCTATGCTTCACTCACATGTTTCACTCAGAGAGTGACACTTGTAAAAGGTTTTGTGCATGTGACAAAACATAAGATATATGGTCTACTAAGAAAGTGACATGTGTCAAGAGCTTTTCATGTGGCAATGAATCAACCATGTGTTCTATTATGAATATGCCACCTGTCACATAGAAAACAAAGGAATTTTCCGGTAACGGTTTCCGGAGTGGTTTTCGGTTGTGGATTTTCCAGTGACGGTTTTCGAATTAATTTCTGGTTACGAATTTTCGGGTAAAGGTTTCTGAAGTGGTTTTCGATTGTGGATTTTTCGGTAAAGGTTTTCGAAGTGGTTTTCGGTTGCAGATTCTCCAGTGACGGTTTCTGAAGTGATTTCTAGTTATGGATTTTTCGGCAAAGGTTCCCGAAGTGATTTTCGATTGTGGATTTTCCGGTAAAGGTTTCTGAAGTGGTCTTCGGTTGTGGATTTTCCAATGACGGTTTCTGATTGCGGATTTTCCGGTGATGGTTTTTGAAGTGGTTTCCAGTTGCAGTTTTTCTAGTGATAGTTTCCGAAGTGATTTCCGATTGTGGATTTTTCGGCAAAGGTTTCCGAAGTGGTTTCCAGTTGTGGATTTTTTAGTGATGGTTTTCGAAGTGGTTTCCGGTTGTGGATTTTCCGACAAAGGTTTCCTGTTGTGGTTTTTCCAGTGATGGTTCCGAAGTGGTTTCCAATTACGGATTTTTTGGTAAAAGTTTTCGAAGTGGTTTCCAGTTGTGAATTTTCCAGTGACGGTTTCCTAAGTGGTTTCCAGTTACAGATTTTCTGGTAAAGGTTTCCGAAGTGGTTTTCAATTGCGGATTTTTCGGCGAAGGTATCCGAAGTGGTTTTCGGTTGTGGATTTTCTAGTGACGGTTTTCGAAGAGGTTTCCGGTTGCGGATTTTTCGGTGACATTTTTTTTGAAGCAGTTCCTGAATGTTGTTTCCGACTACGGTTTCCTATGTGGTGTCCAATGACGATTTTTGACACGGATTTCAATGACGGAATCCGACACGGATTCCGATACAGTTTCCACTAACTGGTTTTTCCAGAGACGGATTTTGATGTGGTTTCCGATCAAGGTTTCCAGGATGGATTCCGGTGATGGTTTCCAATAAAGTTTCTGGTTACGGTTTCCGGTGATAGTTTTTTCTACGTAGATTCCAATGACGGTTTCCAGTATGTTTTTGGTGATAGATTTTGACACGGATTCCGTTGACGGTTTCTATTGTGTTTTCTGGTTATGTTTTTTGACACGGTTTGCAGTGTAGTTTCCAATTACAGTTTTCGGTACGGATTCCAATGATGGTTTCTAGTGGCATTTTCGGCCAACGTGGAATTTTCCTGTTAAAATTTTGATCATCGAAATTTAGCTTTAGTGGGAGCTATATGGAAATACGTTCGATTAAAATTCTCCATCCAATTAATTATGCAATTGGGAATTAAAAAAAAAAAATTTCATTAGAATGTGCATTGGAATTTGGAAATGTACAATGTTATTAAAAGACAAAAGTTTCTAAGTGTCTTAGAAAATTTTAGAATAAATTTGTATCTTCTCATATGTCTTAATGGAGAAGATTTTATGAATCTTATTAATGACATATAGCCGTAGTCAATTTGGACTCGAACTTTTTATGTGGAGAGATGTAGTGGATAGTCTTTTAATGAAATTTCCCAAAGAGTTATTAGATCTATAAAGTTGGAAAAGCTAGAGTAAGGTACCACGATGTATTTTGGTCAAATAGCGTATGAACTAGAAATCGTAGAGGAGCGCCACATTCTTGGGAATGTGAGGCGATCTACTACATCCGCAATGAATATTCATAGTGCTAGGCACATGAGTTATTGCACACGCGATAGAGAACCAATATTTGAGAAAATGGCAATTAAATGAGTTGTGAAGACTTAAAAGTCTTTCTTAGTGGTGGTCATTATGAATATGAGAAGTAAGAATGAATACCATGCAAAGCCCCATATTTTAGAAAGCATTAATATTTTATAAACCGTTCTCTAGTAAATATTTTTGTTTATTTACTTTGTAGTAAGAATCGGTTTGACCCATAAAATGTTTCTAAGGACTTGTGCATTGTATTCTTCTGTTATTTATAATCACTTGTCTTTAGGAATTCTAAATTGTTGAGTACAATATTAGAATTATAATTTTGCGCAAAGTACTGAATTTATAATGATTAAATTTTTGGAAACGGAAGATGATTAGACACTTGACGACCTTTTCAATTCAGTACCTTAAATTATTTTATCATATTTTCGGTTTGTGTTTGCAGCAAAAATAAATGTGTGTATTTTTTGGAAGTTAATATGCTTGCATAGTAGATTGTATGTCTCTACAAAGTTTAGCATAAGATATAGATTATATATATCTAAAATATTGTGGCCAATTTGAAAGTGATAAACTAAATCGTGTAATCTAGGGAATAGATACAATAAGATTTAGTGTATTTTAAGAGTAAGAAGCTCTTGAGACTAAAACATGAATCATGATTGAACCTCGGCATAGTACTTATTTGCTCGACATACAAGATGTGAAGGCTTATCAAGCTAGAAGTTAAATTACTCGCATTATGTTGCGGAGTAACTTAAATAGTAGCCTCACATATGTGTTTGATAAGTACAATGAGATTTAAGTGAAGTGACTTACCTTTACAAGTTTGGCTTGAAGGACAATTTTAGTAGTATTTTGAGTACTAAAATTTTAGTTGGTACGGTATCAAGTTTTGAGTACTTACAAGAAGCGCCAAAATTAGTGGCAGCCTCCAATAAGGATATAAAACATGATACACCGACTAAACGATCTGATCTCTTTTGATAGTTGGAATATATAAAATTAATCTGACACGTATTGATCGCGTCATTTCGGTAGTAGAAGATGAGCGCTTAAAGAGGCGGCTTAGGCTTCTAGCCAATTTTATATGAAAGATTCCAACTTGTACAAAACTTTTAGTTTTGAGCATATTAGTGGAAATAGATATTTCCAAAAGGGGAAAAGAATCTTGTCATAGCCATTTATTCTTAGATTGAAATATGCAAGAAGTTGAGGGATAACGAATTGAGGAAAGACAAAACTAAAATAACTTGTTACAATTGTGACAAGCTGGGTCTTTTTTGCTCGTGAATGCATAGAGTCGAAAAGCGTAAAACCCAAAACTCAAGAATTTGTTAAGTTATGCTAAAGTTTATGGCTAGGTATTTTCCTTCTAAATCTCGTTCTTTGTGGACGGTGGATAAGTGAAAATATACCATCCAATAAGAAACTGTAAAGCATACGTTGAGTAAAGTTAGATTATTAGAAGCAATATGTATATGTGTTAGAGCAATTTTGGAGTTAAATACCTACAAATTGGGTTTGCATGGTAGCTTAAATTTGTACTCCATGATGTTCTAATATACACTTGAGATCTAACTGGGTTTTAGTGTCCGCAGTTGTCCTCATTGATTGGGTTATCGTTAGTAATCATGATGGTTGTATGAATATTATTTTATCAAATTATATTCATATGGTACTTAATAGTTGATTAATGGTTTCATGATATTATACGTCAGTTTGGACAGTTATAATAATATTTGTTTTTCAATCATTGAAATGGTGATGATGCTGATATTTTGACATGCTAAATTAAGTCTTGTTGGACTAGATAGATTGAGTATATCAGTCAAAGGGGACTAATTGGACTCATTTATCTAAAAAGTCATGCAAATTCTCTAGCAAGAAAAACAACTAGAAAACCATTCAGTAAGGAACTAGTTTATGAATTCCATTGCAACTAATTCATTAAAACATTTGTGATTGAATGAGTGTAAAGGCTAGACATGAAATTTTAATATCTAGTTATATTCATTGATATCTTTAGACGTCTCGATTATATATATTTGATCTGCCATGAATCTAAAGCATTGGTTGCAATAGATTGTTTGGTTGATGATCAAATTAGATAATAAACTTTTGAGTTTAAAGAGTAATCCGAGTACATAAATATCTTTCTGAATGGTTCAAGGAATTGTTTAGCAAGAAAGATATAGAAAGATATTTATTTATTCCTAAGACTGCAGCAAATTAGTATAGCGGAAAAGAGGAATAAAATACTATTGGAAATGGTTAAGTCTGTGATGGCGCAAGTAAATTTTTAATATCTTACTAGAAGATAGCTTAATTGATTGTTGCCAACTGAATCATGTTCCACTAGATTAGACACTTCCACACCTTATGAATTATAGGCAGGTAGTTAGCCTGGTCTGACTAATCTACAACCCATGGAGTATGTAGGTTGTGTTTATTATCCATCTTAGAAATGAGAAATTAGATGCAAGAAAAGAATCATATCTTTGTTTGATATTCTGTGCACTCTAAAGGATAAATAAATGATGGTGTACAATTTGATAGAAGTGTGACTGAATTATAATCACAAGATGTCATTATTAGAGAATGAATTTCTTAGTAGAAGCGAGTTTAATATAAATATCTGATTTTAGGAATTGGATGATCTGTGTTAATACGCAAGTGGCGGTAAATTAAAACCTAACTTGATCCTCCATTCCTAGTGGGAGTGGAATTTTACATGGATCTTCCATCTCTAGTGGGAGTGGAAGTCTACACCCTAGTGGGAGTGAAACAGCTGTTGTATCAACTACCGTGATAATTTACCGACTCGTCATAATCATAAAATTATCTCATGACATCTTTCGGAGATTGAATGGGAAGATTTAATGATTACTTCACTTGATAGAGATAAGCCAAGAATATTTTTAGAATTGAGCTATCACTTCTATCTACTAAGAGAATATATGAATAAAAGCAATGGAAGAAGAGATGGAGTCTAAAAAAGTGATCATGTCTGGGACTTGATTCACTTACCGCCTGGTCATTAGGCCATTGTGAACGTATAGGTTTCACACATCGTACGTAAGACGGAAAGTACTATTGAGAGGTATGAGGCGCAATTGGTTGCAAGTGAAGAAACTTATTCTCTTGAAGTAAAGTTTTCTTCCATATGCATTTTTCTAGCACTAGTCACATGAACCTGAAATTACATCAGTGGATGTAAATATTGTACTTCTCGATAGAGAACTAAAGGAATAGATTTACATGGAACATCCTGTAAATTTTGTTTCAAAAGACCAAGAGCGCACAAGTGTGCTTGCTTAATTAATGTATGGTTTGAAACAATCCTCTAGTAAGTGGTATTTTTGATTTCATCAAGCTGTAATGTCTTACAGATTAATGATGACTAAAGATAGCCATGGTAAGTACACTAAAAGGTTGAAGATAATTTTTATATTATCTATATCTGTGGACTATATGTTTTGGCTAGAAATAATGAAGAGTTTGTAAAATCATAATGAAATAGTAATTCTCAAGTTTTATTGAGATTTTATATAAGCAACATGGCTATATATATATATTAGGAGTGAGAGTTGATTCAAAATGAGCAATTTCAAGCTCATAGATACTCCATTATGAAATCACAAACTCTTAGCCTCAATATGTACCCTGAAACTCCATAACATCAAGGAATTGATGTCAAGTTCTTAATGTTAGTATCATACAGAGTCTCATGTACATTGTGATATGTACAAAGTCTATCATTAGTTACGCCGTAAGATTGGTGAGTGTGCACCAATATAATCCTAGATTACAGCATTGAGATGTTATCAAGAGGATTATGACATACCTTGAAAGTGCGGCTAACTACTTAGTGTACATTGTGATATGTACAAGACTCAATAGAAATTATGCCACAAGATTGGTGAATGTATACCAATATAATCCTAGATTGACAGGATTGTGACATAACTTTAATAGTAAAGAAATTACTATTTATGCTAGCATATTTACACACATAATGTAATAGAAATATGTCGTCAGGTTGAGACCGGCATTCTTACACGTGCGGTCGCCTCAGTTGCAGAGATAGCAGACTGAGATGAGATACATATATATTAGAGAATATGTAGGATATATTCTCGTGGAGCTAATGTATATGAATTTGTTGCCTTGACTGGGTCAAGATGAGGTTCACAATAAATATACAAATATTTTAGAACCGATCGTGATAGACCCCACTATCATTGATACTTGATCAAGCCAGATATGAGGTCTTAATGTGGCGCCGAAGAGAGGCGAGCTTTTAAGAACCCAGGTTAGTCACGAGAGTTGTGACTAGACTAAGATCTGTATAGTGAATAATATAAAGACATATGCATTCTTATTTAGAATGAAATTCACTGTAACACGCGTTTCATACTGTGTGTGCTATAAGTGACCGATATGGAAAATGAGAGAATGAATCCATGCTTCCTCATTGTGTAAGTTCCATTGAAGTTTTACATAAACTTCAAACGGTGTCCTCATGACCATTCACTCTATCTTGAAGTGACAGGATAATGTTAGCACCTTTAGCCTGTTATTTCTATGGCTATGATAATTCAGCATATGGGGCACGTCTAAGGTAGCAGTTGTTTTAGAGACCGAGAGATAAAGATGGAATGGGAAGATTTAATGAATTTTTATCTGACTTATGTATTCACTGGCCGGCCAATTGTATTTGGAGATACAATTGTGAATACATGAAATGTGATAAAGTCAAACATAGCTTTTTTTTTTTAGGGATTAAGTATGCTTTGGACTGATAAAAAATTATAAAATTAAATCTAGGATACAATAATGAACAATGTTATCTCTTGTAAATAGAGAATTTACAATTGAGATTTGAGATTGTTAGCTCCCTTTTATATACATTGATTGTTCATAGGTCACACAATGCATTAATCCGTATGAACACTTTGTTGATGATAATGATGAGTGTTTAAAGTCTCAAAGACTCCTCTGTATATATATCACATCTTATGCCATTTGGGGAATGAGAGATGTTGATTAATAATGTTGCACCCATGATGGGCTTGTGGTAACTTAACTGTGTTGGCCCCACTTGTGAGAGTGGGAGATGTTAGTATATTTGGGTATGGGTTGGACACTCAAGTAGAGCCAAGTCCAAGCCCATGTAAATCCCATGCAAAGCCCAAGCATGAGCCCATACATCAATAACTGCATGAGCAGTTTTATGAGTAGTTATGCATCAGTTGAAGAAACTGATCAAAACAAGTAAACACAACAAAACAAACGTGGTACTTGGATGTGTGTTTTGGGAAGTCTGAGGTTATGCAGGTGTGCAATATGCAAGAGGCAACAATGGATGTTGTCTGGTGTATTGGGTGCAAAACAGAACATGTTAAAAGTGTATACATGCATGTGCAAATGTGCAATACATAGCATTAACGTGAAACACAGTGAGTGTGTGTGTTCTAGTCTTGGGAGAGACATAAATACAGAGAGAAACATAATGAGAGATGTGGAGAAAATCTGGAGAATTTTCTCCCATCCAACATTAGAGTGTGGGTATATGCATTGTGATCAGAGGGGACTTTTCGATCCCGTGATCGTCCTCCGACCGGTGATACGATCCCAGGTGTTTGATCCACTTCCGCTATAGAGATTCAGATTCTGTATGGTGAACAGTAATGATCCGAATTTCGTTTTGTTTATTTATTATATCGAATTTACTTTCAAATAATATATATGTAATGTGCATAATAATATTAGGTTAAATCCTCTGTTATTGCTACAACATTATATCACGGTTAAAAAGAAAAAATAATGAGAGTCATGGCGGTTGTAAGTCATTGTTTCGACATTGTCCCTTTCAAGTACCACTTCATTAATTTTCTACTTAACATGATCTGTAATGAGATTTATAATAATGGTCCAACTTTAATGTCTTTGTTAAAGACAATTCCTATTATCATTCATCAAATTCAATCATGTATACAAAATAGAAAGTAGGATAAATCAGAAACAAATAAATGAGCTTAGAGTGTCAATATTATTAAAAACATAAAAAAGTCATAATACAATTATCAATAATGACACTCCAATAATACCTATTCTTTCAACATGCTTAATAAATGTCTTTGGTGCTAACCCTTTGGTTAATGGATCTGCAATCATAAGATTTGTGCTAATGTGTTGAATTGACACTCTTTGTTTCCGAACTTCTTCTTTGACGGCAAAGTATTTTATCTCCATATGTTTAGCACCCTTCGAATACTTGTCATTCTTAGAGAAGAAAACTGATGCGGCATTATCATAGTAAATTTTCAGCTGCCTAGCAATATTGTCGACTATCTCAAGTTTTGAAATAAAGTTCCGCAACCATAATCCTTGAACGGTGGCCTCAAAGCACGCCACAAATTCACTCTCCATAGTGGATGCAACAATGACGGACTGCTTCGCACTTTTCCATGAAATTGTTCCTCCGGCTAAAAGGAACAAATAGCCAAATGTGGATTTCCTAGTATCGACACATCCAGCGAAATCTGAATCTGAATATCCAATCACCTCTAGTTGATCAAATCTTCAATAAGTGAGCATGTGATCTTTCGTTCCTTGCAAGTATCTTAAAACTTTCTTTGCATCTTTCCAATGATCCAATCCTGGATTACTTTGATATCTGCCCAACATCCCGACAGCAAAACTGATGTCTGGTTTGATACAAGTCTGTGCATACATTAAGCTCCTAACAATGGATGCATGAGGAATCCTCTCCATTGGTTTGTGTTCCAGTTCATTCTTTGGACATTGTATAAGGCTAAATTTATCTCCCTTCTGAATTGGAACAACACTGGTTGAACATTTTTCCATCTTAAATCTCTCTATAACTTTATTTATGTATGCTTTTTGAGACAATCCTAATAGTCCTTGTGATCTATCACATAATATTTCAATTCCAATCACATAGGTTGCCTCTCCCATATCTTTTATTTCAAAGTTCTGAGAGAGAAATTTCTTGGTTTTGTGCAACAAACCAAGATTATTAGAGGCAAGCAAAATATCGTCAACATATAAAACCAAAAAAATAAACTTGCTCCCACTAACCTTCATATATATATACACTGATTAACAGTGTTTTCTTTAAATCCAAAAGAAGTTATGGTATTATTAAACTTAATATACCACTGTCGGGAAGCTTGTTTAAGCCCATATATTGACTTCTTTAGCTTACACACCATATGTTCCTTTCCTTTAATTGGAAAGCCATCAAGTTGGTCCATGTAAACCTCTTCTTCTAAATCCCCATTCAAAAAAGCAGTTTTCATATCCATTTGATACAACTCTAAGTCATAATGAGCCACCAATGCCATAATAATTCTAAGAGAGTCCTTTTTAGAGACTGGTGAAAATGTATCTTTATAATCAATGCCATCTTTCTGAGCAAAACCTTTGGCTACAAGTCTGGCTTTATGTCGTTCTATATTACCCTTTGAATTGCATTTGGTATTAAAAACCCATTTACACCCAACTCTTTTACAACCTTTTGGCAACTCAACAATATCCCAAACTTGATTTTGATCCATAGATTTAAGCTCATCTCCCATGGCATCAATCCATTTAGCAGAATTAGCACATTTTATGGCTTGTGAAAATGAAACTGGATCATTATCAATTCCTAAATCGAATTCTGACTCTTGTAGATAAACCACATAGTCATTAGAAATAGTAAATCTCCGTTCTCTTTCTGATCTTCATAATGTTATTCATTGCAACTCAACTATTGCAGGCTCATTATTGGCAAGTTCTTCAGGGACTTCGTTTGTTTGATGTTCTTAACTATTGTTAGACTGTACAACAACAGTAGGAACATTATAGAAGGTATGGGTAAATGAACTTCTACCCTTACTTCTTAAATAACCATATTGCGTGGTTCTCCACTCCCACCAGTCTCACCATTCTCAATGAACCTAGCATTTCTAGTTTCTACAATTCTTGGACTATGGCTAGGACAATAAAATCTATACCCCTTAGATTTTTCAGGATAACCAATGAAGAAACCACTAGTTGTCCTTAAATCTAATTTCTTTTCATGTGGATTGTAAATTAATCTTACTTTTGCCGGGCAACCCCAAACATGAAGGTGCCTTAAACTTGGTTTCTACCAGTCCAAAGTTCAAAGGAGTCTTTGAAACTGCTTTACTAGGAACTCAATTCATTAAATACATAGCGGTTTTTAATGCATATATCCACAACGATATGGGTGAAGAAAAGTAACTTAACATACTCCTAACCATATCCATCAATGTATGGTTATGTCTTTCTGCAACACCATTTTGTTGCGGTGTGCCTGGCATAGTGTATTGAGCACATATGCCATGACTTTCAAGGAATTTAGCAAACCGATCGGGACATTGCCTTGATTCATTATACTTTCCATAATATTCACCCCCTCTATCTGACCTAACAATTTTCACCCTTTTATCTAATTGCCTCTCAACTTCTTAAATGAATACCTCAAGGGCATCCAATGATTGAGATTTTTCTTGTAATAAATAAATATAACCGTAACGTGAAAAATCATCAATAAAGGTGATGGAATATTTTTCTCCACCAAAAGATGGAACATCAAAAGGTCCACATATATCAGTGTGTATTATCTCAAGAAACTATGTGCTTCTTGTAGCTCATTTCTTAGTATGTTTAATTTGTTTTCCTTTGATATAATCTATACACATTTCTAGATCAGTAAAATCCAATTTTGGAAGGATTTCATTTTCCATTAATCTTTCCATTATTTCTTTGGATATGTGACCTAAACGTTTATGCCACAAGTAAGCAAAATTCTTATTAACCAAACCACGTTTGAAACCAACATTACGATGCGAGGTCAGTAAAGTTTCAACAAATAAATTATAAAGATTAAACTTATACAATCCATTACATAATATGCCAGAACCAATAAGTTCATTATTCTTAAACAAACTAAAAGATCCAAAACCAAACTTAAAGGAAAATCCTACTGTGTCAAGTTTTGGCAAAGAAACTAAATTGCGAGAAAATGTGGGTACATAAAGGGTTTGAAACAAATCTAAATAATGCCCAGTACCTAAAAGCACACGATAAGTGCAAATGCCTTCAACTGGAGCTTTGTCTCGATTTCCCATGAACACAAAGTTTTCATTTGGGTTTATAGTTTGGATCGTAAGGAATCTCTACATCGTATTGGAAATGTGAGTTGTTGAGCCGGAATCAATCCACCAAGTATTAAAAGGAACCTCAGTTAAGTTTGATTCAAAACATACAAAAGCACAAGGCTTACCTTTCTTTTCAAACCAAGTGTTACGTTTCAGGCAATCCTTCTAATAGTGTCCAACTTTCTTGCAAAAGCGACACTTATCATTCTTGTATTCCTTTTTATGGATTTGAGCAGCTTTAGAGGATTCATTTAATTAATGTAATCCTTTCTTCTTGCTTTTTCCAGGCTTCTTTTTAGAACTCTTTCCAGCTTCTTGATGGTTTACAAAATGAACAGAATGAGTCTTTTGATTTTTTAACCTTGTCTCCTCTTGAACAAGCATACTAGCCAATTCATTAACACTCCACTTGTACTCAATATAGTGTTGTAGTTCATCTGAAATGGCCCATATTGTTCAGAAGGCAAGGAATTAAGTATGAATTGCACTAAAAAATACTCATCCACATTCATTCCCAAAGTCTTGAGCTTTGCCACTAAATTTGTCATCTCAAGAACATGATCATGCATGGTACGTGAACCATCATATTTCATGTTGGTTAGGTTACTCATTAATATATCAACAAGAGACTTGTCGGCCTTTTGAGATCGTTCTTCCACTAATTTCATGAATTCTTTAGCATTTTCAGTTGTTGGAAAAACAGACTTGATGTTGTTTGCAACTGTCATTCGTATAAACATCTAGCTTAATCTGTTTGATTTTTCCCAAGCTTTATGGAAAGCTTTTTGATAATTATTGCTTGTATCAGTAATTGCAGTAGGTTTCTCTACTTGTAGTGCTAAATCAAGATCCAAAACACCTAAGTGGAATTGGACTTATTCACACCAATCAGAGAAATTCAACCCATTAAATAAAGGAACAGATAAAGCATGCGAATGAAGTGAAACAAGAGCAGATACTGCAAATTTATAAAATATTCATAAAACACATAAATCAGATTCAAATAAAATAAACAGTAAGTGTATATTTAAGTTCTCCTTTGGGTGACACTAAGGCCCTGTTTGATTTTTCCACTTAACACTGAATGACACTTAATGTGTTTCATTCAGTTATTTTGTTTTTTTAAGTGTTAAAATCACTTAATGACCACCTAAAACCACTTGTTTTGAAAAGTGAATTTTTTTCACTTTTCACTTAACACAAATCCAGGAGAATTTAATACCAAGTTTTACTTCCAAAACTATCCTCACTAATTTAATCTATTTTCAATTTTGTCTTCTGTTAAAGCCCTAATTGTATTTATACTTTTTTTTTTCTTCTCATGTAAAGAACTTTAGCATCAGAAAACCTAGCTGCTTGAAAACATAAAAAATTGGAGACAGATTTTCCTAGCATATTCTGGTAAGGACTCTTTCTTTCTTTTTCTATAATTTGATAATTAGTTTTATTTTAGACAGATTTTGTTATGAGATTTTTTTTTTTTTTTGGGTTTTGAGATGTTAATTTTAGTAAGAAAAAAAAGTTATCTATATATATAACCATCAATTGATGCATTACGTGATTCCTCTTTTTGGGCTTTCCATGTTTTTCTTCTCATTTTCTCTGTGCTTATTTGTCTCTGTTTTCTGTTTTTGCCTCCTTGGTCTTTGTTTAGTGCCGACTTGTTGCGGGCGTTGGTCCCCTGCCTTTTGTACTTCTTTCCTTTTGTACTTCTTGCCTTTTGGCTGCTTGAATGAATTTGATTGTTCAAAAAATAAAATTGATATTTGTTTGTCTGACATGATATTTGTTTTAATTTGCCTAGTGGCAATTGTTTTTTTTTTTGAAAGGCAAAAAGAATATTATTGAAAAACCCGCCTGCACTCAGCCTAGGCACAACCAACAACAAAGAGGCGCACTGAACACGCCACACCACAACAAAGGCACAACCAGTAGAAAGAAAACAAGCAAGAAAACAGAAACTCAACAAGAAAGGCAAAACAGAAGCCAGAAGAACACAAAAACTGCAAAGAAGAAACGCAGACCGCAGCCCAAACACATCAAAGGACTGCGACAGAGGCACACAACCGAAACTCTGTCGCTGCACTTTGACAGAGCAGCCAACAAAAAAGAGCAAAAACACCCAAACCACCACAACACTGCCCCATCAGGAAAGATTCTAGTTCAGCAAGACGTCC
The DNA here is from genome assembly GCA_008009225.1 of Acer yangbiense. Taxonomy (NCBI): domain Eukaryota; kingdom Viridiplantae; phylum Streptophyta; class Magnoliopsida; order Sapindales; family Sapindaceae; genus Acer; species Acer yangbiense. The sequence continues at coordinate 12,093,306 of CM017770.1, forward strand.
CCACCCCCCGCACCTATTTTTGCGAAATCATCTGCTAAGATGTTCGTTTCTCTAGGATTGAACTCAACAGAAATCTGCCCCAACCTGTTTAAAAAGCCTTTGATTTCCAGAATTTGCTGCAGAAAACTCCAATCTCCCACACCATTGCTATTGAACCACGCCACTGCCTGCTTGCAGTCACTTACCACCACAATCTTCTTCCTATTCAACTCTGGTCTAGACACACAAAGAGAACAAGCTCTAGCAATAGCCATCAACTTCGTAGAAATGTTGTCAAGAATCCCTACAAACTCAGAGAAAACACACAAAACATTACCACCACTGTCCCGCAGCACCCCCCTATACCTGCATGCCCTGGCGCACCTCTAGCGGACCCATCAACGTTAAACTTTTGAGATTCCGAAACCGGCGGAATCCACACCTTAGGATTAGGGATTTTGAATCTTTTCACATCAATACACCTCTCCGCAATATTCAACAAAATCAACATAATTGGATCCGAAGATCCTTTTCCGATATACTTAAACCACCACCCAACACGAAATTTCACCATATCCATGGCCTGAAAGATAGGAATTTGAACATCCTTAAAAACCTTCTCATTCCTAGACTCCCAAATAGTCCAAGTTACTGTAAAAAACAGGGAACTCCAAGCTCTAGCAGCTGACCTGTCAAGACAAAAACTAGGCCAACACAACCACCAATCCACTATCGACTCTGAAGAACAGCTGCTCACATTCCACCACTTCATGCAACTACCCCAAAGCTTCCACGCCCACTGGCATTGGAGGAAAAGGTGATCGATGGACTCCTCCGAAGCCCCACATAAATGACACACCAAACTGTTATCAGACAACAATTCAAAGCGCTTCAAAACTTCCATAACAAGAACTCTTCCATGTAACAATTGCCACACAAAAATTTCAATTTTTGGAGGACATATACTCTTCCAAATCCTCCTATAACCATCCGATTCCCCCGAAAAAATCTGCTCAAGATTCTTCCACACCGATTTAACAGAAAACTGCCCTGTAGAACAAAAGGACCACCCAACTGAATCCGAAACTGAATCTCGAATAACTACACTATCCAAACACAACCTAAAAGAAGCCCATTGATCCCTCTCCCAATTAAAGCATGGTCTCCTCAAATTAATAGTCTAGTTCCAACTATCACCACATATACTACCATAGTCCCTTACACACCCGAATTTATTTGAGGCTAGAAAGAAAATCCTCGGAAACGCTTCCTTCAGACACACACCATCAACCTTTATATCCTCCCAAAGACGAACTCTATCCCCCCTGCCAACTATAACTTGCAGCCTATCCTCCATCACCTTAGCAACCTTCGAACCTTGCTCAAAAAGCCCCCTACCGCTTTAACAAAAAATGAGCTAGACGGACCCCCATTCCAATTCCATCTAATAGCATTCACAGGAACATTATATTTTGCACAAATCACTCTTTTCCACAGCGTTGTCTCTTTCTTTCCGAACCTCCACACCCACTTAGCCAACAAACCTTTATTCTTATCCAGCACGGTACCTATACCAAGCCCCCCATTCTCCTTACTTCTACATAAGATATCCCACTTCATAGCATGCAATTTCCTCCTCTCACTCCCATCACCCCAAAAGAAATTACGCTGCAACCTTTCTATGCTCTTAGCAACCCCAACCGAAATTTTGAAAACCGACATAAAGTAAATAGGGATACTAGACATGATAGCTTTAATGAGAACCATTCTACCCCCTTTATTGAGAAACATCTTCTTCCAAGGTGCCATTCGCCTCTCAATGCGTTGCACAAGGTCTTTCCAAAACAACTTAGACACCGGACGACCCCCAAGAGGGAGCCCCAAATACGTAATCGGGAGAGAACCTTTAGCACATTTAAAAACCTCAGCCCAGTTAATATTCCTCTCCCCACCCTTCCCAATCATCACCACACAAGACTTCCTGAAATTAATACGAAGCCCTGAAGCAACCTCAAAACATCTCAAGATTCTTCGAACATTCACAAGAAAATCCGCTCTAGGTTAGAGAAAAAGAATCGTGTCATCTGCAAATTGCAAATGAGACACCTGAATATCCTCATTCCCAAAGGAAACACCTCTCATCATATCCAAAGTCTCTACTTTCTTAAAAAGAGCACTCAATCCCTCCACCGCCACATTAAATAAAAAAGGAGATAGAGGATCCCCCTGTCTGAGCCCCTTCTCAATCCCAAATTCCCTAGTAGGGCTACCATTAACCAACACCGAAATCCTAGGGGTAGAAATACAATAACTCATCCATTGTCTCCATTTCCTACCAAAACCCATATCACCCAAAATATCATCCAAAAATTTGTGATCTACACTATCATACGCCTTTTCAAAGTCTAACTTGACCATTAAATCCCCCACTTTATTTTTCTTCCAATGATGAATAATTTCTTCCGCAATGACGAAACCATCCAAAATTTGACGGTTTTTCACAAAGGCCATTTGCGTTTCTCCCACAACTTTCTCAATAATCCTTCTCATTCGGTTGGCTAGGACCTTAGCTAGAATCTTGTACAGGGATCCCACCAGACTAATCGGTCTGAAATCTTTCATAGTCTTAGGTTTGATACATTTTGGAATAAGAGCTATGAAAGAGCTATGAAAGACCTATTTAACTCATTTACCTCCTTCCCATCACGATGAAACTCCTCCAAAAAATTCATGAAATCCCCACTAATAATCGACCAATTCTCTTTTATGAAATTCAAGTTAAAACCATCAGGGCCCAGCGCTTTATTTCCGTCACAGCTATCAAGCGCCACCCTAACCTCATCAACACTAAACATCTCCTCTAAAGAATCCCTATCCACTTCAGAAAGCTTCTTAAGGGGAAGACCCCTAACTTTAGGACGATTCCACGAGACATTCTTGAAATGCCTCTAAAAAAAATCTGCCAATCCATTAGAAACCTCCTCTGGCTTTGTTCTTATCACCCCGTCGAAAGCTATATTTTCAATAAAATTCATTCTACGACGCCCAGAAGCCACACAATGAAAAAACCTAGTATTACAGTCACCCTCTACTAGCCATTTCACCCTTGAATTCTGCCTCCACAGCTGCTCCTCACGCCTAAGCTGCTTCCAAAGATCAGAAACAACCTCTAATCTTTCCTTTCTCAACCCTTCTGACCACCCCTTACTGATTGCCTCTTTATCCAAACTAACCAATCTATCCTCAATCTCCTTAGTAGTAGCTTTTTCTTTCACATTTGCTGCTGCCCATCTCTTAACTCTACCTTTAGCATTTCTCAGTTTCATCTGCAAAATTCCACTACTAGGACCTGTTACCTTTTTAGCCACCCAATCCTTTTTTATAGAATCCATTAATGCTCTCTCTTCCAACCAAACGTTATTAAACCTAAAAGGACTTGGTCCCCAAAAAACAGGAGACATACCCAAACATATGGCCGAGTGATCCGAAATCGTTCTCGACACTCTAGTTTGCTCTAGATTAGAGAACTAAGACATCAAGATTGGGGACACCAGAAACCTATCCAATCTCGCCCACGAGCCCCCCACTTTGTTATTAACCCAAGTTAAATCCCCACCCCTTAATGGAATATCAACCACCTTCGCCTGGAGTATGAAGTTATTGAAAGCCGTCGCCGACCATTTATTGAATTCCACCCCCCCCCCCCCCCCCCCCCCCCCCCCCCCCCCCCCCCCCCCCTTTCTCTCAGATTCATATAAAACTGTATTGAAATCCCCTCCAATACACCACGGGATTGGAAAAGACTGCTGCACCTGAAGAATGTAACTCCATAATTCTTTTCTCTCCTTTTCCACGTTAGGCGCATGCACATTACACAAGACAACCTCTTTTCCAAATTTATTCAAAACTCCCACCAAAATAATGCACCATTTATTCGAAATACAATCCGTAATGGAAACAAGGTCCTCATTCCACATTGATAACAACCCCCCTGTAGAACCTTCTGCATCCACAGCTACACCTTTATTATAAAACACTCCTCCCAACTGTCTACTAATCCTCTTGTCCATAGACCCCAACTTTGTCTCTTGCAAGAAAAACACTGCAGGTTTGAGCTCCAACACCACACTTCTAACCTTCCTTCTTTTGACCTCCTTCCCCAAATCCCTTAAATTCCATGAGAGAGCTAACATTGAGAGGTAACAATCCCCACCCAACCCCACGCCAAAACAGCTACTCATCTACTCTACACTCATCCTCCATTTCCTTCATCGACACATACTCAACAATCTCATCTTCTTTACCGTTATAGTCAAAACCAAGAGCTGCACCTGTTTCTAAAACTTTTGTCACCTTCTCTTCCGTATTCCATGAATAAACGCTGCTGAAATTTTCATTCCCCATCTCCGGTTCCATACTAGAACCTTCTTGAGCCCTCCTAGCACTAGAATCACGATTGACATCCTTAACAGCCCTCCTATTTTCAATAATTTTTGAAATTTCCTCATCCAAATTCCAAATAACTCTCTTAGATTTACCCTTGTAACCCTTTTCAGAATTGACTTTAAGCCCTCTAGTAATCATTGGATGGGACTTTATAGAAGAAGAAGTTTGCTTACCTCTTGAAGACTTCGACAAATTTTCCTTCAATTCTCCGCTGTGCCTTCTGCCATGAACGGCTGCCACTTGCTGCCGATTCTCCCCATTGTGCCCAGAAAACTCCTCGATTGTCATCACTTCCTTCTCTGGGCTTCGGTTCTCCATTCTGCCTCATAGGTTCCTCAAATCTACTATTAAATCAATTCCTCTGTCTGATTCCAATTGAGTCTCCAGAACTAGTTGAATAGATATTGAATCTTTGCTCTCCATAGAGCTTAGGGACTCCTCATAATCAGACCTTTCTTCTCCTTCACTGACCGAATATCCACTTCTTAGCTTAGCATTCTTCCAAGCTTCCTTTAACCCACCCGATTGCCCAAAAACCTTCCTACACCCCTGTGTTCCAGTAACTTCAGCATTCATAGCAATTGACCCAATTCTATTAGGCCCAGGTCTTGGCCCACTTGCTTCATGTCTCCCAGCTGGCCCTTTAGAACTCTCCCCTATACACATCTTCTGATATGGCAGAGGCCCAATCTCATTTTCAGAACTTGAGTTAGACGAGTCCAGCCCATCCCACCTACTCCCCACATTCCACCTCCTTTGACTCTGAATTCTTATGCTTCCATTACAAACAGGGACCCTATCTATAGGCATCGGTCTAGAAAACCAACAGCTTTTCCCTTTTGTTATGTTGTTATTTTATTTGTTTGCCTTGTTTTGAATAAATCTTGCATTTCTCAAATATATATATATATAGTTTGAATGATTTTGCTTGTATTTAATTTCATTGGATGCAATATTTTGCTTATTTTTATATGAGTTTCTGAGTGAATTATATTATTAGTATTATATAAATTTTGGTGGTAGGACTCTGTGTTTATTTTCATCTCATGTGGGTGTGCTTGATGCAGTCTCGTCTGAAGTTATGGCCATCCACCGGGCTTGCCAACTGATTTCTGGAAAGGCTTCTATTGCTCGGCGTGATGTTACTATTTTTAGTGACTCAAAATCTGTGGTGGATTGGATTAAAGGTTCAGATTTCGGCAACTTGCAGCTTGTTAACTTTGTTTATGATATTCGTCAGTTCCTTAAGTCTTCGGATGGTTTTGATATCAAGTCCATGCCTAGGGCTTCAAACTCGTGTGCGGATAGTTTAGCTAAAGCTGGCTCGAATGGTGGTGGTGACAGACTTGAATGGGGAGATACTTGATGTTTTAATTCTTCTTTTGCTTTCCTTGCAGTTTGCGTTTGTTTTTTGCTGTGTTGTGATGTATTTTTTGCTGTTTTGCTGTGGTGTTGCTGTGATGTGTGGTCTATTTAGCGGTTGTTTGGTCGTTCCGCTGGCCTGTTTTATGTGTAATCTTTGCCTGCTTTGGCTTTTTATCAATAAATTTGCCGTTTCAAAAATAAATAAATAAATAAATAAATTTTGGTGTTAACAATTACTTTGATTGATAATTTATATTTTGACTTTCAAATAGATGGCTCAAAATAGCGAAAATACTAGGGCGAATTGGACCGACCCCATATATAGGAAGGGTTTTATAGATTTTTGTCTCCAAGAGGTAAATAATGGCTATAGGTCTGGAGGAACTTTGAAACCTTGTGCTTGGAATCGAATTGCTGAAGGATTGGAAAAATTAACTAGTAAACGTTTTACACAAAAACAACTTAAGAATGGTTGGGATTACATGAAAAAACAATATCAAGTATGGATTAGGTTGATATCTACAACAGGACATGGTTACTATGCAATGACCAATACTATTGACTGGCTAGCAGAAAGATGGGAAGAGTATTTAAAGGTACATTATCCTCTAATTTTTTTATTAATTATTTTAAAGTACTTGAAGGGTTCTGTAGCTAATTATATTTTTATTTTTTAAAACAGATATATCCAGAAGCCAAACAATTTTACCAAAAGCATTTAGCAAATTTTGAGGAATTAGAATCATTATTTTCAGGGGTATCAGCTACAGGGGCACACAATTGGAGTTCTGAAATGCAAGGGATACCCGAAATGGGCAACACGTCAACTGATTTTGCATCTTCAATGTATGGTGGAATTATGTTAGGTTATTGGATGAAAATGATAATATAGCGACTCCAAATTCAGATGTTAATTTTGAAGAACATCCAATTCAAAATGAGGAGCAACATAAAAAACAAAAGAAAAGAAAAGTTGATGGAAATCGTCAAGATGTGGACAGAATAATAAATGCTTTGGAGAAAAGTGATGATCGGGGGCTATCAGTAAAAGATTGTGTGTTAATTTTGAAAATTTTGAAAAGAATTCTAAATTATAAGAATCCCTTATATTTTGTAGCAAGTAAGGCTTTGTGCAGGAGAAGAGAGAATCGAGAATTTTGGATGGAGATGGATAACGACAAAGAGCGGCTTGCATGTATTGAAAGCTTAGAAAACTGATATTTACTTTGATTTGGACTATTTGTTTGTTTGGGAATGTTTAAACTATTTTTGTATTTGTTTTAATTTGGACTAATTGTTTGTTTGGGAATGTTTAAACTGATTTGGTATTTAATTTGATTTGGACTATTTGTTTATTTGGGAATTTGTAGAATGCTTTGGCATTTGTTTTGATTTGGATTATTGATATGGGCTATTTTGTCTCCTATATTGTTTTTACCTATTTTGTTATATCGTTATTTACTTAATTATTTTTTCAAGTTACCTAATTTGATGACATTCTTCTTTTATATGATAGATGTCTAGTTCATCGAGTGAAGATGATGATGTGAACTTAGAGGCTAAAAGAGAAGCTAAAAGATTTTTGTGAAACTGATTGATCACCTTATATTTAAAAGGACCATATACTAAACAGGTAAATACTTATGCATGGTCTATTAAAGATTCAATTTTTATTGAAGAGCTCTTAAAGGGTCCATCTGTTACATGTTATGAACTTATGTGGATGGAAAAGAATAGCTTTATTAATTTATGTCAGAAATTTCGAGGAAAAAAATGGATCATTGATAGTATGCGCATGTGATTGTGGAAGAGAAAATGGCTATGTTTTTAATGACTGTGAGCCATAATCTTCGAAATCGAGTAGTTAGGAATAGGTTCAAGCTCTCAACACAAACCGTTCACAAATGTTTTCACGAGGTTTTAGCCGCTATGATGAAGTTTTCTAAAGAAATGATCACTCCTCCTTCATTTAATGGAAATTGCAATGGCATATCGAATCATCGATTGAGACAAATTTTTAAGGTAAAATCTTTATTTCTTTAAGGAGTAATAAAAATCAGATTTATATTATTTTTATATTAACGTTCATTCTTGTATTTTAGGGTGCTATTGGTGCGATTGATGGAACTCTAATTCATGCACGTATTCCAATCGAAGAACAAGTACCATATAGGGGTCGTGGTAAGGGAGAGTGTTATCAAAATGCCATGGCGATTTGTGACTTTGATATGATTTTTAGGTATGTTGTTGTTGGATGGGAAGGAACAGCACATGATTCAAGGGTCTTGACTGAAACCATTCGTACCCCAAACCATAACTTTCCTATGCTACCGGATGGTAATAATGTTTAGATTGTCCATTTAATATATACACATGCATTTACATTATGAAATATAATTAAGTTTTTTTTTTCTTCTAGATAAATACTATTTGGTAGATGTCGCTTATTCACATACAAAAGGATTTATGGCACCATATCGGCAAGTTCGTTATTGGTTGGGTGACTTTCGTAATGGTGGTAGAGCTAATGGAAAGGAGGAGATATTCAACCATTCTCATTCAAAGTTGAGGAATGTTATTGAAAGAGTTTTTGATGTATTGAAGGCACGTTTTCCAATATTAAAAAGAATGTCTCCATACTCGTTTTTACACAGAAGAATATAGTGATAGCATGCATAGCATTACATAATTTCCTGCGTCAGATATCAATTGATGATGAACTATTTTCACAATACGAAGATGAAGAACTTATAGTGGAGAATGACAATGCAAATCATCAACTACCAAATACAAACAATAGCTCAGGGACATCAAATGCAATATTTATGCAACGGTTTATAGACCATATTGCTGAAAAACTTTTAGAAGCATCTTTGTAATTGTTTAGCTAATTAGCTGTGTGTGTTGTGTTTTTTTTTTTTTTTTTTGAAACAACAAATTTTATTAACGAAAGCCAAGGGCAACAGAACAACAACAAACAGCAGCGAACAAACAGGGCACATAAAGACTAGAAACAGACCAAGAAAAGAAAAGCCGCCAAAAAACAGAGCATGCCAGTTTGTTTAGTTGTGTGTGTTGTGTGTTTAGCGTATTTATCTAATGTTTAGCTGTGTGTGTGTTTGGTGTATTTTTGCTCCAGATGTTGTGTTTTCTGGTGCCTCTTTGTTATATTATATATATATACAGATTTTCTATTATCAGTTCGAACTGATAAAAGTTATATCAGTTCGAACTGATAAAAGTTATATCAGTTCCTTGCATGTGGGCCACTGGATTTAAATACTTTGACTTGGCTATATGCACTTGTCAGTCAAAGTATTTAAATCCAGTGGCCCACATACAAGGAACTGATATAACTGTTGTCAGTTCGAACTGATAATAGAAAGACTGTATATATATATATTATAATGGTTTGTCTCATTTAACATTATTGGTGGATGTAAATCAACAATAGTAACCATTACAATGAGAAATTAATCATGTTGTTATTCATTGATAATGATATTTAATTTAGAACAAAAACAAAAAAAAACAAAAAAAAACAAAAAACAAACCAACCTGTCCACAAACCAACCAATCCAGAATAATATAAATTTGAAATATTATTAATAACTAAATAAATTTATTTTATAATTAATTTACATGTTAGAGTTATCCTTAATATATTAAAATGTAAATATATAATAAATAATAGTTAGAAGGGTATAGATGTAAAAAAATTTATTTTCAGATATTTATAACTTAAAAAAACAAACAACTTATCACTTATATTCAGTTTTCAGTGAAAAAAAAAACATGTTTTTCAGTTTTCAATCACTATTCAGTCTTCAGTAATATTCAGCACTGTTCAGTCTTCAGACAAAAAATCAAAACAGGGCCTAAGACATACAAACATAAAACATAAAACATAATGATGCTAATTTAAAATTTTCACTTAATTTAGTAAACTGTATATATCCTACTCAAACATGTTTGTTATCTTTAGATGAACTAAACAAATCAATAGAACATATCAATTTCCATAGTTATGTTCATTAATCATAGGAATAATTGATCAACCTTTGGGTAATCACGGAATTCCTTATAATTGATGAACTTTCAATGTACTCATGACAAAAGGAGAAAAAAAAAAAAAAAAAACATATCATTGACAATTTCAGACTGTATAATTTTAATTTTTACAGTTAATAATAATGATACATTTAACTTTGCATGGGAGAAGTATTGAACCATGGTCTTGATAAATGAGGGTGGATGCCTTACCATTTTGCTGCAAGCTTGACTTTATTATTATTATAAACTTATTTATATATAACCTATATATGTTATTAAATTTTTATTAATTTTTTTAATTAATATTTTATTTAACAACTTAATATTTTTATTACTTGATAATTTAAACTCATTCTGGTAATGAGTGATGCTAGACTATCAAAAATATTTGTTTAAAATCATGTCCAAAAGATATGACATATAAATTGTTGAGATCATATCATACACTTGAAGAGATAAAGATGGTCCAATGATATGCCTCTCACACCTGTATCACGAGGTTGCGGGTTCGAGTTCTTCCACTTCTTAAAAAAAACCTCAGAATTTTTGTAATATTTCAAAAAAAATAATAGAAAGATCATATCACTCACACTATAATTTCATGATTTTCACAATCTTGGCATCTCACATGCCTCATCATTTGCAAATTTTTTTTTTTTTTTTTAATGTTTTATTTATTTATTTATTTTTGCATTCTAGCATTATTTTTCTGGTCATATTTTTGGATAAATATTTTTCTAATTTTAAAAAGCGGCCAGTTTAAATTTGTGTAGAAAATAATTTTACGAGCGATAGTAACACCATTATTTAAAAAAAAATATATTTAAATAAATTTAATAATTTAGAAAACATTTGTCAATAAGAAAAGAATGCTAGTAATAATAAAAAAAATAAGACTTTTGACAACTTAATAAAAATATATGTTGTCAAAAGTCACCTACCGTAACGCATAAAAAATGTGTGTTGTGAAAGTGACTTACATCAATGCACAAACATTTATTGGCAATAACAAAACACATACAACAACACATGAAATTGCGTGTTGCTAAATACTTACTTTTTAACAACACGTGAAGTTTGTGTGTTGTTATATATTATGTTTTTTTATCGTGCAATGTATATTGCAATAAGTGACTTTTCACAACATTCATTGATTGTATGTTGTCATATGTGTCTTATTATTGACAACATACGTTTGTGTGTTATCGTAAGTCACTTCCACAACACACATTTTCTGTGTGTTGCGGTAGGTGACTTTTCGCAACATATACCTCATGTATGTTGTTAATTGAATGTTGTCGTAGACTAAATTTCTTGTAGTGTTGTATGCATATTTATGATTCATTTTGAATCTGCATGTACATCTACAGCCCACAAACTTAAATAATGCATGTTCAGTAAGAGAGAAAATAGAGAGGTCATCGATTTATCATAGAAATAAGAAAAATTGATCTCATTTAGTCAAGCCAATTCTCACATACACCAAAACAAATCAGTGTAAATAAAACTTTTGAAACCCTAATATACATTCAAAATTACAATGAACTTATGCGGAAAAATCAGTATATTTATCAATCATGATTTTAGGGTTTGTAAATAAAGAAAAAAAAAAGTTTAATGGAAAATTCATGAGTTCTTAAACCAGGCTCTGATACCACATGTAAAACTAAAATATTATGTAGATAACAATTATACATAAAACCTATTCTCGGGATCCGTAGAACTTCAAGATTTTCACAGTATAATTTAAATAAACTCAAACATACATTGATCAATTGCACTTTATCTGGAAAAAGACCAAGTTGGATAACGACACCCTGTAAAAGAAGTAATCTGTGTTTCTCTCTCTTGACCTCTTTTATTTAACGTACTTTTATTGATGGAAATAGAGTACTGATAATTATGTTAGGTAGAGAAAGGACCAGACTTCGGTATATATAAGGTTCAAATAGTGTCTTCCATCAAGACACAACTATTTAGAAGAATCACATCTCTTCAATACAAAAGAGTTGCATCTCTTCATAGCCAATATGATTTAAGCATATAAATCATTATTAAACAATGATGTTAAATTATCAGACGAGTAAATTAATATATCTGATAGTTTATATATCATGTGTAATGTGGGTCACATTAAATTCTTACATTATTTATGTTCATTGATGAAAAAGTCAATTCTTTATCACTTTGACTCATTCCTTCTTGTTGTCTGCCATGAAAAATAGGAATATAAATTAATATATGTGAATAGATCTTTTAAAAATATTTACGAAATTAATTTGAACCTTAAATACTTTATCAAACTGCAACAAGACTTTTGCTTAATCACCCATACTTGAATAAAATAGGAAATCTATATAAATTGTATTAGAATAGTCCTAGCTTTTTCAAATGTTGTTTACTTGTGCCACACCCTAAAACTCAGGTAGTTTTTGTGTAATTTCATCATCTAGAAAATAAAAGGAAAGAAAAAGCCAAAAGGAGTTTGGAAAAAAAGGTGGTTGGTTTGAGTTTTAAATAACTTGATAAAATAAATCAACCTAAAATGACTCCCCACCGTCATTTTCTTTCCCTCTCAGATCCATGGCCGTCTTTCCTCTCAAGGTCGTCGCCGACATCGATTGGTCGAAAAACTCATTCCGCTCACTTCTCTCTTCACTTCGAGTGGTGTTGGGTAGCGCCGTCGTGGTGCTCTGCTGAGTCGGTCTTCACTTCGCCTTTCTCTCTCTCTCTCTCACTTCACTAGGTGCTTATTCTGCTTTTGTAAAGGTAGTTTTTTTTTTTTTTAATCTATATCTGATTTCTTTAATATCTCTTTTGTTTTTGTTTTCTTGGTTTTTTTTTTTTTTTTTTTTTTGCTAGAAAATCAGTGCTCAATTTCTTAGATTTGAGTAGGAGAAGAAGGTTAAAAGTTTGAAAGATCAGCAGAGATGAGCAAACGAGTACTGGTCACAAATCACCGATCAAAGCTTCGATTCTCGTCCCCAGATCTTCTTCAACATTCTCGTCTCCAGATCTTATTTATTTATTTATAATATTTGTTTTTTACTAACAAATTGCTCTTGGATTGCTTCTAATGAAATTCATATTCTTTGCTGCAGTTTGTTATGAGAGCAATATCGAGGCTCTTGTCGTCTATGAAGTCCATAAAATCATGGAGATTTCCAAAAGGAAATTCTTTCTCAGATGGAGTATGGTCTAGGGCCTTTCGCTATTTTGCTAGTTTAAGTTTTGGATCTCATTTATGTGGCTATGAGGATGTTCGATTCCAAATCAAAAACGATTTATCGATTTTATTTGTATGTATCGAGTCATATTATGTTTATAGGTTCATATACATTTTCATGGATATGTATAGAAGAATGCAAAAGTGATTTATGGATTTCATTTTATCAATTAATTTAATTTTATTTCAAAAATACTGTAGCATAAAGAAATTATATAATATTCGAAAATATGCTGGGTAATGAAATTTAAAAATAAATTATTATTTTTTTCTAAAAAAATAAATTATTTTTTTTATAAAAAAAATAAAGTTTATGACGGTTTAAAACCGTCATAGGTTTATGACGGTTTTTAGAACCATCATCCCATGTTTATGACGCTGCGAAATACAATGGTTTAAAACCGTCATAAACGCAACTTTATGACGGTTTTAAACCGTCATAAACCTGCATTTTTCTTATAGTGAGGATTCTCTCTCACACCTCAACCTCAAACCACAGAGCCTTACTAAGTCTCTAAGCTCACAACCGAGCTTTACATCATGACTCTCAGCTCACAACGCTCACAAGATCATCACCAAAAACCCCCCTAATATCCTCTAAGTCTCCATTGAATATCACCCACGAATTTCTAACTTGATCCATTGATATTTCCTGGATCCCTCCCCGAATATTCCCTAGGGTCTCCCCCGGATCACACCACTCTCTCTCTCTCTCTCTGATGTTACAAGTGTTCTTTTTGCTCCACACAAATAACCTAGTTACAAGGTTCTATTTATATTAGTTACAAGGAGTTTAAACCTACAAGGAAATCCATCTCCTATACGTACAGGACTTACTTGTTTCACATAAATACTATTTCCTTTTATGACAAGTCTTCTTATAAAGAGAAATCATTTTCTTTTAAACCCAAGAACTTCCAGAAGAATTACTTGTTCTTTTTGCTCCACACAAGTACATGTTTTAAGGACTTCTAATTTCATATCACCATCATATAACACTAAAGTATTTAATTACTAGGTTAAATTAATACCCCTTTAATGTTAAAGAAAACAATCAATTATGGCCCACCTACCTAATTGGATGAATTCTTCCAACCCTCTGAACAGCTTCTCCGCCATAACTGTTGGGAATTTAAACCGATGAACGCGGAAACGACATGCCTAATATTCGCCCATAACTCATACCAATTAACGTCTGTAACATAAAAATAAGATGAGAGAAAATAAACAATCACATAACACAAGATATACGTGGAAAACCCTAAATCAGAGAAAAAACCATGGGCCATCAGGACGATAGAGAAAATTCCACTATATGATAAATTGTTATAACCATATACTCCAGGCCGGATTCTCACTCACACCTCAACCTCAAACCACAGAGCCTTACCAAGTCCCCAAGCTCACAACCGAGCTTTACATCATGACTCTCAGCTCACAACGATCACAAGATCATCACCAAGAACCCCCCTAATATTCTCTAGGTCTCCCCTGAATAACACACACGGATCTCTAACTTGATCCACTGATATATCTTGGATCCCTCCCCGAACATTCCCTGGGGTCTCCCCTGGATCACACCTCTCTCTCTCTCTCTCTTTGATGTTACAAGTGTTCTTTTTGCTCCACACAAATAACCTAGTTACAAGGTTCTATTTATACTAGTTACAAGGAGTTTAAACCTACAAGGAAATCCATCTCCTATACATATAAGACTTACTTGTTTAACATAAATACTATTTCCTTTTATGACAAGTCTTCTTGTAAAGAGAAATCATTTTTCCTTTAAACCCAAGAACTTCCAGAAGAATTATTTGTTCTTTTTGCTCCACACAAGTACATGTTTTAAGGACTTCTAATTTCATATCACCATCATATATATGAAACTTTTTTTTTTTTTTTTTTTTTTTATCTCTTATGAACTCGATAATAGCTTGCTACAAATTTAGTCCATAAGCTAAAAGTTAATCACAATGAAACATTGATGAATGCATATTTCATAATGCTAATGTTAATTTTGTATCACCGTATTATAAACTTTATCATAAATTTTGTCCTAAGAAAACCACATAAAAGTATAAAACCAATAGTGTAGAACAATATCGAACAAGGTTTTCCAAGAAACCTTCTTTTAAAATGAGTCACTTAAGATCAAAGAAAAAACTCAAATCCCTCCACATGCACCCTAATTAATATAGCTAGTTGATCCTGCTTTTTCCTTCATTTTTTTTTTTTTTTTTCAAATACAAGAATCAAAGGAGCAAAATGAGTTTGACTAAAAAGTTTACACAACTGCAATAACATGGTTCTTTCAATTTCTAAGAAAGAGTTATACAATAAAATAAATCTCTAAGCAACCAAACACAAGTACACAACCTTATTTTTCAATTTTCAACATCACAATAATGTTCTGTTCTAGTTTCCTAAGCAACAAAAAAACTGAGCCAATCACTCTATTGAACAAGATAAACAATAACATAGATTCTACGCAACAAAAAAATTGAGCAATTAATCTATTGATCTATTGAACAAGATAAAAAATAACGTAGAATCTAATGAGAACATGAGAATAATAATGTTAACCTTTAATAATAATTTTCATTTAAAAACTAGGTAAACTTCACCTACAACTGCATATTTCCTGGCATAGTCTAATTTTAAGCTGAAATTCTCATTCAAACCCAACAATTAACAAAACCTCGTCAATTCACATATTCAGAGACATAGAAAGAGACACAAAAATAACATAGAACATATATTTAAAAGATTTAAGCAAAAATAACAAATATATATATAAACAATTAAAATTGAAATGAAAAAAAAAAAAGCAAGAATAAAATACCAAAAATCAACAGAAAATAAAGCAAATTGAGGATAAATATTAAATTAAGGATTTGACAAAATTGTAAAGCATGAGAGAATCCCTTACCCTAACAATTCTTCAATGTGACCGCTTCTCAAGCTGTACCTTAAATACTTGCGAAATTAATTTGAACCTTAAATACTTAATCAAACTGCAACGTAACAAGACTTTTGCATTATAATCACCCATACTTGAATAAAATAGGAATTCTATATAAATTGTAGGGTTAATTGCACTAACTTACCCTAACTATATGTATAATTGCATTAAATCCGGAAAAACTATCATAATAACACAAACATACATTCTGACCGTTGATTAGCGGTTGACCACGGTTACTTTTTTTTTTTTTGAACAGCAAAGTATATTCATCGGCACAACCAGCCGGCAACACAACACAGCAAGAAAACCCAAAAGAAAACCAAACCAGCAAAAAAAAAAAACAAAATAGGGGAAGCAACAAGGCCAGAGACAACAAGAGACCAATACAGACGCCACAAGCACAAAACAGGGCAGAGCACAACAGCAGCAGCAGAAAAAAGAACAGCAAAACAACACCCCAAACGACACCCAAAAAACACAGACGCAACCAGCTTAGTCCAGACTGCTCCACTCCAAGAAATCCCCTTCCCTATTAGACCCCTTTTTTGCTAACTTATCAGCAAAAGAATTGGTAGCTCTCCCAGCAAAGACAACCACAATATTCTCCATCCTCTGTAGCATCCCGCGAATATCATAGATGACGTTAACCATATTAATATTCCCCACCCCACCATTATTAATCCAATCCACAACCACCTTCGAATCGCTAACAATCTCCATAAAACGCCCATGAAGGACTGGAAAGGATTCGCAAATAGAGATTGCTTTCAGAATCGCAAATAACTCCGCAGCATAAGAATCATTAATACCGATACATTTCGAGAATAAGCACCTGACTCTACCATCAGAGTTTCTCAAAACACCACCTATACCCGCCATACCAGGCTTCCACAAAGCAGACCCATCTACATTAAACTTCAACCCACAACCAAGAGGAGGGATCCAAGGAACCTTCAGATTCTTCATTTTGCGTTGATCAGAACACAGATCTTTGATGTTCAACAAGATGGCAGTAATAGGCTCCTTAGACCCAACACCATGATACTTAAACCACCACCCCACTCTAAATTTAACAGTGTCAATAACCTACTCAGCATCAGCCATATCGCCCCTAAAGGTCACTTGATTCCTCATCTCCCAGATCGACCATACCACCGCGTAAAAAAGAATGATCCAAACTCTAGCGTGCTTGCCCGTCGGAAAAAAACCAAACCAACTTTCCCACCAATCAGCCACATTAGAACACACGCAACTTGACATCCCCCACCAGCTCATACTCTGCTGCCATATATTCCAAGACCAGGGATAGAGGAGAAAAACATGAGAAAGAGACTCAACATCAGCTTTACAAAAAGGACATCTCATTGCAAGACTGACCCCAAATCTTTGAAGCACATTGCCAACCATAACTCTCCCCTTCAGTAATTGCCACACAAACAACTCTACTTTAGGGGGGCAAACACCTTTCCACGGAAGACTCACACCTGCTTGCATAACCCCTTCATACTCCTCCAAAGCAGAAAGATAAGAAGAAACAGAGAATATACCAGATGAAACAAAACTCCACCCAATGATGTCCTCAACATCCTTCCGAATAGTCAAGCAACTGAGAACTTTTAAGAAGCAATTCCACTGATGCTTTTCCCAATCGAAAGGCTCCCTTCTAAGCTCCACTTTCCACACCCAAACCTCCCCCCTCCACACTCCGTAATCAGCTCTTTAACAGAAGCTAAAGCATAAATTCTAGGAAAGGCCTCAAAGAGCTTCCCATTCTCCATTTTAATATCCTGCCAGAGTCTGAGCCCCTTCCCACTCCCCACCACCCCCTTGAAACCTTTAATACAAACCTGCTCAGACCGAACACCAGGCTTAAGAATATTAGCGACAGCTCGAACAAACTGAGAAGGATTTCTAGAGCACTGCCAATCCCAAACCAGTCTTTTTGTACTAATACCATATTTTGAACAAATCACACTCTTCCAAAGAGAAGACCCCTCATTGCCAAACCTCCACAACCATTTAGCTAACATACCATCATTTTTGTCTCCCATCTTACCAATGCCCAGCCCTCCCTTCTTCTTACTTCTACAGGTTGACCACAGTTACTTAACAACAATGAGGGGTAATTTAGTCTTTATCTCAATTCCCTGATAATTTAATTTATCTATTTTTTAAAGATTTTATTTTATTATTTAAATATATTAAAACATATTTTTTTTCTTCCAATTTTTTTTTCTTTTTTTCTTTCTTCCTCTTGATTTTCCCACTCCCCAAACACCATTCCAAATTTCAAAAACCAAATTCATCACCCAAAAAATAAATTTCATGCTGCATGTAAGACACAAACACTTTTACTTCATCAAACCCAATCAAAAATTCATCAATCCACAAACAATTTTATTTAATCAACTCAATTGAAACACACAAAATTAAATCAAGTAATCCAGTTCCAAGAGTTCTTTCAAAGTCATTTGATGTCGAGCGGAGAATCGTCTTCGCAAACACCTCAAGAACTTCGGCGACCTGAAACCCAGTCGACCCGGATTACTTCGTCGCCTCTGATGATCTTCTCTCTGCTCACTCCGTCGATCTGCTTCTTCGCGTCGCTCTGGACTCGCATCTCTCCTCCGCGTTGCCTCTGGATCTGATATGAACTGGACGATAGCACCGACGATCATGATCTCTTGAACGCGGAGCACCACTTCTCCGTCTTCAAATTGAAATTCGAAAAAACATATGCTACCCAAGAGGAGCACGACTTCTGATTCGGCGTGTTCAAGGCCAACCTCCGCCGAGCTAAGCGCCACCAGATGCTTGACCCCTCCACCGTCCACGGCGTCACCAAGTTCTCTTTGAATTCGTCTTCTAAGCCTCCTACTGATTATGACGATAAGGTGTGGATTTTGATGGGCCTTGATTTGATTTCGATGGATTTGTGTGTATTGTGGAGTTTATGTTTGAGATGCAGATATGGATTGGATGCTTATGCAATTCGGGATTGGATTTTTTTTCTCTCTAGATGAACTGGGATTTTGACTGATTAGGTTTTGATGTTCTGGTGGGGATGAATCAATGGTGATGAATCTGGATTTGGTGCTGGTGAAGTTGGTGATGAATTTTGATGAATTTTGGTGATGAATGTTGCTGGTGAAGTTGATGGTCGATGATGAAGATGGATGTGGGATGATGATGGCTATGGGATGATGATGATGATAATTGTTTTTATTTCTTTTTTATTTTTTAATTTCTGTTTTCCAAGTTTAATTAAAAAAAGTTTTAATTTCTGTTTTTTTAATTATTTATAATATTAATTATTTTAATAAGTTTTTTTTAATATGCATAGTTTTTTTAATATGCATAATTTTTTTAATTAGTTTTATATATTTTTTATTATAAAATAACAATAATAATAATTATTTTCAAATTGTTGAATTATTGGGAAAAATAAAAAAGCCAAAGAATGGTTTTTATTTTATTGGTTTTTCATTATTCTCTAAATACAAATACAAGGGCAAGGGTAAAACTGGTATTGTCCCTTTTCAATGGTTGACTAACGGTGGTCAACCGTTAGTCAACGGGTTAAGGGATAGTCTGTGTAATTATATAAATTGTTTTGGTTTTAGTGCAATTATATAATAATCAGGGTAAGTTAGTGCAATTAACCCTAAATTGTATTAGAATAGTCCTAGCTTTTTCAAAATGTTGTTTACTTGTGCCACACCCTAAAACTCAGGTAAGTTTTGTGTAATTTCATCATCTAGAAAATAAAAGGAAAGAAAGAGGAGTTCGGAAAAAAAAAGAAAAAAAAAAGGTGGTTGGTTTGAGTTTTAAATAACTTGATAAAATAAATCAACCTAATTAGTATGAGTATAAAAAAAAAAAAAAAAAAAATACATATAATTAGAATATAAAGGGAGAGTGTACGTCTTGATTGACTAAATTTGGCTTCCGTCTTCTATTAAGCATTATTTTGTTCAAATCGAAATGATAATATATCAAAACTAGAATAAAATCGAGCATGTGATTGAATAGCAGTTGAGATTGACGTTGGCAACACATTTTATTCCAAATGAGAGGAATAACACTAAAGTATTTAAGTACTATGTTAAATTAATGGAAAAATTGCACAAACTTACCCTAACGTTTCCCATTATGGCATAATATTCAACTAATGCCTTTAATTGCACAAACAACCCCTCATGTTAGTCAACTTTGGTTAAAAATAGCCATTGACCATGATTTTTTTTTGAAAGCTCAAAATTGCCCCTGCACTTTATTACAAAAAAATCTTTAAAATAAAAAAAATCTTTAAACATAATCCTTTTTAAATAAAAAAAATATGTTTTAAATTTTAAAAATATGTAGCACATTACCACTATTCATATTGGACTTGCATAATTTTAAATAAAGTTTTTTTTTTTTGTTTTTTTTTAAATATATTATTAAATTGTATTTTCTCAAAATAACGTTTTCTTAAATTGTTTTGTTTTTAATATATTATTTTTGAATTTTTTTTTATTTAAAAAGGATTATGTTTAGTATTTATTTTTTATATTCTAAAAATTTAAAGTAGATAATGTTTTAAATAAAGGGCAATTAAGATTTTTTTGTAATAAAGTGCAAGGGCAATTTTGGGCTTTAAAAAAAAAATCATGGTCAATGGCTATTTTTAACTAAAGTTGACTAAAAGGAGGGGTTGTTTGTGCAATTAAAGGCATTAGTTGAATATTATACCATAATGGGAAACGTTAGGGTAAGTTTGTGCAATTTGCCCTAAATTAATACCCCTTTAATGTTAAAGAAAACAATCAATTATGGCCCACCTACCTAATTGGATGAATTCTTCCAACTCTTCAAATAGCTTCGTCGCCATAACTGTTGGGAATTTGAACCGATGAACGCGGAAACGACATGCCTAATATTCGCCCATAACTCATACCAATTAACGTCTGTAACAAAAAAAAATAAGATAAGAGAAAATAAACAATCACATAACACAAGATATACGTGGAAAACCCTAAATCAGAGAAAAAACCATGGGCCGTCAGGACGACAAAGAAAATTCCACTATATGATAAATTGTTACAACCATATACTCCATGATTCTCTCTCACACCTCAACCTCAAATCACAGAGCCTTACCAAGTCCCCAAGCTCACAACCGAGCTTTACATCATGAATCTCAGCTCACAACGCTTACAAGATCCTCATCAAGAACCCCCATAATATTCTCTATGTCTCCCCTAAATATCACCCACAGATCTCTAACTTGATACACTGATATTTCCTGGATCCCTCCCCAGATATTCCCTGGGGTCTCCCCCGGATCACACCACTCTCTCTCTCTCTCTCTCTCTCTCTCTCTCTGATGTTACATGTGTTATTTTTGCTCCACACAAATAACCTAGTTATAAGGTTCTATTTATACTAGTTACAAGGAATTTAAACCTACAAGGAAATCCATCTCCTATACGTACAAGACTTGTTTCACATAAATACTATTTCCTTTTATGACAAGTTTTCTTGTAAAGAGAAATCATTTTCCTTTAAACCCAAGAACTTCCAGAAGAATTACTTTCCTTTTTTCACGCACCTTTCCTGAACTGTGCAAAATACGCTGTCACCGTGGTCTGGGCCGCAGTTTGCAAGATGTTCCCTGCACCACGGAAAACCTCTGGAAACAATCACTTAGAATACCGCAGTCTGTGCCTTTTACCTACACCCACTACAAGAAATTACATCATTAGTAACAAAAAATATGGTCACTAAAAGGGAAAGGTTTCGTTACTAATTCATTTTAGTGACCAAAAAATGTGTCGTTCCCATTCGACACTGAAAGTTCGTTTCTAAAGATAATTAGTTACCACCAAAAATACTAGTTACTAATCGTCTAGAACATTAGTGACAACAAATTTAATAGCTAATTGTGATAAAATTAGTTATCAATATTTTTATCACTAATAGGTAAAAATTGTGGTTACTAAATCTAGTAATTGGTCCTTAAAAGCAAAAGTATTAGTGACATAAAATTCATATCTAAAGATAATTAGTTACCACAATCTTGTCACTAATTGTAATTAAAATTAGTGTCAACTATTTTCATCACTAAAAGGTAAGAGATTGTGGTTGGATCATTTATTTATCTTTAGTTATGAATTTGTCATTAATAAGAAGTATTTTAGCAATGAACACTTGGTTGCAAACATACTGCATTTGGTCACTAAATGTACTTCTATTTAGTCACGAAATATCTATATTTTTCACTAAATATTTCTGGAATAGTAATTAAAAGTATCAATGGTTAAACTTGGTCACTAAAATCTCTTATTTAGTTATATGAATTTTGTCACTAATAGATTTCATTTCATTCCTAAAATAATTTTAGTAGTGATGAGTTATTTGGTTACTAAATGCCTACAAATAATAATAATAATAATAATAATAATAATAATATATTATTATTATTATTATTATTATTATTATTATTGTATATGGTGGTGTAGATATGGACAATTAATGTAATTAATTATATTATTTAGTCATGCAAGATTTTGTAATTTAATTATTTTGTTATCGATAATAAAACAAAACAAAACAAATACATATACAATAATTTTGACATTTAATAATTAAAATTGTTGCATCTCAATATTTGATAACCCAAAAAAGAAATTATGATAAAATAATAGATAAAGATTTGTTTTCCAAACTAAAACTACAGAAAGAATAAAATATGAAATACAACTATCATTGCAAAATTTATAACTTCATCGGCGTCAGAGAAGAGCTAGGTCATTTTGTCTGTATGAAATGATAACTATTCTGCAATAAAGGAAATACAAATGTCATTCGTTCATCACATAAATCTTATATCATCATTTATGTAATAGAGTTTTACAGTTTATTTGCCGACAATTACAAACAAATAAATCAGAAGATAACTAATAATAAATAAATAAATAAGAAGATAATCAATCAAAATCAAGCTACATATTTTGCAATATATTGGTATAAATATAGAATCATCAAATATGACACTAAGTTCATATGATATTTTATTAGAAAATGAAACAAGAAATAAAACCAAACAAAAAGTGTACAAGCAAAAAAAAAAAAAGACAAATTATATGTACGATATCTTTATTTCGTATTAGGATGAAGGGACTATGTTATAGATGCTTCTGCTTTGTATTCAGAAACTAGTTTGTAGGTGGAATGAAGTTGCAGAAGCATTGAAGCAAAGATTTTTTATTTTTTATTTTAATGGTACTCATTTAGCAGAAAGAATGATGTTTAATTTGTATTCTTTAATAGAATTCTTTTTTGTCAAAAAAAAAAAAATCATTTACCTAGAACTAAATTTTAAAAATTCTTCTTTCAATAAAAAATTATAAAAAATCTAAATGCCATTATAACTCTTGATTTATTTATTCACTTTTTTTAATTTCTTTTTTAACATTTGGATTTAATATCACAGAGTTCATACATAATAAATTTTCATATATTTTGAATATCTAAATTAAGTTAAATCTTTATGTGGAAATAGAAGGAAATGGTCATCCTCAGTTTTCAAAAACCAAAAATAGCCCCCGTTGGAAAAATTTGTCTAAATGGTCATTCTTCATTTTACATTCTCTCAAATAGCCCCTCATAGACGAAAATACCCTTCTGGGATTATTTTTCCCTTTCCACTTAAATCTTGTGGAATGACTAAATTGCCCATTGCCCATTAAGGGTTCTAACGGACCAAACTACCCTTTCAGACTACAATGTTCCTCCCTTCAATTCCAGATAATGGAATTTTTTTCTCAAACACAACCTAAGGATCTTCATCTTTATCTTCCACAACCCCCACAAGCACCATTTTCCAATTCAATGTCTGGGCTTCACAACCTCAATTACTAAACCTAACAATTTCTTCTCTAATCGTGATTAATCGTCGGGTTCATTGTCTTCTACCTCTCACCAATTTCTTCTCTAATCGTGATTATTCGTTGGGTTCATCATCTTTGATTTCTCACCAGAAAAGCTAATAACTTTAGTTCATCATCTTCGACTTCTCATCGTCTACGGTGTCACAGGAAGTGGGTCTTTGACTTCCTTCTTCAGGCTTCTTCACCGTTTCCACATCGACTTCGACTTCTCGTCGTCTTCGATTCCTTCTTCGGGCTTCTTCACTCCATTTGAAGATCACAATGGAAGCCAAAGGTGCGCTATGTCCATTTTCTTCCATTTCCACTTTTGTTAATCATGCTTTACTAGCTTGTGGGTTTTCATATATTGCTAGTGAATTCGTTTGTGTTTCTTCATCATTAGAGACATGGAATGATAGTATGAGACCTGTGTTTTTTTAATTCAATCCAATTAGTACTATTGAATTAACAAGAATGTAGATGCTATTAAGTTGGAAATAGTAAGGATGATTAGTCCCTATGGATTGATGATTTCACTTAAGATATTGGTAGTTTTAGTCTTGTTCTTCTATTTCCATATTATAGCCAGTACTTGCATCTGATTAATTATTTGACTCCCGTGGATTTGTTTGCAAAATTCCTTATTCCTTTTGATCTTTGCCTTCTCATACCCTTCCTAGCTTATACAGTCTTCAACTTAAAATATTACTCCCGTGGGTGTTTATGTTTTAAAAAAAAATCTTTAATATTTTTAAGTATGATATTTACCAATGGGAGTGAGTTAGTTATGACTATCACGGGTTATTAAATTCAGCTCATAAAATGAAAATGAGGAAAATAAAACTGATACTGATACTGTTGCATCCTTTACAGGAGAATGCACAAAAAATTGCTGAGGTCCTTGCTTCTCATCCACGAGTGAAGAAAGTTAACTACGCTGGTCTCCCTGGTCATCCTGGACGTCAGCTACACTATTCTCAGGTGCTGTTAAATAGGTGGACGTTTATGGTTATTGAAAAGAATACTCGGTGTGTTCTATATAAAGCTCTTGGGGGGGGGGGGGGGGGGGGGTGAATAGATTTTATCTAATTATTACCCAATTTTCGCGTGCATGTCAATTTTACGAAAATACCCATAGCAAGTCAAAAATACATACAACTGTAATAAGATGTGGAAATTAAATAACACTTGAATTTTACGTGGAAACCCAACCACTGGGAAAAACCACGGGCTGTTTAGTGCGCCACACTCGGACCTCGAAATCCACTAATTGAATTGGAGTTTACAACCTATGTAGACCTCGTCTAACACTCCGGTCAATAACCCCCCACTTCTACCACGCGGGCCTTTAAAAGTGGCTCTAGTCCAATTGCTTATGTGACCACCTATTCCCGGTGTCCGACCTAATCCCGGTCAATCACACAAGACTTAAATCTCTCAAAAGAGATGCACAACCCTATGTGAATATGCAATGATATCAAAATATTGCAATAAGAGCTAGGGTACTCTAGATGCTTATCTAGGTTTATAAGATGACAATATAATCAATCATAGATATCACATATAGCTATATGTCATGGCATATAACTTTAGCTAAGCAAAGGATAACCAATCCTAGATACAAAGCTATCACAAAACAACACTCAATCAATTCATCACAATTAATTCTCTTTTCTTGTATTTAGCATATGATCTAAAGCATACAAATAATTTAAAAGAGATGGCTTGGTAATAAAAATATTAAAATAAGATGAAGTTAATCAAAATCTTACCAAGCAAGTTGTGATGATGCAAACCCATACATGGATGCACTCTATATAGACATAGGAGATGCAATATGAAATTTGATGCAAAAAGAGTTTGATTTGAGTGGTTAAAGATGAGTTCTTGATTTGAATTTCTCTCAAATATCTCTCTTTTAAGTTTAGGGTTCTAATGAGTCAAAGAACTTATTCAGATAATGAGAAAGTGTGATATTTATAGACATCAAGAACAGGGCAAGTGAAAAGATAATTTTGCCCTTGAAACGCACCGATCGGCGGTTTTAATCGGCGGCCAGGCCGCCGATAGAGACCGTCGAATTGAACCCGAGACGAACAGGGGAACAACGGCGGTTTCATTCGGCGGTTTTGTGACCGCCGATCCCAACCGCCGAATTAGACCGAGAGATAAAATCAATCAGGTCTTGAACGGCGGTTTCTAACGGCGGTCGTGACCGCCGATTGTGACCGCCGATTGTGACCGCATAATTGCTTCAGACCTATCTAGACTGAAACGGCGGTTATGATCGGCGGCCAGGTTGCCGATCATAACCGTCGATCACCAACAATGGTGAAAACCAAGGAGAAGCCAAGGGCATTCTCCGTGGGCGGTCTTCGCGCAAAACCGAGCACACCAACGTGCACGCGCGGACGTTTCCGAACATCCTTCGGGAAACGAATTACTCCACACTAAAAGCTAACATACATGAAGTGCAAGTGTGGGTATTGAATGCATCCTAATGCCTATCATGTCATGGCATTTCATAGAACAAGATGCAATCAATTTAATGCAAGAAGAGATATTGAATAATCAATAAAGCACAATGCACACAAAATATAAACACAACATTTAAGAATAAGAGTTATGCATGTTGTGTGTGTGTGCAACTATATCTCTTCAAGGCAAAAGTAAGCACTACAAATATACCTTTGGTGCTTGTCCTCTTGAGGTCTTGGAAAGGGTCTTTGATCTTCAACCTTAATCACCTAGACTACCCTTACAACCAAACCCCAACATGTGGTTTGACCACGAAATAAGCCAATTAATTAATGGGAATCCTTACAGTTATTATTA
The DNA here is from genome assembly GCA_008009225.1 of Acer yangbiense. Classification (NCBI taxonomy): domain Eukaryota; kingdom Viridiplantae; phylum Streptophyta; class Magnoliopsida; order Sapindales; family Sapindaceae; genus Acer; species Acer yangbiense. The sequence continues at coordinate 12,120,088 of CM017770.1, forward strand.
CAATTTTATAAACAAATCATATTATTAATGCCTTGTGTTTGCTTTTGCAATAAAAAGGGGCAGGATCTGTGCTCAGCTTCCTGACAGGATAGCCAATGGAATCTAATTAAATTAGGAGATATTATCTAAAATAAGGGAATGACATTCAAATATATAAACAAGCATGATCCAATATAATAAATTAATAAATAAATAAACCATTTAATCTTTAGGATAGCCAACCGAATTTACTTCATAAGTCGGCGTTTACTTATTACACTTAATCTTTTCTATGAGTTATGGACTTGGTCTCCCGGACTTGCTTTCAAATGCTTGACCCAACACCAAAGGATAACCACCTCATGTGGGAAGCCTCCCGCGGTGTCGGAAAAATAATTAAAGAGTCAGAAAATAAAATTTGATGGAAAACATAAGAACAAGGCTTAAAAGGAAATACACCGGGCTCAAAAGATTGACTCCCGAGCTCAAAAGATAAAGAACTGGGCTTATAACACGTTACACTTAATCTTTTATAGGAGTTATGGACTTGGTTTCCCGAACTCGCTTTCGAATACTTGATCCAACACTAAAAGATAGCCACCTCATGCGGGAACCCTCCCGCGGTGTCAGATAAATAATGAAACAGTTGGAAAAATAAAATTTGATCGAAAACATAAGAACCGAGCTTAAAATGAAATACATCAGGCTTAAAAGATTGACTCCTAGGCTCAAAAGATAAAGAACCGGACTAAAAATGAAATACCTCCATTGGGAGTCTAATTAAATTAGGAGATATTATCCAAAATAAGGGCATGACATATAATTATATAAACAAGCATGATCCAATATAATAAATAAATAAAAACCATTTAATCTTTTAGGATAGCCAATCTAATTTACTTCACAAGTCGGCGTTTACTTATTACACTTAATCTTTTCTAGGAGTTATGGACTTGGTCTCCCATACTTGCTTTCGGATGCTTAACCCAACACCAAAGAATAACCACCTCATGCGGGAAGCCTCCCGCGGTATCGGAAAAATAATTAAAGAGTCAGAAAAATAAAATTTGATGGAAAACATAAGAACCAGGCCTAAAATGAAATACACCAGGCTCAAAAGATTGACTCTCGAGCTCAAAAGATAAAGAACCGAGCTTAAAATGAAATTACTCCGTAGGGAGTCTAATAAAATTATGAGACATTATCTAAAATAAGGGCAAGACCTACAAATATATAAACAAGCATAATCCACTATAATAATAATAATAATAATAATAATAAACCATTTAATCTTTTAGGATAGCCAACCGAATCTACTTCACAAGTCGGTGTTAACACATTACACTTAATCTTTTATTAGAGTTATGGACTTGGTCTCTCGAACTCGCTTTCGGATGCTTGATCCAACACTAAAGGATAGCCACCTCATGCGATAAGCCTCCCGCAGTGTCAGCTAAATAATTAAAGAGTCAAAAAAATATAATTTGATCGATAACATAAGAACTGGGCTTAAAATGAAATACACCGGGCACAAAAGATTGACTCGCAGGCTCAAAAAATAAAGAACCGGGCTTAAAATGAAATACCTCTATAGGGAGTCTAATTAAATTAGGAGATATTATCCAAAATAAAGGCATGACATATAAATATATAAACAAGCATGATCCAATATAATAAATAAATAAAAACCATTTAATCTTTTAGGATAGCCAATCTAACCTACTTCACAAGTCGGCGTTTACTTATTACACTTAATCTTTTCTAGTAGTTATGGACTTGGTCTCCCAGACTCGCTTTCGGATGCTTGACCCAACACCAAAGGATAACCACCTCATGCGAGAAGCCTCCCGCGGTGTTGGAAAAATAATTAAAGAGTCGGAAAAATAAAATTTGATGGAAAACATAAGAACCGGGCTTAAAATGAAATATATCGGGCTCAAAAGATAAAGAACCAGACTTAAAATGTAATACCTCCAAAGGGAGTCAAATTAAATTAGGAGGCATTATCCAAAATAAGGGCATGACATACAAATATATAAACAAGCATGATCCACTATAATAAATAAATAAATAAACCATTTAATCCTTTAGGATAGCCAACCTCATCCATTTAAAAAGTCAACGTTTACTCATTACACTCAATCGTTTCTACGAGTTATGGACTTGGTCTCCCGAACTTGCTTTCGGATGCTTGACCCAACACCAAAGGATAACCACCTCATGCGGGAAACCTCCCATGGTGTCGAAAAAATAATTATAGAGTCGAAAAAAATAAAATTTGATCGGAAACAAAAGAACCAGGCTTAAAATGAAATACACCGGGCTCAAAATATTGACTCCCAAGCTCAAAAGATAAAAAACCAGGCTTAAAATAAAATACCTCCATAGGGAGTCTAATTAAATTAAGAGACATTATCCAAAATAAGTGCATGACATACTAGCATACAAATAAGCATGATCCACTGTAGTAAATATAAAAAACCATTTAATCTTTTAGGATAACAACCTGAATCTACTTTACAAGTCGTCATTTACTCATTATACTTATTCTTTTCTAGGAGTTATGGACTTGGTCTCCCAGACATGCTTTCAAATGCTTTATCCAACACCAAAGGGTAACCACCTCATTCGGGAAGCCTCCTGCGGTGTCAAAAAAATAATTATAGAGTCGGAAAAATAAAATTTGATCGAAAACAAAAGAACCAGACTTAAAATGAAATACACCGGGCTCAAAATATTGACTCCCAGACTCAAAAGATAAAGAACCGGGCTTAAAATGAAATACCTCCATAGGGAGTCTAATTAAATTAAGAGACATTATCCAAAATAAGTGCATGACATACTAGTATATAAATAAGCACGATCCATTGTAATAAATATAAAAAACCATTTAATCTTTTAGGATAACCACCCGAATCTACTTTACAAGTCGTCATTTACTCATTACACTTATTCTTTTCTAGAAGTTATGGACTTGGTCTCCCGGACTTTCTTTCGAATGCTTTATCCAACACCAAAGAATAACCACCTCACGCAGGAAGTCTCCCGCGGTGTCAAAAAAATAATTAAAGAGTCGGAAAAATAAAATTTGTTCAAAAACATAAGAACCAAGCTTAAAATGAAATACACTGGGCTCAAAAGATTGACTCCCGAGCACAAAAAATACAAAACCGGGCTTACAATGAAATACCTCCATAGGGAGTCTAATTAAATTAGGAGATATTATCCAAAATAAGGGCATGACATACTAGTATATAAAAAAGCATGATCCACTATAATAAATATAAAAAACCATTTAATCTTTTAGGATAGCCACCCGAATCTACTTTACAAGTCATCGTTTACTCATTACACTTAATTTTTTCTAGGAGTTATGGACTTGGTCTCCCGGACTCGCTCTCGGATGCTTTATCCAACACCAAAGGGTAACCACCTCATTCGGGAAGCCTCCTGCGGTGTCAAAAAAATAATTATAGAGTCGGAAAAATAAAATTTGATCGAAAACAAAAGAACCAGACTTAAAATGAAATACACCGGGCTCAAAATATTGACTCCCAGACTCAAAAGATAAAGAACCGGGCTTAAAATGAAATACCTCCATAGGGAGTCTAATTAAATTAAGAGACATTATCCAAAATAAGTGCATGACATACTAGTATATAAATAAGCACGATCCATTGTAATAAATATAAAAAACCATTTAATCTTTTAGGATAACCACCCGAATCTACTTTACAAATCGTCATTTACTCATTACACTTAATCTTTTCTAGGAGTTATGGACTTGGTCTCTCGGACTCGCTTTCGAATGCTTTATCCAACACCAGGGGATAACCATCTCACGCGGGAAGCCTCTCGCGGTGTCGAAAAAATAATTAAAGAGTCGGAAAAATAAAATCTGTTCAAAAACATAATAACCGGGCTTAAAATGAAATACACCAGGCTCAAAAGATTGACTCCCGAGCACAAAAAATACAGAACCGGGCTTACAATGAAATATCTCCATAGGGAGTTTAATTAAATTATGAGACATTATCCAGAATAAGGGCATGACATACTAGTATATAAAAAAGCATGATCCACTATAATAAATATAAAAAACCATTTAATCTTTTAGGATAGCCACCCGAATCTACTTTACAAGTCATTGTTTACTCATTACACTGAATCTTTTCTAGGAGTTATGGACTTGGTCTCCTGGACTCGCTCTCGGATGTTTTATCCAACACCAAAGGATAACCACCTCATGCGGGAATCCTCCCGCGGTGTCGAAAAAATAATTATAGAGTCGGAAAAATAAAATTTGATCAGAAACAAAAGAACCAGGCTTAAAATGAAATACACCGGGCTCAAAATATTGACTCCCAAACTCAAAAGATAAAGAACCGGACTTAAAATGAAATACCTCCATAGGGAGTCTAATTAAATTAAGAGGCATTATCCAAAATAAGTGCATGACATACTAGTATATAAATAAGCATGATCCACTGTAATAAATATAAAAAACCATTTAATCTTTTAGGATAACCACCCGAATCTACTTTACAAGTCGTCATTTACTCATTACACTTAATCTTTTCTAGGAGTTATAAACTTGGTCTCCCGGACTCGCTTTCGAATGCTTTATCCAACACCAAAGGATAACCACTTCATGCGGGAAGCCTCCCGCAGTGTCGGAAAAATAAAATTTGTTCAAAAATATAAGAACCAGGCTTAAAATGAAATACACCGGTCTCAAAAGATTGACTCCCGGGCTTCTTCTTCATCTTCATCTTCATCATATTCTTTTTCATTGTCTCTTCGTTTATTTCTTCTATTTGTCACAAATTGTTTCTTCTAGATCATACAAATCATGGTTTATACAACACAACTGATATATAACTTCTCATCAAACCGTAAATTTGTCACAAATTAGATAGTGATATGATATCACATTGCACGTATAACAAACAAACACAACTGTGAATTTGTCCAAATTAACACTAAAAAAATTGAACTGATCATACCCTTTTTGTTGAATTTAGTTTTTGTAGCTCTTCACTTAGATCATCAGAGAGATTCTCACTGTCATCATCGGTAGCCAATTTTTCTTCCAATTGAAGAATCTCAGCTTCCAATTTAGAACAATTAGACTGTAAAAAATGCCTTCAAAAAATTAATGCTAAAAACACACAACCCACTTTGGTTTAAAAATTAGCAGACAACACACTCATATTCATACGGTTTATTTCCTCAACTTCAGCTTCTCTCCCTTACCTTTATATATAACAATAATTAGCTGCAGAAGAAATATTACCTGGAGATCTCTTCTTGATACAGCAAGGTGCAGACCGTATTGCCACTGGAACGATTTCTTCGCTGGACTTGAACGTCTTCTCTCTAGAAGATTTCTTTTAGGCTCTGGTCTGGTCTTCCCGTTACTTGTCTTTTTTTTTTTTTTTTTTTTTTAAATTCTTTTCATTTTTGTAAAGTCATAAGAAGGGTAATTTAGTAAATGTTATATTAAATGAGGTAAATGACAAAAAACAATTTTAAAGGGCAGTTTGGTAAACAGGTCTTCCAATACGCTGGCCGATTTCTTGGCTAAGAAAGGTTCTGGGAGACAGGGGGAGATTTTCGTGTGGGATTTTGGGTAGTGCCAGGTGTTTGGTGGGTGGCTTTTTCCGTTTGGCGCAGCTGTCTCTGCTTGTGTTTTGCTTTTGCTTCTGCTTGTGCTCTTTCCTTTTGTTTCTTTGGCTGCTCTGTTTTCTGGTGGGTTTTCTTGTTCTTGGTTTCTTTCGTGTTGGGTTGTGGGTGTCTTGCTGTGTTTGCGTGTTTGTGGCCCTGTTTTGGTGCCTTTCTGTTGTTGTTCCTCTGGCTTTTGCCTTTTATAAATTCTGCTGTTAAAAAAAAAAGGGCAGTTTGGTAAAATCAATTGTAAAAAGAACAAAAACACAAAATTTTCAATCATGGGCTATATTTGGTTTTTGAAAACTGAGAATGACCATTTATGCAAGTCCCCCAATCTTTATTAAGATCCATCAATTAAACAACCACAATTATTTTCTTCTTGAAGTAAAACAACAAAAATCTTAAATAGCTCAAAATTGAACTAAGAAGTATGCATAACACAAACTAAACAAGAAAATGTAGGTAAGAAAACTAAAATTTACATGTATTTGAAATAGATCAAAACATACCTAAACTTTCAGAAATAATTCTTCTGATTGCAAAACAAATACAATTCAACTCTTTGATGTCATCAAAAATAATAATAATAATAATTAAATTAATGAAATCCAAAGCCATTTGCATGACTTACCTGTAGCAGATTGTCTTTCTCATACTTGAAATTAATTGATGAATGAAGAAGGAGGGAGTTGTGTTTGTGTCTTAAGGTTTCTGAAGAGAAAATGGATAAAAAAAATAGTAGTTGAGTGCGTAGAATTGTTAATTTCATTAACTTCCAATGGAGTGGGAATAATGGGAGTGCTAATAGGATCAATGTGAGATTTAGTCATTTATTATATAAAAAAATAAATAATGCAAATTTAAAATGTATTTGATATTGTATAAATAAATGGATAAGTTTTTTTATTTTTTTTTATTTTTTTATTTTTTTTTTATTTCTGTTTTTTTTAAAAGACTGGATAGGGTAGATAAGTTTTTTATTTTATTTTATTTTATTTTTTAAAAGATTACAAATAACAATAAAAATTTAGAAATTGATAACAAAAAAAAATTGTTTTTAAAAAAGACTTGGATAGGATAGATAATTTTTCTTTTTATATCTATAAAAAAGATAACTATTAACAATAAATTGATGACCAAAATGAATAATTAATCAACTAATATTTTTTTTTGAAAAAATTAATTAAATAATTTATGATATCCAACCCATATGATGATTTAATAATAATATGTTCATATTTGTTACACCATAAAACAAGCTTTTTTTTTTTTTTCAAATTATTACATAATTCATAGTAATTATCATAAATGTCATGTTTTTGTATTTTTAAATTAGTTCTAAAACTTTCTAATTTTACATATCTTATAATTATTTAATGTGTATCATAATAAATTTTGTCTCATCAAACAAGAAAATTATATCATGTAATTTAGTCTCATGATATTTAAAAGGTATTTGATCTTGTATAATTAAATGGATAGTTATTTTTTGTTACTTTTATTTTTTTTTTTTTAAAACAGAAAAGAAAAAAAATGGATTTAATTAACTAATATATTTTTTTAGGAAAAGTTTTGATTTACCAATTTATAATATTAGAAATATATAACAATGTAATTATCATATGATCAGATTTTTGATATGAAAAAACACAATTTTCTATTTTTATAATTCATAATAATTATCTACATAATCAAATATTTGTATTCTAAAACTTTTTAAACATTCAAATGTCTTATAAATTAATTGATTTTATATTATCAAAAAAAATTTCCAATCAAACTAGAAAATGATGTCATGAATTTTAGATTTATGGTATTTAAAAATATCTTACATATATAATTAAATGGATAAACATTTAAAATAAACAAACTTGGAATATTAAATGGATAAGTTAAAAAAAATTAAAAATACAATCAATAACATATTATAATTTAAATTATGAAATTGAGTAAAAATAGTTATATTAATTAATTAACAAAAGTATATGTTTTGATGAACATTTAACTAACTTATTTATGATACTAGAAAATAGGATGATTTAATGATGGGTATGGATATTGACACCCATAAATATGATAAGCACACTCATATTTTAATAAAAAATTTAATTACAAAAATATCCCAATAGGAATTTACCAATAAGGATAAATTAGTTTAATTAAAAATAAACCAAATACTATGTACACCCGTTAATTGCACCCATATCTTTAACTATATCACTTTGGTGCTTTGGTTTTGTGTATTTTTCTTTTGCTTGGCTTTTGGCTCTTGGGGCTTGCCTTTTTGCTTTGTCAGTTTTATTGCGTCCTCTGTTTGTGCTGTAGGCTTGGCGCCTCTGTTACCTACTTCTAATAAAGCTTGAATTGTTAAAAAAAAAAAAAAAACCCTAATTAAATCCTAAGGGTTTATATCGCTTCAAGCATTCAACGAATAGCTTTGGGGTTGGAGAAGCAATTTTTATCATTATTTTCAATGATGGAAGAAGAAGGTCCAATATGCTTTTTTTCCTTGTCAATGAGGCCTCCACTGTGGCATGAATAGTACCCATGTCATTACTTTTATCGTTTTTGGTGTTTGGACAATTGCATCAAACTAAAACTGCCCTTTTTTGCTTTCCCTTCTCCATTTAATTTGCAAAAGTTTTTGATATATTTTATATAGTTTAGTTTTGGAGTTTCCAGACGCTTTTATGGTTTGCTAAGAGTGTGACATTTAATTATTTCCCTTGCAAGTTAGTTCAACATATGCTTTGGATTACGTTATAATTAGCTTTGAAACCTTATAAAGGTTGACATTGTCGAATTTAAGAATTTAAGAATTCTTCAGATTATGTTTTCGAGCCTAGAGAACTTAAGAATTTATCATTTGTGAATTGGGTGTGTTAATAACTTAAGAGGGTTTATAAATAAATTGTATTAAAATGAAAACATTTATTTAAGTAAGGGTACTATTGGCATTATGATGGGTGTTTCTAGTAATGTTATAATTTTAAATTTTAGACATGGGTGTACTTATAAATATGGGTGTGCTTATCATATTTATGGGTGTTAATATCCGCACCCTTTAATGATTCATATGATTAGATTCATTAGATTCATATATATATATATATAGTCTTTCTATTATCAGTTCCTTGCATGTGGACCACTGGATTTAAATACTTTGACTGACAAGTGCATACAGTTAAGTCAAAGTATTTAAATCCAGTGGCCAACATACAAGGAACTGATATAACTTTTGTCCGTTCGAACTGATAATAGAATTTATGTATATATATATATATATATATATATATATATATATATATATATATATATATATATATATATATATTAATTTTAAATGAATGTCTATCATCACCAATTTTTCCCTATTAAACTATAAACCAATAGCTTTAAATTTGGTCTCATAATATTTAAAACGATCAAACCTTGTATAATTAATTAGACAAAAATTATTATTTTTTTCTTGGATTTATTAATTCTTTTAAAATATTTCAATTAAATGAATAAATTTAATAAAACAATATACTATAGACATTATTAACATATAAATAAAGAATTTGATGAAAACAATAAACTAATTAATTAAATATATATATTTTAAAAAAAACTTAATTTTTTGAAATATCGAGTGGTATGGTGATTTTTTTTTTTTTTTTTTTTTTTTTTTTTATGGGAGAGTGATATGGCGAATTAAACATATGACACTATAAAGGAAAAATCAATTAACTCATTTATGATACCAAAAAAACACATATGGTAATTTAATAACTATATGATCATATATGCGACACCTTCATTAAATTCTTTACATTATTTTTTGAGAGTTTCTCCTTACAATCCATAAATTATCTATTCACACTCCAATCTAATTTTTTTTATTAATGACAATTTTAACCTAAATTAAAATTACTAAACAAGACAAAAAAAAAAAATTAAAGACACTCCAAACTAATTAAATTATTTTAAAAAAAAATCTCTCTCCTAAATCTGTTATTACCATATTAAACACTCTTTCCTAATTAATTTCTCTCCATTTTTCAAAAAAAAAAATAATCATATCTCTAATTAAATAGTTAAAGGAAAAAAATTTATAAATATTTTAGTTTTTTACTAACAGTAATATATATATATATATATATATATATATACTAAAAAGTCAATTTAAAAAAAAAAAAAAAAAAGATATATGAAAGCTTGAATTGTTTTAACTAGATTCAATTAAACTTAGAATTTCTAAAATTAATGAATGAATTAAAGTTCTCTAGGTAATCACATACCTACAAGAGTAACAAAAAACATTTTCATATTTTGAATTTTTTTTTTTAAAAAAAAAAGCAAGGTACTTTTTTTTTTAATTTTTTTTTTATTTTAGTATAGACATACATATGGTTCCTAAAATTCAAGCTTGTTAGTAAGTTTTTTTTTCCTTAATTGTTAGTCTTGCTTGAGAAAGAATGGAGATAAAAATTAGAGATATGCATTGGAGGAGAGAGAGTTTAATATGGTAATTAAAAATTTAGAGAGAGTATTTAATATGTAATAATTAATTTAATGATTTAGGAGAGATATTTTTTTTTTTTAATAATTTAATTCAAAAAAGATAAAAAGGATAATCTTGTAACAAAACGAAGTGTCTTTAGAATTTTTAAAAATTTTAATTTTGAGAATGGAGTGTTTTTAGAAAAGAAGTGTAAAAAGAAAAAATTGGATTGTCAAAAGAAGCTCTCTATTTTTTTTCCAAATAAATACTAATTCATAATAATTAACATTACCATCACATATTTGTGTTGTAAATTAATCCTAAAACTTTATGAACATTCATATGGCTTATAATTTAACTTGAATCTGTATCAAATTTAACCACATATATTAAATGAATTATTTAAAAATATATTGTAGATAATATTAATATATATATATTATCTTTTTAAAAATTATAATATTAGCATTTTATAATATAAATTATTTAATTAAATAATAAAAAACAATGACTAATTTATTTGTACTAAAAACATACGATGATTGATAATCATACGATTATATTCGAGACACCATAATCAAACGCATACATGACCTTTTTTATTTTTCAAAATAACTATAGAATGTGTATCTCCATGAAATTTATCGGATCAAAATAGAAAATGATATATTTCATATGAATTCATGAATCCAAATACAATATTCTCATGAGAAGTTTACCTGTTGGTTATTTTGAATGTCTAGAATGAAATACCTTATAATTAATTAGTTTCTCATATATAACAATTTTATGGATGTCGTATGATTATACTTGAGATGGTTAATATAAAACTTCAACTATCTATTATAATTGAATTAATTAGTTCATATTAACATAAATTGATATCTTTTTATCATAATCATATTATATATAGGCAAATTGATGTTATGAGTATACGCATACACTATCACATGAGAGATTGGATTTGATGAAAGACGTTACTTTTGGAAGAAATGAAGTTCACGTGTCTTATTTGCAATTCGCCGATGACACAATTATGTTTCTCCAACCTAGGGAGGATTATCTTGTTAATGTTAGAAGAATACTGAGGTGCTTTGAAGTGGCTTCGGGTCTCCGCATCAACTTTAGTAAATCGTGTGTGGTGAGGATTGGTAAGGGAGTTAGTAGGGAGTCCAATTGGGTAGCTCTGTTTAAATGTCCTCAAGGATCCCTACCTATTTCGTATTTGGGGTTTCCTCTTGGGGGTCGACCGAGCTCGAAACTATTTTGGAAAGACTTGATTCATCGTATAGAGAATCGGCTTGCCCCTTGGAAGAAAATGTTCTTAAACAAAGGGGGGAGATTAGTTCTCATAAAAGCAATCATGTCAAGTATCCCGATCTATTTCATATCTATGTTCAAAATCCCGGTGGATGTGGCAAGAAATATTGAAAGGCTTCAGAGGAGTTTCTTTTGGGGAGATAGTATGGAGAAGAGGAAAATGCATGCTTTGAAATGGGAAGTTTTGTGTAAAAGCAAGGATAATGGAGGGCTTGGTATTGGTAGTGTGCTTGACAAAAATAAAGGTCTCTTGGCTAAGTGGATTTGGAGGTTTGGGAAGGAAGAGTCAACGCTTTGGAGGAGAGTCATTTGTGCGAAGTATGGGGTGCCTTTACATGCTCTAAGGTGGAATTGGAATGGTGGTATGAATAGCTCTTTCTTTGTTAAGGTTGTAGGGAATCTTCTTGAGCATGGTTCAAAAATGGCAAAGGTAATGGAGGAGGGGTTGAAGGTTATTATAGGTAGGGGTGATAGAGCTAGCTTTTGGGATGATATTAGGTGTGAAGGTGAGCCTTTGAATACTGTTTTCCCCCAGATTTTCTCTCTTGCTCATGACAAGTTAGGGTGTGTGAGGGAGTTTGGCAAGTTTATTGGTGATAATTGGAATTGGTGCATAAATCTTAGATGCCCGTGTTTCGATTGGGAGCAGGAACAATGGTCCTTTTTTAGAATTTGTCTTGACAAGGTAACAATTCGGGAAGCTATTCCGGACACTGTGGGTTGGTCTCTACGTTCGAATGGTCATTTTGCTGTCAATACTGTTTGGAAAAGGCTGGAGCAGAATTTTACAAGGGATCCGACGGTGTTTACTAAGATTTGGAAGCGTGTTTGTCCCCCGAAGATAGAAATTTTCGTGTGGCAACTTCTCCATGGTAGAGTGTTGGTCAGGGATGTGCTAAAACGCTTCGGTTTGCTACCTGACAACAATTTGGACTGCTCGTTGTGTGGTGGGAAGGTAGAGTCCATCGACCATCTTTTCCTCCATTGTGGTTGGTCATGGAACCTTTGGACCAGCTGTATGAACTGGTGGAACGTTAGCAGCTGCTCCTCGGATTCCATTCTGACTTGGTAGGCGAACTGGAGTGGTATTTGTCCTAACAAAAGAGTTGAAAGAGCCTGGTTTGCTTTATTTTTCGCTGCGTCTTGGACTATTTGGGAAACGAGAAATGAGAAGGCTTTTAAAGACGTTTTGATCTCGCTAGATCAGGCGTTGGATATGGTGAAGCTTAGGGTAGCTTGGTGGTTTAAATTCATCGGAAGGGGCTCCAAGGATCCTATAACTCTTTTAACTCTGAACATAGCTGAGAGATGTTCAGATTCCTTGAAGGTAAAGTTTCCGAATCCTAAAGAGTGGATACCCCCAGCTCCGGATTCTCTGTTGTTCAATGTTGATGGGTCCGTTAGGGGCTCGCCGGGTCAGGCAGGTATAAGTGGTGTGCTTCGGGACAGCATTATGTGTCAGTTTTCTGAGTTTGTTGGGGTTCAGGATATCTATACTGCTGAGCTTATTGCTATTGTTAGAGCTATTAATCTTTGTTTGTCTAAATCCGTTTTGGAGAAGAATAGGATTGTTGTTGTGAGTGATTGTAAGCAAATTGTGGCTTGGGTTAACAGCAGTAGTGTGGGAGATTGGAAAAACCATCAACTGATCATGGAGATTAGAAGCTTGTTGGGGAAAAGAAGTCAGTTGTCTGTTGAATTCAACTCTAGATATTCCAACACAATGGCAGATTTTTTGGCTAAAAAGGGAGCTGGTGATATTGGTAATGTGCTGGACTAGAGGCTGCCTTGATTTGGGTCCTTGGGTGGGGGGTTCATTTGCTTTGTTTTTGTTTCATGTATGGCTTCCTTCTTCTGCGTTTTGTTGGGTTGTTTTGTGTTTTGTGTTTTGTGTGTGCTGTCCCCTTCAAATTTCAGCGACATGAGTGTGTTGTGTAGCTCTTGTCGCGGTTTTTTGAAGCTACAGGTGGGTGCTTTTGTTGTTGCTCTGCCCTACTGGTTCTTGGCTGATTGGCCTTAATAAATTTTTCCTCTTGCTTGTCAAAAAAAAAGAAAGATATAAGTTATACTACAATACATTACATTATAATAGATTGGTAACATAATTTATTGTTTATTTCATATAAACATAAATTAATATCTTTTATCATTATATATATGCAGATTGATGTTATATATGAATATAGACATATACCATCATATAATGATATATGTAAATGTTATACTAGATTACAAAAAATTATAATAGATTGCTAACACAATTTGTTTTTAATCTTCATGATTTAATTTGCAAAACAATTACAATATAATCAAATAAACAATTATCTTTTTATCTAAAATTAAACTAGTATATATTTACTATTTTTTGAACTATTACATTATTTCGAGATTAAGGGAGGGATCATAACTCGAACCTGCAACCTTATGAATGCATTTGTGTAATTTTTAAATGCTTATAAGTTTTTTTTTAATAAATAATTTCTAAGTTATTAATGACGATGCATTGACATATATATTATTTTTATATGATTTGGATTTTTAATATTTAAAATAAAAATATATATTGCAAACTTAATTAAATGAATATTAATGAATTATGTATATATCCAACATGCAATTGGACCAACTTAACTTGCATACTTGAATATTTTATGTGTAAGAATACTTTCTCTAATTTGGTTAATGGTTGTTTAGTTCATGTAAACATAAAGTGATCTATATATATATATATATATATATGAAGTTTCAAGTAAGGGATATGAAATATACAAACATGATCACTTACATTAATTTTAGTAAGGACCATGATGAAATCACATTGATTTTTATGAATTTCGATCTGAATATTTTTGTGGATGAGAAGTTCATTGAAATCTACATATGAACAAAATTTGAGAATTTTTCAAGCACTAGAACTATTTATCCCGATTTTGTTAAATATGAAGACAATAGAAAAATGAGAGAAATATTAAAGTAAGAGATCCTTCAATTGAAATTATATATATATATATATATATATATATATATATATAATGCAAATTGATGTTATGAATATACACTAATAAACGTACACCATCACATAATGATATACTAATTACAAAATAAAATAAAATATTATAATAGAATGCTAACACAATTTATTTTTAATTTTCATGCTTTAATTTGTTATCAGAAGAAACAATTATTTTATTGTCTAAAATTAAAGTGGTATGTTTTTACTATTTTTTTTTTTTTTTTGAACTAGTTTCATATTTCGGTATTGGGGAAGGGGTCATATCTTGAACTCGGAACCTCATGGATGCTAGGGTGTAATTTATAAGGGCCTCGATATTTAAATTGTTATAATTTGTAAGTTTTTTTTTAATATATATAATTTCTAAGTTATTAATGATAATGCATTGACATATATATTATTTTAATATGTTTGGATTTTGAATTTTTAAAATACAAAAATATTTTGTAAACTTTATTAAATTAATATTAATGAATTATGTATATATCCAACATACAATTGGACCAACTTAACTTGCATATTTGCATATTTGAATATTTGATATGTGTAAGAATACTTTCACTAATTTGGTTAATGGATGTTTAGTTCATATAAACATAAAGTGATATTATAAATATATATATATATGAACTTTCAAGTGAGGGATCTCTTACATTAATTTTGGTAAAAACCCTGATGAAATCACATTGATTTTGATGAATTTTGATCTGAATTTTTTTATATATGATAAGTTCATTGAAATATACTTATGAATAAAATTTGAGAATTTTTCAAGTACTAAAACTTTTTTTTTTTTCTTAATTTTCCTATATTTCTCTCATTTTTCTAATGTCTTCATATTTAACAAAATCGAGATAAATAGTTCTAGTACTTGAAAAATTCTCAAATTTTATTCATAGGTAAATTTCAATGAAATTATCATCCACAAAAATATTCAGATCAAAATTCATAAAAGTCAATGTGTTTTTATCAAGGTCATTACCAAAATTAATGTAAGAGATCCCTCAATTGAAAGTTTCCACACACACATATATATATATATATATATATATATATATATATATATATAATGTAAATTGATGTTATGAATATACACTAATACACGTATACCATCACATAATGATATACTAGTTACAAAAAAAATAATAATAATAGAATGCTAACACAATTTATTTTTAATCTTCATGCTTTAATTTGTTAACCGAAGAAAAAATTATTTTATTGTTTAAAATTAAACTAGTATGTTTTTACTATTTTTTTTTTTTTTTTGAACTAGTACAATGTTTCAGGATTGGTGAAGGGGTCATGTCTCGAACTCTCAACCTCATGGATAGTAGGGTGTAATTTATAAGGGCCTCGATATTTCAATGATTATAATTTGTAGGATTTTTTAAATATATATAATTTATTAATGATATTGCATTGACATAAATATTATTTTAATATGTTTGGATTTTGAAATTTTAAAATACATTAATATTTTGTAAACTTTATTATATTAATATTAATGAATTATGTATATACCCAACATACAATTGGACCAACTTAACTTGCATATTTGATATGTAATAATACTTTCTCTAATTTGGTTATTGTGTGTATGAGGAGATTTTTTTTTTACATAATGCTACCATTATTTTAATATCCTTTTGAATAATTTGATAATTGTTTATTTCATTTGTTAAGTTTAATCTTACACACATCTATTATAAATAAGTGTTTTTTTTTTAAATATAAATAATAAATCTCTGTTATTATATTATTCCTTATGAAAACATTATAGTTGAATACAATTAAACAAGTTCCTTAATGATCGAAGTCACTTTTCCATTTTAATGTTCCCTATAAAATAAAAAATATTTAATTAATTCAAAAAAAATTCAATTCAATTACAATCACTTTGTAACCAACTTTATCACTCAACTGTCAGGTAAAACAATATACTACCAAGTAGGCAATTTATTAGGAGGGATTCTACCAATTTCTCTCCTGCTCAAATTTCCTATTTTACCTCCATCATTAATTATTTTTAATAGCTCATATTTATAACTTTGTTAAATCTTATCTCCTCCATTCCACCAATTTTGTTAAATCTTATCTCCTCCATTCCACCACCATACCACTCATCCATGTATGTCTCCTCACAGTTTCTTCCATTCCAGCATTGTGTTTTAGTCTTTGTAACTAAGAGAAAAGTGAAAGTTCATTTAGATATTTGCTTTAAAAAAAAAAAAAAACATTTGAAAACTAATTCAGTATTTGTATGATATTGGTTTGACTTTGACAACAATAAGACTTAAGCAATGAAGAACTTTCTCATTCAAACTAGCAAGCAGCTGCAGTTGGTGCTTGAGTAGATTCTCACTTCATCACTATTTAGTCATCTCAATCTTGTTCAGCCTCTAGATCATGGTATTTCTTTTAATAGAGTCTAAGTGTTCATGTTTCATTCATATTTGAATGTTTATTATTATTATTATTATTAAACTATCATATATGTGTAAATGCTAAATGTATAACAATCTTTTAGCATCATATTATCCTTTAAGCATGATTCTATACCTCTTGTTATATTTTCCATTAAACATTATCTCTAATTCCTTTAATTATTAGAAATTCAAGAACACCATCAACCAAGGATCATTACACAACCTATTTACCGGTAAGATTTTGATTGATGATACTAATATAGTTTTTAACTTGGCATTATTCATTACCTCCCTTTTAGTTAATAATAATAACTTGTTTTAGTGATTTGAAGGTTGTTGATTTGTTACTATTGGATGTTTGAATACCTAAACCATCATAATGATCTCCCTCTTTTATCTGCAAGTCACTTCCTAACATTATGTGTTTTTTTTTTCTTCAACAGAAGAAAAAGAGCAAAAATGTAATAACAGCAGTGAAAGTAATTATTGAAAATCTAACATCAATTCTAAATCATTCATATTTTTTTCAAGATTCAAGAATCAAGGGTATCATAAGTGATGATAGAGGAAGACCATTATATTACAAGCAATTGGAATGATGGGATTCTTTCAAGACTTCACAGGTATTTTTCATATATTTGTCATAAAACATTGTTAAAAATTGCATACTAATTCAATATCAAATCAAGTCTAATCGATATTTATTCTTTTCATTTTTTGCATTTTTCCGGGAGTTTCAATTATCTCCTCCTTATAAAAAGGACAATTTGTCTTTTATGATACTAGGAGTTGCATAACCGACTTGTGTTTTTTTTTTCTTTGTCTAATTATATGTTATAATGAAAACTTGGTACAATTTTACCAAAGAAATGAAAGATTTTGGGTTGGAACTATACAGATCTATGTAGATAGCTTTGTTGCTATTTTTATTGAAAAAAAAAAATCAATGTTTATGCTATTATGAATAGATTTACAAGGTTTGTCTGCAAACATTCTAGCATATTGATAGCATTTATATTCATACAAGAGGCTACCAAGGTATCTCTAATTTAATATATAATTTTTTAAGCAAAAATAAAAATAAAAAATCATTGAGATTTAAGGGCATTACTATTCATGGACTATTTGAAAATGAAGCTACATGTCTTAAATTTAATTATTCCCTTATATGTTTCAATTTTTTTACCTATATATTATTTTCTTATTTATTGATATCAAGGAAACTGATATTTTAAAGTAGTGTAAAAATAAATATAATGATCTTATGTGGGCCTTTGGCGAACAATATAAAGTCATTTTTACTATAAATAAATTATAAAAGCATTATTTAAAATTTATTCTTGCTTTTTTTTTGTTATAAAAATGTTATTTTAGATTTTGTATTCTAATTTTTCTAGTAAATATTTTTCAATTGATAATAGAGCAAAAGTTTATACATTTTATGTTTTAGATCTAACACAGGATCATGGTCAAACTTTTTATAATAAAATAAAATAAATAAATAAATAAATAAAAACCATTTTTTTTTGTGCTTTAACAAAATTTTCTTTTAAAATTTGATTCATATATATCGTAAGTCATATTTTCTACAATGCACATATATTATAAAAACTATCAACACAAAAATAAATAATTATAGAGAAAGATGTCAACAACCCACTACCCAATGTGGCATAACGCTCATTGCTTGACAAGTTTTCGTCAAGTTCAAGTCACCATCACCATAGGTGATATATATAAAAAAATATAAAATTAATAACAATGAGTTTGAACAATATAACCTAAAAACATATGAATCTTTTTAATGAAATTAGTAAGGTGGGTGAAAGGTTGTCAATATAATATATCAATAATTTTATTAAGGAAATGTAAATTAATAAGTGAATATTTTCTTACTAAAACCATATGCAAACATAATATACAATATGAGAAGAAATGTTTTAATGAGAAAAATATAGTGATCATGAAATAAATTTGGGTGACTTATTGAAACCACTTTGGTGAATTTAGTGAGAGATATGAACGATTGTAACCATAACAATATTTTTGTTTGGATTCATAGTCACATTCATACGTTAGTCAGAAAATTAATGTAAATTCGTAACTAAATATTTTATCACCATAGTTATAAAGATTGATAGGAACAATATTAGTGACAAAAATAGTCATGTAATATGTTTTTGTGACAAATTGGAATCACTTTGGCAGAATTAGTGTGAGACATGAATTGTTGTCACTATATTCATACTATTAGTGATGAAATGTAAATTCATAACTAAATATCATGTAACTAATAGGTCAAGAAAAGATATAGTGACAAAATATAGTTATGAAATAGACTTTGATAACTAATTTAAATTGATTTGGTGGAATTAGTGAGGAATGTGAATGGTCGTCACTATATCTATATTATTAGTGACAAAATTATCTATATTATTAATGACAAAATTATAGTCATGACATTGATTCTAGTGACAGATTGAAATCACTTTGGTAGAATTAGTGAGGGACATGAATGTTGTCACTATAATTATATATATTGTTAGTGAGTAAATATAAATTCGTAACTAAATATTTTGTAACTAATAGGACATGAAATGAATTAGTGCCAAAAATATAGTGATGAAATAGAGTTTGGTAACTAGTTTGTATCACTTTGGTTAAATTAGTGAGGAGAATGCCACGGTCTGGTGAAACCACTGTCCCTACCACTGTCAAACCCACAACGGTTTGGACATCGCAAACTACTGGAATCGAACCTCTGTGCGAACCGCTCTCCCTTGCACATTGGTATCCATAGCGCTACCATACAGGTCTTCAACCAATGTGAAACCGCTCTCCATGCATAGCAGTACCCACATCGCTATTCCCGTTTTCAGTTTTCTTCAACTTCTTCTTCAGTTCTTCATAGTCTTCAAACCTCTCTCAAACACCAACTCCAACTCCAACTTCCAAACGTATCCCCCATCTTCAGGAAGTATCACATCAGTTGAGCCTCATTTGGTTTACATTGGGTTCACTTGAGAATACGAGCCAAAACCTAAAAATAACCCATCTAAATTATATTCACATGACACTAAGAGCATCTCAAATGCAAGAGTGACTTGTGAAAAAAAATATATATTTACGTGCATATTCAACTTCAAGCTGACGTGGCAAAAAAAATATTAGACATTGTCAATAGCACAACTATTTTTTTCGGTTGACTCAGCAAATATTTAAAACTGACATTAATTTTTCATCTATTTTTGATAAGTAAATAAAATATAAAATAAAATAGGAAAAAAAATAGACAAGTCATTAAAAAAATTGTGTTTTAGACAGAAGCATTGTAGACCAAATTTTGAGTTAATTGTCTATTAAGTCTATTTTTATGCCACATAAGAAGCAAGTCTCTTGATATTGTTGCCATGTCAACGACTATTGGTATGCAATCCACTTTTGCATTGGAGATACTCTAATGATGCTTTTATTTTAGCCACCACTTTTAATAGATTTCCCACACGTAAGAAATCACAAACTTCCTTGTAGAGCTTGGGACATATATATACAATATAAAACGCCTTAATTAATTAATCGAATTCTAGAAACTCATGTATTGAATTAATTTGAATGTTAGATACACAACAACAACACCCGCACGTTTCTAGCTGGTTGGTAATTAACAAGCACAAGTACTGCACTAAACTCGCAAATCTCAGCTTCCTCGATCAGATACTTCATCGTACACAATAAATAATTAAATATGTCCCTGAGCCATACACAGCCTGATCACAAATATATTCCTTACCATATTATACGAAGCTTTTAGGGGGGGTGTATTCAATTAGGATCAATTAGGATTCTTGAAGACATTTAATGACATTTTTTAAGTGATAGATTTTCATGGATTTCTACAGACTTTTATAAATCTACATGGACTTTCATGGATTTGTTTAGACATCCATGTCAGACTTTTATGGATTTGTTTAGACATCTATCTCAGACTTTTATGGATTTGTTTAGACATCTATTTCAGACTTTTATGGATTTGTTATCTCTGACTTATCAATAGTAAGCTAATTATAGCTAATTATCAAAAAAACCTTTGAAGTTGGAATGAGCAAAATTTGATACACCAGTCAATCTATATTTGCGTATATATATAGTCTGAGGTTGTTGCTGATGTAAACAAAGCGATTGAATTGAACTCAAAATTGGCTAAGACTTATCTGCATAAAGGCACTGCTTGCATGAAGTACAGATAAATTATTTTTCTTTAAAATAAAATGCTAATAAAGAGTGGGTATTTTGGTGTTTGATTGAAGGCTCTACATATGTGTCGTTTTGTGCAGTTTTGGCACGTAGTGAGATTTGTACTCGATTTCCAAAATATAATTATATGACTGCAACATATTCCAAGCAGTCTCTCTATAAACAATTAAGGGGAAGATCCAAGCGGTAACTGCTCCGGCTATTGTTATTGTTATTGTTAGTGAATGTTTAAATGTTTCCATGACTTAAATGTTTTTCATAGCATATGATTCAATGTTATTTATAGACTTGAGACGATTATTTTTGAATCGTCAATGAATATATATACACTTTTGCTCAAAAGAATAAATAATTTATGTGCATGTTGGGCTGCATCAATTCTCTTTATTAAAAGAAAAAGAGAGCCTCAAATTTATATATTATATGATTAAATATGTAGTATTTGGTTGACATGTGTATATTTAAATCGGTGGTGCTTTGGTGAATATTTGATTTAAACTAAAATTGATATGATCTCCACCAAGATAATTAAAATTTGATTTTATTGAAAATAAATCCACCGGTGATTATATTCAAAACTTTGGTGGAAATGTAGTATTTTGGAAATTATCCAAGTAATATATTCCCTTATTGTATGTGGCTTGTTTTCTTTTTGAACTCGATTTTTTTTTCCTTTTTAATTCACAGAATATGCTGGGGATGGAAGCTTATTATTATCACGTGCATCGGTTTTTTTTACATATTAGTGTTTTTCATTTCTGTTTTGAGAGAGAGAGGGAGAGCAAAATCCAGCAAAATCCTTGAGGAGAAGGCCGGACATGTTATGACATTTGATATTTATATCTCTAACCATCAAGTCCACCAAAATCCATCAAAATCCATGACTTAAGAAAATCCTTTAAAATCTAGTCCTAATTGAATACACCTTGATTCTTGTAGACATTTTTAAAGTCTCAATTCAATACACCTGGATTTAGAAGGATTCTTTAAAAGTCCATAGAAATCTTAATTGAATACCACTAGATTCATATGGACTCTTTTAAAGTCTTTAAATGTCCAAATTGAATACACCAGGATTTATAATGTCTTTAAATGTCCTCAAGAATCCTAATTGAATACACCACCCTTAGTTTGTCATTTCAAACTAGAAATTTTTGAAGGGGCTCCCTTCGAGACCTTATTAATTGCCCATCTTTCCATATCTTAAAGGCAAGGCATATGTTAATGATTTAAAATTTATATAACTAATTCATATATATATATTTTTTGTTATAATTAAATTACTCTTAATTAGGGCTCATTTGATACATTGTATTATATTGTATTAGATTAAGTTGGATTAAATTGAATTATACTGGACTATACTTTACTATTGTTAGTACAATCATGTGTTTGGTAATATATTGTATTAGATTGTAATTAAATAATACAAATGTTTAGTAAGTTATTGTATAGTACTATATTGTATTTAATAAATATTAATGATTATAAATTAATAAATTTGAATTTTTAAAAATAAAAAATTATAATATTACCATTAAAAAAAATGTTGGTTCAGTGATATACCCCTCAAACCTACAACATAAGGTATTAAAGTTGTGTGTTTGAGTTCTCTTCCTCCCCTAAGAAAAACCTCGAATTTATGTAATACTTCAAAAAAAAATATTAAATAATATTTAATAAAAATAAAAGTCAATTATTTAAATAATTTTTAATATAAATAAAATAAATATTTATTTTTATTGACACAAATATTTTTTTTAAATAATCATTAATAAATGAATATAAATAATATTATTAAAATTTAAATAAATATTTTTTTAGAGGTGACCGATTTTTTAAACCAAATTTTCTAGATAAATAAACTCAATTTAGAAAAAAAAAATCACTCAAATAAATATAAAATGAATGAAAAAGTTGGGTGGTAGCTTAATACAAGCTAAACACACCTCCACCTTTGTATTATTTAGTGCGGCTGGAGGTGTATTAGATGGAAAGCTTTGTATTAATTAATCCAGTGTTAAGTTGTTGCCAAACGTTAGATTGTATTGGTTTAATACATTGTAAAGTCTTTATACTAAACAATATAATGAAACAAACATACCCTTATATCCACGGGCGAAGCCAAGAATTTGGCTTTGAGAGAGCCAACACAAAAATTAATATTCAATGTCACGCAAGACAAATATATGAATATTTAAGAAATAAGTTGTTAAAAAAAATGTGATACTACCCTTTGGTCTTAAAGGTAGTGTCACAAAAAAATAATATTAATTTTGAGAATTAAAATATAATTTATCGCTATTTTATATCTCGAAAATCATCTAGAACAAAATATTAATTTTTTTCTGTAATTAACAAACAATGTAGAGTAAAACTCAAAGAATTGTATCAAGATACAATAAATATTATAGAATAAGATAGTAAGCCTTCAATATTTAATTAGCTTTTTACCGTGAAAATATATTAAATAATAATGTATGAAATAATAGGAAATTATTTATTATTAATATTATTATTATTATTATTATTTTTGAAGTATTATAAGAACTATTACAATATGATTGCTGGGACCTATCGAGATCAAATAATACATGTGCGGCCCAAATATCTACTCTTATAACGGAAGATAACTACTCCCATAACTCGGGAAGAAAACTCCCCACACATACTTGTAAAATATGAATGTGTGCATGTGTGCATGTGTGCATGGTGGGATTTGAATCCCTCACCACATATGTGGAAGTAGGGGTGGGCACGGTTCGGTTCGGTTCGGTTCGGCTCGGCTCGGTTTTGGCTAAAACCGAATCGAACCGACATATATTCGGTTTTTGAAATTTTGAATTGGTTTAAACCGAATTGGACTGCAAAACCGAGTTGAACCGAACACCTTTATCCCGGTTCGGTTTGATTCAATTCAGTTCGGTTCGTTGGTTCGTCGGTTCGTCGGTTCATCGAGGATAGAGAGAGATAGAGTGACTGAGAGATGGAGTCACGAGGAAATGGATTCTGGGTTGTGGAGAGCCCAGATCTCCATTTTGAAAAGAAAAAATTATAAAAGAATTGGAGATCCGAGATTTGGTGAGATCTACATGTAAAGATTCGAGATCGCACCAAAATGATCAATGGAGATCTAGTGCGACTCCTCCAGATATTGCTGGGTAACAGAGTCGGGGAAGTGCAGCGGAGCCGTGAAGTGAGAGATGTAAAACCGATAGATGAAGACGGAGTGACTGAGAAATGTAGATTGAGAGGGTCTGATATGCGAATGAGAAAACAGAGAGATGGAGATGGTGAGATGGAGATGGAGATGAGAAAACAGATAGTAGCAACTAGCAAATTGATTCGACACTAGCAATTAAGACCATCTTCAATGCATATGTCAATGCCAATGTCAAATTTGGCACAAAAAAGAGTAAAATGTTATATTTGGCATATCAATTTAGTATTGTGCTCCAATGTACAATCCTATTTAAAATGTTATTTTTATTATTTTATTAATTAAAATTACAAAAGTAAACATTTACCATTAATACATTCATTATTTCTTTTAATGGTCCAATGTAAAGTTCTATTAATACATTCATTATTTCATTTAAAAAATATATATATATAATGGTATTTTTGTAATTAAAAAATGAGCATTTATTGCTGTGCCAAATTTAGCATATCATTTGGCACTGCATTGGAGGATGATTTTTACATCTTGTGCTAAATTTTAGCATTGATATATATATTTGGTACAGCATTGGAGATGCTCTAATATAATACAAAATTTGCACAAACACAACAAATTTTATTGTTTCTCCTAAACTAAAAAAAAAAAAAAAACTTAATCCATAATAACACAATAATAAATAATCAATAAGTTTTTAGAGCAATGCACTTGCTTTTTGAAAAGGAGAAGAAAGAGACGTGAATCACGTGATACATGAAAAATCGAACCATAAAATAATATGTGTGATGTGACTAGACACAACTTTTGGTCGGCCATTGCATGTGATAAAATGCTTAGAGGTTTTTTTTTATTTTTTTTTTTTATTTAAATTTATATTCGGTTCGTCGGGTTGGTTTGGTTCGGTTTTCGGAGGTCTATAACCGAACTGACCCATATTCTATACTGTTCAATTTGGTTCGACCCAAATTGAACCGAACTCAACCTCAAAACCGAACCAAACACCTAATTTCGACTCGGTTCTGGTCGATTCGGTTCGGTTCTGGTCGATTCGGTTTGGTTCAATGAACAGTGCACCTCCCTTCCAATGTGGAAGGGAGGTGCATTACCAGCTCAGCTAAGAGGTGATATGCAATTATTATTATTATTTTGATTGAAAATTAAAATCATGAAAGAAAAAGAGATTGACTTTGAGATGAATCAATAAAATAGGAAAGATATTTATTAATTAATTTATATTATTAAAATAATAAGATGAATCAAGCTAATTAATATTATACTTGGAGCATTCCTCCCCCCAACCAACAAATTTCGCCCCTGCTTTTATATCCAAATAACATACAACCTATCTTTTTCTTCATATATATTCAGGAAAAAAAAAATAGTTTTCCATTAATAAGTCATTACGTATTAAATTCTCGACAGATGACTAAGAATGTGGTTCCTCTGGTAGGGGTGTATCCAGGATTTTTAGTTATGGTGGACTAAAACAAAACTATATATATATACAGAAATTCTATTATCAGTTCGAACTGACAAAAGTTATATCAGTTCTTTGCATGTGGGCCACTGGATTTAAATACTTTGACTTGGCTGTATGCACTTGTCAGTCAAAGTATTTAAATCCAATGGGCCACATATAAGGAACTGATATAACTTTTGTCAGTTCGAACTGATAATAGAAAGACTGTATATATATATATATATTTAATAATACAACATTGTTTTTATTTCATTAAGATGAAGAAGACAAACTTGAACCCCTTTCTCCAACATTACGTGGAGAACTTGATCCACTCCCACCCAATAATTGATTTTTTATCTAAAAGTTCGAAAGCATAGTTTTTATTTGTTTTAATGTATGGTTGTTTGATATTGTAACCTAAAATTATCGAACAATTTGGTTAAACTAATACTTTACAAATTATAATACTATAAATAATAAATTGAGTTGGAAAATAAATTAATAAAAAAAAAATAACAAAACACTAACTTAAAATTATTAATAATAAATCCAAAACTCTAACTTATTAATTAGATTAACTGAAAATCTTATAAATGATGGAGATAATTATTAATTTGGAAGAGATAATTGAATTATTGGAATTAGGAAGAGAGAGAGAGAGAGTTGGTACGTGAGTGAAGAGAGAGGGATAGTTGATAAGTTGGGATGTGTGATGATGAGAAAGTGAGAGAGAGAATGGATATTGAGAGAGGTATGATGGGAATTAATTATAAAAAAACAACGAGTTCAGCCCCCTATTGGTACACCCCTGCTAGTCTATGGTTATCTTTCACATCATTACTTCTATCATTAATCGTCGACAAGACAATCCCAACATCGACAAAAACATGTAGCACGTTATAAATGGGACATCAATAATTTTTCAAAGATGTAGCATATTGTAGCTGGCATGCATGAACTTTTAACAGTAGAGTGTAGTTAGAGCATCCACAATGGTTGCACCCAAAAACAAGATCCATTTGTTGCAAAATCATCAAAAATGGGTCTTGTCATTTGGATCCACTTAATTTGGGTCTCATTTTCCTACAATGGGACTAAATTGGAAAAGTAAAAGTGGATCCACTTTTTTAACTTTTTTCCAAACAATCATTACTCTTCTTTAAAATATTATATATATGTATGTATGCATATTAATAAATAAATTATATAATATTGTTTACGATTAGACATGACGTCAGTTCCGGTTCGGTTCCTGTTCCGTTTCGAAAGTGGCGGTTCCAGAATCGGAAACTCCCTTGGAGAGATTTCGGTTCCGATTCCGATTTCGATTCCTCGGTTCTAGATGTTCCGACTGTTCGGTTTCGGTTTTAGACCAATTTTGATTTCGAACCTTCAAAATCGGTTTCGGTTCCGGTTTTGAAGGTTCGGTTTCGATTCCGGTTCTGAAGGTTTGGTTCCGGTTCTGGCTCCAAACCTTCAAAAAATTAATGTTTTCATTCAAATTATTTTAATTTCACTGAAATAAAATTTTATAATTGAAATTAAAATTATTTATATTTTTTTCATTATATATATAATTATTGAAATTAATAATAATATACTTAAATTATAATAATTTAAATATATATATATATTAAATTTATTTATATTTTTTCATTATATATATAATTATTAAAATTAATAATTATATATTTAAATTTAAATAATTGAAATATATATATATATATATATTAAATTTATTTATATTTTTTCATTATATATAAATTATTAAAATTAATAATTATATATTTTAATTTAAATTATATAAATTATATAAATAAATAAATATATAAATATATATATAAATTAATAATTTAAATTATATAAATTATATAAATAAATAAATATATAAATATATAAATATATAAATATATATATATATATATATATATATGAT
Organism: Acer yangbiense; assembly: GCA_008009225.1. Lineage (NCBI taxonomy): Eukaryota > Viridiplantae > Streptophyta > Magnoliopsida > Sapindales > Sapindaceae > Acer > Acer yangbiense. The sequence continues at coordinate 12,147,815 of CM017770.1, forward strand.
TGGGAGGTGTTGGGAACCCAACTCAATCATTGGGCAAGACCCAAATTGAGTTCCAAATTTGGAACTCAATTTGGGTCTAGTTGGGTGGAACCCACTTTTGGGTCTCTTTTTTTAGATCTACTTTCTCATCATTGTGACACAAATTGATGGAAAGCAAAATGGATCTTGTACAAATGGGTCTCTTTTAGAGACCGTTGTGGATGCTCTAAGAGAGTCTATATTTATTTTCGAGCAAATTGCACTAAACCTCTTTGAGGTTTATTCTTTTACATTCAGAAACAACTTTATCATTATTTCACACTCACACCCTTTGTCATTAGGTCAAACTTAACTGTTATCTTTAAAAGACTAAACTTTGATCCCTAAATTAAATTAATTAAAAAAAAACAAAAAAAAAAATACTTTTTTTTTTAAATAAATGGATCTCCACCATCCATGTTTGAGATAAAAAAAAAAATGGATCTCAAACATTTTTTAACATTTTTTTAAATGGATCTCAAACATAGATGGTGGAGATCAAATAAAAATTAAATAATTGAAACTTGAATTGAATTAGAAAATATATAAATTAAAAGAAAAACAAAACAGTTTTAAAAAAAACAAAACAAAAAAAAAATGAAAAATTAGAAAAAAATATATATCATTGTTTGTGTAGATGTGGAGACCATGAAAATTTTCTCTCTTGTTCATTGTAGAGCCTAATTTTAGGTGGTAGTGATACAACAATTGTGACACTAACATGGGCTGTCTCTCTGCTATTAAACAACCACCATGTACTGAAGAAAGTGCAGGATGAGCTCAACGTCCATGTGGCCATGTGGGGATCGGAAGCACCGGCGAGAGGAAGAATCAGACATGAAGAATCTGGTAGACTTACAAAGTTACAAGCCATTGTCAAGGAAACATTAAGACTATACCCTGTTGCATCGCTTTCAGGGCCACGTGTGGCCGTGGAGGACTGTACCATAGCCGGATTCCACATCCCTGCAGGGCGGCTGCAGGCACACACCTTGTCATGAACCTATGGAAGCTGCACCGTGACCCCAGCGTTTGGGTGAACCCTTCAGAGTTCATACCAGAGAGATTTATCATTGACCATCCCAAATTGAACGTTAGAGGTCTCCTTTTTGAATGTCTACCATTTGGTTCTGGTAGAAGGAAGTATCCCGGGATCTCGCTCGCGCTTCAAGTGATGCACTTGACACTGGCAAGGCTGTTTCACACATTTGAATTGGGTACGGTCTCGGACGCAACAGTTGACATGAGTGAAGGTCCTGGATTGACTGTCCCCAAAGCTACTCCATTGGAGGTTGTCCTCACTCCAAGACTGCCTTCCATGCTATTTGATTCCAACAACAAAGAAGAATAATTAGCTCTATTAACGTCTCTGCCTCTCCTTGGTGATCATAAGCTTTTTTTTTTTTTTTTTTTTTTTTTTTTTTACGTGGAGGGATAAATACAATAACATGAAAATTTTGGAGGGATCAAAGTATAAAATGTATAGGTAAATATTTAGTGCTTGTTTGGTTTGGCTTTCTATTGCTTCAAAAGCTCTATACACCTCTTTTTGAGTTTTTTTAGAGTTGTTTGGTTAAACTTTTGAGTTTGTTCATTTTAAATTCAGTAGAGATTAGTAGAATTTAAACCTCTACTAGGTAAACGCTCGTTGGAAGGAACTTTTCCAAATAGACTTTAAAAAGAAAAAAGGTTTACCAACTAAATAACTATACATTTTTAAAAAATATTCTATTCTAATATATCTATTACAAGTAGACCTTTTATAAATATATATTTTTCAAAAGCCCAACCAAACTTAATCTTTTATAAAAAAGCTTTAAAAACTTTTGAGGGAAAGGGGGCCATCAGCTATGACCCCGCCGACCCCCTCCCTCCACACCTAATGACAACGACGGTACTGTCATGTACAGTGGCAAGCAATTGTGGTGATAGGTGAGATAGGGAACTTTGATTAGACATTTAACTACAATTATTATATTTGGTGTCAATAGTATGAAAAAATCTTGGGTGCAGCATGATACACCATACATCTCCTGTTACGATCTTGTCTCGTGGCAAATTTAATACACCATGCATCTCCCGTTGCAATCATGACACATGGTAGGATCGCAGTGGAATATGCATGGAGCATCCGGTGCACCCAAGTTTCTCTCTCCTATGATAGACGATAAGTTGGCAAACTTGCTAATTAAATTTGTCTATAGGCCTCTCTCAACTTTTACCTAAATAGTGTATCAGTTAAGAATGTGAATAGAATCGGTACTTCATTCTATTCATTTGAACTTATTGTGCTTGACTGGAGCAAGACAATCACCGGACTGTACATGATCAGATAACCAAGATTAATTCCAGGTCCAGACATCTGAACTACAAACAAAACAAGCACTCCTGTCAGTAGCATGTAAATATGCAAATGCAAGCAACATAACCATCCCAGAATTGTTCTGCTGTGTGCTAGTGTGGACAGTGTGGAAGTATCTTACATGATCATCTTTTGACTAACACATGTCCCTCTTGTTCTTTTCTGTGGAAAATTCTAAGCCTTATCTCACTCTAGAAGCTAAGGTTATGTGTGGTGTAATACAAAAGAATTTGCCTATTGTCAGTCACCTTCCTGCTCTTGGATCAAACCAACTGTTGCATTGAACACTTGGGGCGATGGCTGATAAATATGGAAAGGTCTTCTTGATCCGCCTTGGAATTCATCAAGCATTTGTGGTTAGTAGCTGGGAAGTGGCAAAAGAATGTTTTAGGGTTTGACCATCTCATATTCTCATTTTTTGGCGCGATGTTAGGAAGCTAGCCACCGTTGAGGTTCTCTCAAATCACCGCCTTGAGTTGCTCAAGCATGTCCGTGACATGGAAACCAACTCTTTCATAAAAGAATTATATGCAGAATTTGTCAAAAATGGAGGCCTTGTTGCTGTGAGATGAAGAAAAGATTTGGGGCTTTAGGAATGAATGTTATAGTGAGAATGATTGCTGGTAAGCGATATCTTGGCACTGATGAAGAAGAATCAAGTCGGTTCCAAAAGGCCTTGGGTGATTTCTTTCCTCTAGTGGGGTTAGTTTTGGTGTCAGATACCGTTCCATTTCTTGGTTGGTTAGATGTTGTGAATGGTTATATAGGTAAAATGAAGAAGACAGCTAGAGAGTTGGATTTTGTGCTCGGGAATTGGGTGGATGAGCATCCAGAGGAGACTCAATCGAAACATCAATGAGGAGGAGCAAGATTTCATCCATGTAATGCTGTCGGCCATGGATGATGGCAAGATTTCTGCTCAAGATGCCAATACTGTCATTAAGGCCAATTGCTTGGCATGTCTCCTGCAAATTAGTAACAATAATCAGTACATGAGGCAGAGTTATCCATATTTGATCTGTTTAATTCTCATCATCATCATTTTGATTAGGTAGAGGTATTTTTCTAATATGATTGATACCAAAGAAAACTATGACTAATAAACTAAACCATGGTAAAGAAAAGTCGAAGCATGTATAAGTTATAAATTGTCTGAAATCTGAATTTTCTGTATATAGAAGAAAATTTGAGAATATGGTGGTTATAAGCAATGTAGACATACTTGTGTTTATTGCAGAGCCTTATTTTAGGTGGCAATATACCACAGTGGTCAAGCATGGACACTCTCTCTGCTATTAACCAACCGCCATGTACTGAAGAAAGTGCAGGATGAGCTCAACCTCCATGTCGGAAAGCAACGCCAAGTGGATGAGTCAGACATAAAGAATCTGATTTACTTACAAGCCATTGTCAAGGAAACATTGAGACTGTACCCTGCTGTACCGCTTTCAGCACCACGCGAGTCCATGACTCCATTGAGGATTGCACTGTTGCAGGGTTTCACATCCCAGCTGGCACATGGCTTTTCGTGAACCTGTGGAAGCTGCACCGTGACCCCAGCATTTGGCTGAACCCTTCAGAGTTCATACCAGAGAGGTTCCTGAATTACCATGCCAATTTGGATGCTAGGGGTCAGCATTTTGAATATCTACCATTTAGTTCTGGTAGAAGGAAGTGTCCTGGGATCTCATTTGAGCTTCAAGTGCTGCACTTGACCCTGGCAAGGCTGTTTCATGCATTTGAATTGGGGACAGTTTCAGACACAATAGTTGATATGAGTGAAGGTCCTGGATTGACTATCCCTAAAGCAACACCACTGGAGGTGATCGTTACTCCAAGGCTACCTTCCATGCTATATGATTTTAACAAGCAAGAAGAATAATTGCCTCTATTGTCACAGACTGCTTGGGAATCACTCATGTGTCATCAGTCTAGCTAGGCTTTCTCCCTCTGGGAAAAGGCTTTCATATTTAAAATTTCAAGCATGTAAAACTATATATTAATGCTATATAGCGCGTAAAACATATGCAGAATATCAACCACAGTAGATTTTATGACATTGTGTAATAAGGCAAAAGTGGCATAATTCAACTCAAAAAACTAGATTTCAACATAGAAAGGTTGAAGTTGAGCTACTAGAATTCAACATCACTTGTTTAGTTGGTGTCACTGAATATATATATATATATATATATGAGGAAATACCCCTTTTTAACCAAAAATTAAGAGTCTTTATTGTTTTTAGCCGGAATTAGTAAACTGATTATTTTTGTCAAAAAATCCACTGTAGAGACATAATTACCCCTCATTTATTTTTAAAATACCTCTTCTCTCTCCTTTTCTCTCTCATTTGTGCAGAATATTTTTTTTTCCTCTTTCTCTCTCTCATCTCACGCCTTCTTCTTCTTCTTCTTCTTCTTCTTTCTCTCCTTCTTCTCTCTTTCTCTCCTCTTCTCTCCTCCACTTCTCACTTTCTCTCCTTCTTCTTCTTCTTCTTCCTCTTCTCTTTTTCTTTCTCTTTTTTTTTTCCAGATTTTTTAAAAACAAAAATTTTCAGATTTGGTGGTTTTCCGATTGTCGGTCGTCCGATCTTCTCTCCTTCTTCTTCTTCTCTTTCTCTCCTCTCTTCTCTTTCTCTTTCACGTTTTTCCAATTTTTTAAAAAAATTTCAGAATTTTTTTTTTTTTTGAATTTTTTTTCAGATTTTGTTTTTGTTTAAAATTATTTCTAGATTTTTTTTAAAAAATTCTGATTATGTTTGTTAAAAAAAAATTCCAGAATATTTTTTTTATTTTTTTTTTCCAGATTATTTAAAAACAAATTCAGTTTTTTTTTTTTTTTTTTTTGAAAATTTTTCAGATTTAAAAAATGTTTGGATTTAAGTGTTAGTTGTTGATTTTAAGGGTGGTTGTGGTTGTGAATGTAGTTGATTTTAAGGGTGGTTGTGGTTGTGAATGTTTGGATTTGAGTGTTAGTTAGATTTGAATGTTCAAAAAATTTTCTAGATTTGTTAAAAAATTTTCCACATTTTTTTCCATATTTCGTTTTTTTTTTTTTCAAAATTTATAAGTGTGGTGGTTGTTTTTATGAATGGTGAGAGTTGTTTTTTTTTTTTTTTTCCAGATTTTCGTGTTGAATTTTTTTTTTCCAGATTTCATTCATGTTTGAATTTTTTTTTTTCTAGATTTTGTTCAATTAAATACACCAGGTCACCGATTAAATACACCAGGCAAAAAGGACTTAAACACACCAATGAAAATGAATTAAACACACCAGCCAAAAAAGAATTAAACACACCAGGTAAAAATGATTAAACACACCAGGCAAAAACGAATTAAACATACCAGGCAAAACGAATTAAACACACAAGACGTTTTTCCATATTTCGTTTTTTTTTTTTCAAAATTTATAAGTGTGGTGGTTGTTTTTATGAATGGTGGGAGTTGTTTTTTTTTTTTTTTTTTTTTTCCAGATTTTCGTGTTGAAGTTGAAAATTTCAGATCATGTTTGAATTTTTTTTCTCTAGATTTTGTTCAATTAAACACACTAGGCCATCGATTAAACACACCAGGAAAAAATGACTAAACACACCAGGAAAACTAGGCAAAAAAGAATTAAACGACTAAACACACCAGGCAAAAACGACTAAACACACTAGGCCAAAAAGAATTAAACACACCAGGCAAAAAAGAATTAAACACCCCAGGCAAAATTTCTGAATGAAGGGCATTTTTGTCCGAAAAGTGGATTTTTTAACAAAAACAATCAAAATACTAATTCCGGCTAAAAACAATAAACCTCCTTAATTTTTGGCTAGTTTCCATTTTCACCCTATATATATATATATATATCGACCTTAGTTCCCACACCGGTATGATGCTATGTCCAAAATAAACGATATCATACTATGTCTAGGAACTTAACAACCTTGTGATTATAATGTTTTAACAGAAGAGAAACCAAGTTTCCTATGGAATTAATTTGGTAGTTCAAGCACGGCCACCTATTATATAAACTTTGGTTGAAAAACTCGGATATTCCAGCAAAAAGAATTGGAAAAAGTTATAACTGATAAACTAAAAATAATACTAAGCAAGTGCTACAGCTATTGTAGTAATACAATCTATTTTATTGATTGAAGCTTTTAAGTGCTCCAACAGCCTTCACTGGACATGAGGAATGTCTAGTTTGCAAGACTTTGTACATCATTTTAAGGATGAGATTACTTTAAGCTATAAATGGCCATAGAGACATCACTGACTTTACTGTGAATCGAAGTTGCTCATACTCGATTGACTGGTTCCTTGAGGCATATTTTCTAGCTGACATCAAGAAAATAGATCCCGTAAATATCCATATTCCACAGAGTATCCAACTAAATTGCAAGTTAGCTAGTGCCCTTGCTCTGAAATCTGCCTCATGAGAGCCACAAATCACTGCTCCATGCATATTGCTATTGATGGCTTCTGCCAACTGCTTAGTGCATCCCTGTGGAACAAACTGAGGATCCCAGAGCACAAACCCCATGTTCACAAACCAGCACCCTTGGAACACAACCGAAATTGAAAGAATAAGAGCTGCAAGAAAATTGGTTGGGAAACAAGCCACTGATAAAGCTGCAACAAGGGAGACAAACACTATGATCTGATAGAGCCAATGGTAATGGCCTTCAAACCCAACATGATCGGCAGAGTGGAAATGGATCAGAAAAAGCTCTTGCCCAAAAACGGAAGCTGCAAGGATTCCAGGAAGCACAGATAGGATATCGAACGAATGAGATAAATCAGCAAAAAGTGTGAAACATGCAAATATTGCAAGATGGAGAAAGATGGTAGCATGCTCAGAATTGTCAAGCTTCAAAGTGAAGCGAACATAAGGGAAGTCTAAAGGGAAATCTAAAACTTGCATGAGAATGGCAAAAATGGAGAAAGATAAAATGGAAAAGATTTCCAAGTGTTTAAGCTTTGCAAGAGGGCCACTGAATGGGAACCAAAACCTTACTTTAAAGTTACCAGAGCCTTTGAGGCAGTGGTCTCTGATAGTATTGATGGTGTGCCATAGACCAAGGAGAGCGAGTGCCAAACCCGGTACTAAGTGTCCTAAAAATGTTCCCATGGAAGTTTCAGTTTTCAAAGATCAACGTTTTGTCTCCATGGTGATCACCACCCAAAACTTAAATAACCATGAAACAAAACACAAAGCAACAAAAGTAAATGGTAATCTATTCAAACATTTGGTGCATGGTGCATGTGTTTCCACAAACAAAAATGCAAAGAAAAGACACCCATTTTGTGCAAGATAAAAAGATGATGGGATATCTAAATTATTTTCACATGACACTAAAAGCATCTCAAATGCAAAAGTGACTTGTGAAAAAAAAAAAAAAAGATTTATGTGTATATTCAACTTCAAGTTAACGTGGCAAAAAAAATATTAAACATTGTCAATAGTAAAACTATTTTTTTCGGTTGACTCAGCAAATATTTAAAACTGACATTAATTTTTCATCAATTTTTGATAAGTAAATTAAATATAAAATAAAAGAGGAAAAAAAATGGACAAATCATTAAAAAAAATTGTATTTTAGACAGAAGCATTGGAGACCAAATTTTGAGTTAATTGTCTATTATATTAAGTCTATTTTTATGCCACATAGGAAGCAAGTCTCTTGATATTGTTGCCATGTCAATGACTATTGGTATGCAAGCCACTTTTGCATTGGAGATACTCTAAGAGCATCTCCAATGTAAGCGTGCGTGGCTTGTGAAAAAAATAGATATCACGTAGGATAAATAGACGTTATATTAATAATTGTGTCTCCAATGCAGCCGTGCATATTCAATCTGAAGCTGACGTGGCAAAAAAAATATTAGATATTGTCAACCTGACCGTCCACTTTCAGACGGTCTGTTACACAACTATTTTTTAGGTTGACTCAGCAAACATTTAAAACTAACATTAATTTTTCATATATTTTTTGTAAGGAAATAAAATAGAAAATAAAACAGGAAAAAAAAGATAGACACGTCATTAAAAAAAATTGTGTTTTAAACGGAAACATTGGAGACCAAATTTTGAGTTGATTGTCTATCAAGTCTATTTTTATGCCACATAGGAAGTAAATCTCTTGACATTGTTGCCATGTCAACGACTATTGGTATGCAAGCCACTTTTGCATTGGAGATACTCTAATGATGCTTTTAACTTAGCCACCACTTTTAATAGATTTCCCACACGTAAGAAATCACAAACTTCCTTGTAGAGCTTGGGACATATATATACAATATAAAATGCCTTAATTAATTAATCGAAGGGGGGTTTTCAAATATAGCCACCGTTAAGATGCCAAAACCACATATAGCCACTAGTTTTTAAAAAACCAAATATAACCAATATGATCATGGATCATGGATTATGGATTGTGTGGTGGAAGTTAGTGGGTTCTTTGACAGTTATACCTCTGGAGACGACTTTATTGTATTTAAATACCTGATCTTACAATTTTACCCCTATTCGAATTCTTCTGATCTGACATCTAATTGTTCTACTAAAAAACTAAATTACCCTTGTTATAGAATCTTGGTTCAAAAGACAAAACGGAAACGGAAAGGCACCAATAACAAAAGCTTAAAAAGTGAGAAAGCCACACTGAAGAACGACGACCGCAGGCCGCAAGGGAGGGAAAACGGGAAAGCCACAGTGTATGGATACTCAGAAAAGAACGACGACCGTAGGTGACCACCAAATACCCTGACGACCACTGTGTGTGGAGACGAGGTAGGATCGGAGTAGGTGTGTTCTTAATCGGCACGATCCCTAATAATTTCCTTTGATTTGATATCCTGTATCCCTTAATAGGCACGATCCCTAATTACATTTGATTTGATATTAGGGTTTGTTTGGAAATCTGAATATACTTGAAATCTGGATTTAATCTTGAATTAATTCCCGATTTGGGTCTTGATTTTTACCATGATTTTCCCAAGAGTCGTTTAGGACCCAAGACCGGTCTCCATGATTTCGATGGTTCACCAAAAAAAAAAACCCCTTTACATGAAGCTTTCCGTGATGTTGCCATATCCCCTTAGACTTTACATGAAGCTTTCCATGATCTTGATTTCCATGATGTTGCCAAACAAGATGCCATGTCCAAGATTAAAGTTTCATGATACATTCATGATTCTGACATGACATTCCATGACGTTTCCATGACATTTTATGATGTTAATATGATTTTTCATGACATTCAATGATTTCATGTCCAAGATTAACGTTCCATGAAGCACTCATGATTCTGGACATGGCATTTCATGACGTTTCCATGACATTCAATGATGTTTACATGACATTCAATGATGTTTACATGACCTTTCATGACGTTGCAATACTTTCCATGATGTTAACATGACTTTCTTTCCATGATGCCATGACTTTCTTTCCATGATGCCCGCATGACGAAGGCTAACATTCCATGATGCTTTTGATTCCATGATGTTTATATGACTTTACATGACCTTCCATGACGTTGCAATACTTTCCATGATGTTTATATGACTTTCCATGATGCCATCACAATCATCTCCCATGGCTTTTAATTACTTTTCATTACCTTTTCATGTTAGCCTCTTATAATTCTGTTTTTCTATGCTTTCATGAATTGCCTATGGTTTTTACACAACCTGGCATTATTTCATATATATTCCCCCTATTATTTTCAGATGGCTTTGGACCCAAACGCGAGAACCTTCTTATATCCGGATCATGAGAGATGGATCAATGCAAGGATAAACTCGAGAAGTCGGTAGCACTGTAACATTCTTGTTGACATTGGCAACGTATTAGGCAAATTACACGTTTTAGAGCAGTTTAAGCAAGGACCTTTCGGTCATTACCTTGGTCTACATTTGCCCGTCACTACACATGGAAAGGTTTTGCATTCTATTCTGAAAAGGCAGATCGAATATACCAATAGGTCTGAAAATGCATCACCACCTCGAGATGACGAAATGTGGTTTGGGATGGGTAGGCAACAATATCGTTTCGGTCAAGTTAAGTTTTGCCTATGTTCTGGGCTAAAAATGGGTAAATTGCCAGAAGGAGTAATAAAGGCGATTACTCCAACGAAGAACAGCCTATACGCAAGACATTTCCAGAACCAACCTTCGTACTATTCTTTGTTCCAAACTTTTAAATGACTGACCGACGATCAAGGTGAAAATGGCCTGAAGATGGCAAATCTGTTGGTTATAGGATATGTCTTATGCACTGTCGACCCACGTGACCGTGTACCGCTATGGATGTTTGCATTATTGGATGACGACGTAGCTTTCGAAGGTTTTCCATGGGGTTCATATGTGTATAGTTATACTTTGAACCAGCTGAAAAATGCTATACACAACAACGTTGACAATCTGAGACCCAAAACAATCGAATCAGGTGTTGAAGGAGAAGGTAAACAAGAATCACATGACGTAGGTCCTTCCAAAGGAAATGCAAAAAGAAGAAGAATTAAAAAGACTGAAAGCAAACCTGAAGACGCAGGTCCTTCCAAAGGAAATGCAAAAAGAAGAAGAATTAAAAAGACTGAAAGCAAACCCCGAAGCAGACAAGAATGAGTCATACTCCAAAATAATCAAATCAGGTGTTGAAGGAGAAGGTAAACAAGAATCACAGAACGCAGGTCCTTCGAAAGGAAATGCTTCCATCACTTACAACCTTTCCGGGTTTCTTCTCTCTTTTCAGGTATGTACACCGACCACTATGCAATATCGATTGACTGGATCCATTTCCTGACACATGTTTATAACGCTACTTAATGAAAACGTTAATAGGTTTGGGCCGTTGAAAGATTTCCTTGTCTGACCGGCGTAATTGGCATTCGTTGCGAGTGGAGTTATCCACGGTTCAAAAACTGGGAGTTTTTGAACGTTTCGACTGGGTTCGATGAATTGTTTTTCGACAGATGCAATGTATATGTGTATATACATAATTGTCATGTTAGATTTTTATCTCACTTTAACATTAACAGTAATCCTATGATATGTGCAGTTGGTAACAGTGGACTTAAAACCTACTCCAGCCGAAATACAGCAAACCTACTTCAAATCAATCGACATGGACTTCGTCTGTGACAGATTTGTTCATCTGGGATGCCCTGCCCAGCCGTATCGAAGTGAGTCTATTAGTGATGAAGTAGGGTGTGAATTGCCTGGTGGTATTCCGGATTTGGACAACCAGGAAACCAAGAATAAAAAGGAACAAATCGATTCCCATCACAAATCGTGTCCACCTTCGGTTTAGAGGACACTGTTTGCCAACAACGAATCTCTTGAGACTACACCCAATCCAAACAGCATGGATGACCCTGACCCAAAGGAAGTTACATATAAAAGTATGTGTGGGATGATGACAAAGGTCTTGTTTGATGTTCTTCCCAGGGTGCTTCCCCAGGCAGTGGTGAAGGATATGTTGCCTAATGAGGTTACGGAAAAAAATACTTCTGAAGTGATAACAAAGGTGTTGTATGACGTTCTACCCAAGGTGCTTCCTTAGGCACTTAATGATGTGCTCCCTAAGGTCCTCCCTCAGGCACTGAATGACATTCTTCCGAAGTTGATGCCTGCTTATCTGGAGAAGGCGATGCATGACAATCTGTACAATGTGCATGGGAATGCCTCCGACTCTGCCAACAAAAAAGACAAAACTGAGGCAAATGATAATAAGGACTCCGAGGGCGCAAAACCGGATGGACATCCTCCCAAAGTCAATGAATCTGAACAAAATCGGTACAATGTGCATGTCACTGCCTCCGACCTTACCGAAAAAAAAAGACAAACTTGAGGAAGTTGATAATAAGATCTCCGAGGCCCCAAAACCGGATGAACATGCTCCCAAAGTCGATGAATTTAAAGTTGCAGTTGAGGTACAAAATACTATTTGGCTTTCTTAATACCTATTCCACGTTACCCATTTATTATTTTTGGCTTTCTTATTACCTATTCCGCGTTATCCAAAAGGGTACATACAAGTTACGGTTTAGTCACTCTTCGAGGTTCTTTGATCATATAGCAATGTTTCTTTGATCATATAGCAATGCTTTTAATTGCATTAGTTGCGTCACAGACTCGTACAGGGTCCCCTATAGTCTGCAAACGTACGATCGATCTTGAACCTTACAGATCTCCGGTTCCCAACTTAAAGGTCCCGACAGTGGAACAAAGTATAACTCTGTTGGAAAAAAGACCAAACAACTACCCAGAAAGGGATTTAGAAACCGCGAGGAAGCGGAAGAGATCCAAATTTTTGAACAGACAGTGGATCGATCCCGAGACAAGGAAGAAGCGAAAGCGATGAAAAATGCCACAGCTTCGTGATATCAGTGATGATGACGATTTACTCGACACTCAATATGCCGCTTTCCTGACAAACACCGGCGATAATATTTCGTAAATTTAAACTTTAATTTTTCTAACCTCTTCATCCTCTTATTATCTATCTTTTTTACTTGCATCTAATACATTTCGTGTTGTACCACAGTCTTTACGTGGGTCAAGAAGAGCGATTTATTCAGCAACATTTTCTGGAAATGAGGAGCGTCTCGGTGCCATTCTCCAACCTGGTAATTATAACTGTTTTTGTACATGCTATTTATTGTCTATGCTATTTATCCCTTTATGTTTTGGCCGAACACCTTAAACAATCCTTTTTAATAAAAACCAAAATTCTATCAGCATATCGACAGCTTTATGGATGTTCTATGGAGGCGGCATTCGTCCAGAGAGGCCGAGTATGCACAGGACATCACAATGGTTGACTGTTCATTCTATGTAAGTATACCCGACTAAGTGCGTATCCAACAGTCATTTAATCAGTATAACACATCCCTGTCTCCGACAAAGTAACACCAATCCTTTAAACAGCTTAACCTTGCTAAAAAATGGGAGACGATCAAGCAAACCTTGCAACCGAAGACCTCGGGGGTACGAAAGAGTGGTAGATTGAATCTGGAATCTTGGATTGATAATTTGGACATTGATGTCATGTCCTTTGTCCACGACGAATTTAGTCTGGATGCTGTCAGAGGCGGTGGGTCAATTGTAGTTAGACCCGAGTGATGGAAAATGAAGTCGGTGGGTTATCTTTCCTGCACTATTTTTCCTTATCACTAACATCTCATGTCATCAATTGCTAAACCCGTTTCTCATCTTTTTCTCACCTCCGTAGGTTCTAATCCCTTATAATGTGGGTAACCACTGGGTTCTCTGCCATCTGTTCCCTGAAGATGGGGCGTTCACTTTTTACGACTCAGTGCATGCCAAAAGCGACGCAGCGTGGAGGTTAGGGCAAATGCACTGTGTCAGCTACCTAATGCCCCCCCTTCTCCACCATTGTGGTTACTATGAGCATAAGGGGATACAAGTACATACGAAGCCATTCAAGCCTGTTGATTACGCCAGAAAAGATTTGCCAACCCAAAATGATGGGTACGTAATTAATAGTCGTTAATTTCTCGCATAACCCTTTGCAACAGTTGATTTTTTCTTCAGTCTTCATATATGTATTTATTTTCATACTTTCTGTATACGTTTTCACTTTTCAGTGTCCAGTGCGGCGTCTACATGTGCCAGTTTGCTGAATTTATATTAGAAAGAAAGAAAGAACCTTGGAATTTCCACTTTATGGGCGTGCCGTTGGTTAGGGCATGGATGGCACATGAGGTTTACACGAACGCAACAACGGAGTGAGCCAGCACCATAACCGCCCAGCAATCATTATTTACCATTTGCACATGTCCTTACCCAATCACATTATCACTGGACATTGCACTCGTGTGTAAGATGTACTTTTTCAAAGCATTGTCAACACATCATTCTCACACGATTATACAACTATTACTCCAACCTTACACGATATAAAATGTGTTGCAATGATTACACGATAATGGTCCATATATATACAGTGGTCTGATTAATCTTTATATTAATATGATTTTGATTAATACCTCACTAAATAGAAACGGTTGCGTCATATTCATTACGTCAGTGTAAAGTAATCAACAATTAACCTTTACAAACGATTTGACGATTCCTTGGGCAATCCTCTTTGCCATGCTTAACATTTAATACCCATATTACACGATAAAAAAATTGTCGTAGATAACACGGTGGCAAGAGATTTCAAATCCACCATGTCGACGCAACCAACAACGTTGGACGTAATATATACATGATACAATTGATCACCGTGTCACATATTTTCTGACGATACCTTCCAAAATATAAGACTGAGCTAATTTTTGGTGACCCAGTCACCCCCTATCTAAGGGGGTTGAGCATTACCCCCGTCCCCGGTAAGTAATTAACCTCATTATAACATAACTTTTTGTAATCTAAACATAAGAACACTTGAAAACATACATAAAAAAACCCAGAAAATTATCCCAACCGTCCACCTCACAACCACTCAACCCCTTGTTTCTATAAAATCAAATCAAAAAATAATAGGATCCCAATCTCCACCATACATCTTTTTGGGTTACAATTTCAAACTGAATTTTTTAGTCAATAACAGGTAGGTGGAGGTTCGGATCAAGAATTTTGTATAAATGGCTTCTCCAATCCATGAATCCCAAATTTTGATCGATATAAGGTTCCTTTCTGAACAACTTTAAGTTTAGAAGACAACCAATTTTTATTGGTTTTCATAATGAAACTGATGTACCTTTCTTTGACCCCATTTTATGTCAAATCCAATTCCAAAACCGTAATAATTACAACCAACTCCAAAACCACAATCTCCACACAGAGTCCAATTCCCCGTCTGTTTTTTGATTTGCAGTTGACGTAAAGGAACCAGAAGACGATGACAGAAGATAGTCGGAGATAGGGAGAGAGGAAGTCGGAGAGAGGGTGAGAGGAAATCGGGAGACTGAATTAAATCTTTGAATAAGAATTGTTAAAAAATTTACAAAATATTTTTTAAAATTTACCTATTTACCCTTAGTTATAATATAAAACATTAGTTACTACTCCTTACACGATACGTGAAAGATTATTACACGATAATCTCCCAATATCTGAATAACGCCTGGAAAGAGTCACAATAAGAAACCAAGAAGAAGAAGATTACACAAGATAGTCTGAGGGAGAGAGAGAGAGAGAGAGACAATTTTATTTATGATTGTAGTTTAATTTTTTATTTCTATGTCCAACACTCCACCCGTCATAATATCCTTCTGTTCCCAACGCAATCTTCCGTCAGGCCATTTAAAACCATTAATTGCCTGAATTTTCCCTGTCAAAATATCCTTCTGATTGATTGATTGCATCATGATCGGCCCACACGTCAGGTGACAACCTATATTATAAAAGATTATCTTATCACAGTAATATCTATCCATTGGGATTACATTAGGAACTTGAACTCATGTATTGCTTTCTCTGTAAAGATTCGTGTTAAAATTTTAAATTCGTGTTATAATTTTAAATGCAAAGTGTTATGCGTCAGTGCTACGTCAACTTGAAGCCAATTTCAAAGGCAATCAACGGGGCTTGTAGTATTTGATCGGAGGATTACAGTAATAAAGGTTGTTGACGGTGAAATTTGGATTACCACTTGACCAACAATTAAATCGAAACAATCGTCAATTAAGAAAGAAAATCAATGCATGTAAGAGACCAATTTACGTGGAAAACCCTTGAATGGGAAAAAACCACGGCGTCCCGGAGGATAAGAAATTATCACTATAGTTCCTTTATTTCGGTTACACACTCAAATCTCTCGGATTATTACTTTTCTCTCTTTAGGTTTTCGAACCCCTTCCTCATGGGATAGATGGTTCTATTTATACATGTTAATTAGGGTTTTTCCCTCGATCCTTGTCGTGTTGGTAGTAGGACTTCCTCTTGGATTTGCATTGGGAATCCCATGTTGTATTGGATTAAGATTTGTTCTCTCTGCCCTTTCCTATGACTCCTGGTTATCATGAGTCTTCTAGGAGTTTAGGGTTTATTTTCGTGTTTCTGCCGAGTCGGTTTGTACCTAGTACACTGATGCGGCGAACATCTCCCATCCTGGGTATTACCCTTCGGCGACCATGTTTCTATCTTTGGCGAGTACATATCTAGCTCTGGTGACCGCACCTTTGACTTTATTGACTTGACGTTTACATACTGAGTGGTCCACGTTTTCTCCTTTGACCTGGTCGATGAGTGCTGAGGCAACCTGTTCTTCGACATTTATTGATTCCTTTGATGACGTGGCTGCTTGGCGAAATTATATATACAACAATACCCCCATAACTACTTCGAGCTGAGCGAATGATTTGGGTTTCTAATTCGTTTGTTTCTGCGAGCAGTATTTATATTCATGTTTATAAAATTTTGGCGTGTTTCGCAAATAACTCCCCCCCTTTTCATTTTCACCACGTGTTGAATTTGTTAGTTGATTCTTCCGGTGCAAGCCTTCATTCTTGGCCACACAATTTCTGGCGCTTCCACTCATTTGACAAGTGAAGATACATTTTGACTGATTGGTGATCCCCGAGGTGCCACATGTCTGTTATTTGGTGGTGACTGTTGCGGCCAGTTATTGTGACCGTCGCTCACTTTAACCAAATATCTTTTATCTGATTTTTTCTTTTTGAATTTCAAAAACTCCCTCTTTTAATGCCCGATCGTTTCTCCTTCTCCTCTATCTTCTCACATCTCCATTAATCTCTTCTTTCTCTCAAAACAGAGTTCCTTCATTGTCTCTTATTCTTCTCCCTTAGAAACTTCTGCCATAAATTTCTTCTATTTTATTTCATTGTCGAACAGCTCATCTTGAACTCGATCGTGCTTATTTCTTGGCGTCCCCAAATCTCCTGCTCATTCTCCGAACCTAGGGTTTTTCTGGTGAGTTTTCATGGATCCCTCCTTACGTTCTTCTCTTTTTAATCAAATGATGCAAGCTATAGAGCTTGGTGACAAATGTACTACGGACAAAATCGAATCTTTGATTCGTAATTTTCACCCGGATTCTCCGGTCCCACTTTCTGTTTATGTTCCATCTTCTGAAGATGATTCTATCCCTAACATTTCTCCTTCGTCTTCCGATAGTGATTCTCTAGTGATGCCGAGATCTTCTAAACCAGGTGGCAGCAAACGACGTGCCTCTAGGGT
Organism: Acer yangbiense; assembly: GCA_008009225.1. Classification (NCBI taxonomy): domain Eukaryota; kingdom Viridiplantae; phylum Streptophyta; class Magnoliopsida; order Sapindales; family Sapindaceae; genus Acer; species Acer yangbiense. The sequence continues at coordinate 12,165,356 of CM017770.1, forward strand.
TCCTCGTGGGTCCCTACTAGATGCGTAGACAACTATTGATTCTGACATTGAAGACCATCGACGAGATATGCTGCATTTCTCGTTTGATCGTCCGTGTTCCTTCGACACCGAAGTTAATGTGGTTGGCGAGGATGAACTCCGTAAGTATAGGAGTCGCTTTGAAATTCCGACTCAGTAACTTTGATGCTATCTGGTAGTCGAGCAACATGGAATCCTCCCGAAAATGCAGTCGCCATTTATGGTGCCATGCTCAGCTGTGGAGTAACCCTTCCTCTTCAGCCTTTCATCGCCAGGTTTCTCGCGGAGGCTCGAATTGCACCCGCTCAACTTGCCCCAAATAGCTATAGGATTCTTATGTGTTTGGGATTAATGTGGAAGTTGAAAGGTTATGAACCCCCTATGCCTCGTGAGATTCGCCATTTCTACACTTTAAGGCAGGTGGGCAACAGTGGAACTTACTTTCTTCTTTCTTCGCCCGTGGAGAATTGGATCCCAGAGGGAGTGGCGAATCCTGGGCAAATAGAGATTTCTGGTGATGAGAAGAAGAAAGGATTTATTTAGGGTTTCCTTACCTCAAATAAGAGATGGAAGAACAGTTGGTTCTTTGTTAGCAGCGAGTGGGGTAGAAACGTGTCCGCCCGTGGTCGCCTGAATCTTGCGGCGAAGAAAGTTCCTCGGCACTTTACTTCTCCCGATACTTAGTCAAAGGCCATCCCTGTATTGTTGGACGGAGAGATATCTCATCTCGTTGCTGCGGCCATCCTCCCTCTAGATGAAAGGGGCCGTCCATTTCTTTTGGACGAGGATAAAATGATCGCTCAGCGACTTTTTTCGCGCTTACTCGCCAGACTCCCTCGCCGTAAGTTTTACCTGCTTTCTTTTGGTTTTATAGCTTTGCTTTTCCCATTGCTAATACTTGGTGATTTTTCTTGCAATGTGTGACTTTGATACTGTCTGTGACTTGCAAGCTCGGGCAGTGAAAAATTCTGAGGCTGCCAGTAAAAGACATACTGCTAGTTTGGCCAAAGAAGGAATTGCTAGCCTAGATGGTGGAAATCCCTCAGATGGCGAGGAAGCTGGTGATATTACTGAGGGAGGGGTCGAATCAGGATAACCCCCTATGTATACAGAGGCTGCTGTGAACACTCCTGCTACGACTACTGCTGCTGCGACCACTCCTGCAGCTACCCCCAGCCGTAAGGGAAAAGAGAAAGTTGGAGTTTCAGGGTCAGTCAGTGACACTCCTATTTTTGACGCGGATGTCCCTGAAACTCCCCTTGATCCTGCGAATGACCTAACCCCCAGGACCGGTAGAGGCAAATGCCCGGTTGAGGGCACCCCTGATCATACTACTCGACCTTTGAAGCGGGCATCAAGAGTTGTGCAGTATGTTATTTCTTCGGACAAGGAGGGTGCTGATGGACCTGTATTCGCTAAGTCCCTCTACTCAAACAACTGTTCCTAAGGCTCCTGCTGGTGGGATGAGTGCGGTGGTGTCTCCATCTTCTGAGGGAGTTAACAAGTTGAATGCTCCTGCCTCCTCCCCGACCGGTGTAGCTTCTCCTCCAGTGCCTGTGGGTGGGCCGAGTGTGTCTTCTGCTAGTCAACCTGGGCCATCTGGTCAACCGGGGCCAACTGATAAGCCAGAGCCATCGAAGCAACCTGGGGCTTCTACATCGGGTTCGGGCGCTGCTCATGAAGTTCCTCCCGTGGATCCAACTGAAGCTAGTAAGGGAGTTGAGTCTGTTTCCCTTTCAGACTTTACGGCTGCTGAGATTTGCTCATACCTGATGAACAACGATGTTTATGTCGATGAAGGTTGGGAGCATGTGAAGAGTAGGTCTTGTAACAGAAAAATGGAATTTTTCTTCAACTGCCACTCTTTGGTGAGTCTTTTGCAGTATTCGTTTTGTACTCTGATTTGTGTGTTTCCTGACTTGCCTGTTTTTTATTTCAGATAATGTTTGAGATAGCTAACAACTACAGGCGTGGGAATTTCCTTTCTAGGGATGTGAAACGCCTACGAGAACAGGCCTCTACTTTGGCAGCTGAGAAACTCTCTGCTGAGGAAGTCCATACTCAGCAACTTGCTCAGTTGAGGGAATCTGCAGATGGTTATCTTTCAGCTCAATTGGTTGCTGAAGAGAAATTGGCTGCTGCTGAGGAAGAGATTCGTTCGCTGCGAGAGCAACTCTCCGCTAATCAAGAATCGCTCGCAGTACGCTTCGAGGCTGAGCGACTAGCTGATGAGGCAAAAGAGAGAGCTGAGAGTGAGGCTTTGGACCTGCGCAACCAGTTGTCCTCGCATGAAGTTATCTTAAATGATCTCAAGGCCGTGCTAGAGGTTGAAGCAGTTGATCGTTTCAAGAGATCCCCCGCCTATGATGCGCTTTTGCTGCGTGAGTTTGAACGAGGCATGAGGCAGTCGAAGAAGTTCTTCGCCATGAAGGACCATTCGAATGAAAAGGCTTTAAGGCACTTTGACAGGTCTCTTAAACAACATATGGCCAGCGGAGTGGGTTCGATTAAAGATCAGATAAAACGATGGAAAGCCCACTGCCGTTATAACAGGACTGAGCCTCATCCTATGCATTTAGAAATTCCCAGTAAGCGTGTCTTCAACACTTATTACTTTGGTCAGAAGGGTAGCTTTTCTGGTTCTGGTGCTGAACCTGATTTGGGTCCTATTGCCGGTAGGGATTATGGACCTTTTATGCCGGATGGGGACGAAGAAATTACCTGGCCTTCTGAAGAGGAGATCGAAGATGAGGAAGACAGCGAGGGACCTCCTACAGCTAGTTGAGATTAGGTCTTCAATTGTAAATATTTATATCTTTTTTGCAGCTCCAATTGTAAATGATTTTGTTTATAATTAATTTATAACTCCTTTAGTTTTTACTTTTGTTCAGCTGCCTGTGCTGAGTTTTCGGCTTGCTCTGTGTTTCACCAAGTCTAGCATATTTTTGTGTATTTAGATGCTATTCGCTGAATTTTTGCTTAGTGTTTTACTAATTTTTTAGCATATTTCGTTGTATTCAGCTGCCGTTGCTGGGTTTTGGCATACGCAGTGTTTGTCAGGACGTATCCGACCATACACCAAGTTTTTAACATGTTTTTATTTATTCGGCTGCCATTACTGAGTTCTGGCGTACTCGGTGCTTTTCAGGGCGTACTCGCCCACACCAAGTTTTTCTCTGGGGATCTTATTCTCCTTGTAGTGGCGATCACCAATTTTAATAGCTTGGGCTATGGCGATGCAGTCGCCTTTAGCTTGCTTTGATTTCGAGGGTCGTTGCTCATTCTCATTGCTGCGAGTATGAAACTCGTCTTTACGCAATGGTATTTTGTGATACACGACGGCGAATGCCCTTTGTAACTGGCGAGTCAAGTTACGAATTCTCAGTAATAAATTACTCTTTATTTGATACTTCCTGCAACTTTTATCAAAACAGCAACACAGAAAAAATACTAAAACGGAAACTGCCTAAGAATAAAAACATTGAACTAAATCCTAGAAGCAATGAAAAACGTCAAGAGTAATATATTTTCAGGTACTGCGCATTGCATGGCCGAGGTAGTTCGCCAAAACCCTCTCGAGTGATGCGATATACCCCGTGACCAGCTATGCCTGTGATTTGATAAGGCCCTTCCCATTTATCTGCGAGTGATCCTGCAGCTTTGTCTCTGGTTCCTAGGTTCACCCTTTTCAGCACCAAGTCGCTGAGTGCGAACCTCATTTCACGCACATGCGAATTGTAATACCTGGCTACCCTCTGTTGCTACGCAGTGTTTCTTATCTGTGCGCGTTCTCTTCTTTCTTCTAACTCATCCAGACCGTATTTTAACATATCAACATTGAGTTCCGGTTGAAAGAGTTGTACTCTTGGTGAAGAGAAAGATGTTTCCACGGGAATGACAGCTTCAGCTCCGTAAGCCATGGAATATGGGGTCTCACCTGTTGAACATTTTTCTGTGATTTGATATGCCCAAAGTACCTGTGGTAATTTTTCTGCCCAACTACCCTTCTTCACTGCCAATTTGGCTTTCAGGTTGTGTTTTATGATCTTGTTCACCGCTTCAGTTTGGCCATTTGTCTGCGGATGTGCTGGGGAGGCGTAGTAGTTGTTGATACCATACTTGTCACATAGCTCCCTGAATTTATTACCATCGAATTGGGTCCCATTATCGGTGATGATGGTGTTTGGTATCCTGAATCTGTACAGGATATTTTTCTTCACAAAGCTTATAGTGTTTGCTTCCGTTATGTGCACCAATGGTTCGGCTTCTACCCACTTGGTAAAATAATCCACTGCTACAATAGCGTGTTTTGCTCCTCCTGATGCTGTTGGCATTAGGCCGATCAAGTCAATTCCCCACATGGCGAATGGCCAAGGCGAGGTAATGTTTTGCAAGAATTCAGGTGGTTGGCGGATGTTGTTTGCAATTTTTTGACACGCCTCACACCTTGCTGCCGCCCTTTTAGCATCGGCGAACAGTGTTGGCCAGTAGAAACCCTGCCTTAATGTTTTGTGGGCTAGGTTGGCACCCCCAGCGTGATTCCCACAATTTCCACTATGTATACTCCTTAGGATACCTTCGGCTTCTTCTGATTCGACACATCTCTGCAGTGCCCTTGAGTACCCCCTTTTGTACAGTTCTCCATTGAGTACTGAATATCTCGTAGCTCTGTACTTTAATCGTTTTGCCTCTAACGGATCACTTGGGAGTACATCATTGACGAGGTATTCTTTGATTGGTGTAATCCAGCAACCTTTCTCGCCAAAGATTGCCCCGACTTCCTTCAATCTGACTATACTCGGTTGTAGTAGGTGGATCATAGAAATAGTTCTAGGCCAGATGTTGATTGTGGCGGATGCTAATTTGGCCAAGGCATCGGCCTGCTCGTTTTCTTCTCTGGGGACCTGGACAATTCTATATTCTTTAAATCTTTCCAGCAGCTCCTTTGCTAATTCCAGGTAAGCGATCATGTTTTCATCTCTCGCCTGGTGCTCATCTAGCACCTGATTGACAACAACTTGAGAGTCGCTGAAGATTTCCACCTCATCTGCTCCTAAAATTGTGCAAACCTTTACTCCTGCTATGAGTGCCTCGTATTCAGCTTGGTTGTTAGTAGCTTTGAAGTCAAAACGCAAGGCACATTCGACTGAATCTTCTTCTGGGGTTGACACCATTATCCCTGCCCCGCTGCCGTGCGTGTTTGACGATCCGTCAACGCGGAGTTGCCATTTGAATACTTTCTTATTTTGCTCCACCATCATTCTCTCCACTTCTACACTTGGCTCGGTGAACTCTGCTACAAAGTCTGCCACTGCCTGGGCTTTAATTGCTGTCCTTGGAAGATACTCTACATCGAATTCACTTAACTCGATCGCCCACTTCATTAATCGGCCGGATACTTCTGGTTTCTGCAGAATTAATTTTAATGGGCAGTTGGTGTATACTCCGATTTTATGAGCCTGGAAATATGGCCTTAGCTTCCTTGCTGCTGTTATTAGAGTGAGTGCCATTTTTTTGGCTGGCGAGTATATGGTCTCAGCTGGTAACAGTGCTTTGCTGGTGTAGTATATTGGTTTCTGGACCCCATCCTCCTATCTTACCATCACGGAACTTGTGGCCGCTTCAGAAACGGATAAGTACATGTACAGTGTTTCTCTCGTTTCTGGTTTTGATAGCAGTGGTGCTTGCCAGAGGTAATCTTTTAAGGCTTGGAAAGCCCTTTCACAGTCTTCGCTGCACTCGACTCCCTTACCCTTCTTTAGAGTTTTGAAGAATGGTAGGCATCGATCCGTCGATTTAGCTATGAACCTGCTCAGCGATGCCAGACACCCCGTCAGTCTTTGGACATCCTTCAAAGTTTTTGGCGAGACCATTTTTGCCAATGCTTGGAATTTTTTCGGGGTTCACCTCAATTCCTCTTTGATGTACTTGATATCCGAGAAATTCCTGATGGTACGCCGAACACATATTTTACTGGATTCAACTTCATTCCAAATTTCACCAACACATCAAATGTCTCCCTCAAGTCATCTATATGTTTATCTGCTGTGATGCTTTTTGTCAGCATGTCGTCAACGTAAACCTCCATATTTCTTCCCATCTGTCTGGCGAACATCTTGTTGACTAAGCATTGGTAAGTTGCTCTAGTATTTTTCAGGCCGAACGGCATGACTATGTAACAGTATAACCCTTGGTCCGTGGTGAATGTTGTCTTCTCCTCATCTGGCTTATGCATTTTTATCTAGTTATAACCTGAGTAAGCATCCATGAAGCTCAATGTCTCATGTCCGACTGTTGAATTGACCAATTGGTCAATTCTTGGTAGCAGGTAGCTATCCTTGGGGCAGGCCTTGTTTAGGTCGGTAAAGTCGACGCACATCCTCCATTGGCTATTCTTCTTCTTCACTAGAACTACATTCACCACCCATTCCGGGTACTTAACTTCTCTGATTGACCCTGCGGCGAGCAGCTTGGACATCTCCTCTTTTATCGTCGCACTTCTCTCTGGGTTGAAGCTTCTCCTTTTTTGCACCACCGGTTTGCATTTTTCGTTCACAGCCAGGTTGTGTGAAATAACGCCTCTATCAATCCCCGGCATGTCCTCATGGCTCCAAGCGAAAATCCCCTTGTACTCTTTTAGCAAGCTTGTCACATCTCTCTTGACTCGTTCAGCCAACCTTGCTCCGATCCTGACTGTTTTATCCGATTCTACTTCATTTAGAACAATTGACTTAGTTGGCTCTTCCTTCTCTCTGCTCGCTTTGTCCCTTGGGTCCAATTCGAATGCTTCCGGATTTTCTTCCTGTACTTCTTTATTTACCTCGAATATATTTAAGGTCTCCATCCCTGCCTTATCTTTAAAGATTGAAAGGTTGGCGCGGTGAGCCATCTCCTGTGACCCTTTCAGTTCTCCGACTCCAAATTCTGTGGGGAACTTTACCTTCAACGAGTGGGTTGACAGCTCGGGCTTTGTTAAGAAACGGTCAGCCAAGCAAAGCATTATACGACCAATTATGGATGTCGACAACAACAAAATCCAACAGGATTGTTCACTGGCATGGTGCTGTACCAAACCTCACCGGCAGTTTCACAGTTCCCAAAGATCTCACTTCTGTGCCCCCGAAACCTTTTAGCGGTACATGAAAGGGTTCTAGATCTTTTTTATCTAGTCGCAGCTCATCGTACACTCTAGCACTTAAAATATCTACTGAACTTCCGTTGTCAATCATTACCCGAAGGACATCCCTGTGTGCAATTTGAACTCCCACTACGATTGCATCATTAGGTTTTGCATCAATTCAGTCGGAGTCTTCTGCTGTGAATATTATGGGGTCATGTCCTTCTCTTCCTTTCTTGGGGTTCCTCTGCACATAATTAATCTCCATGTTTCTACTGTCTTGCATTACCTCTCGGACTTCTGACATCCTTTCTCGATTGCTTTTCCAAGTATGGTGCCCGCCAAAGATGGTGTTTATAGTGGCGATATGGCTATTTCTCCTCGGACTCCTCCTTTCCTGCCCGTTCCCTTGGTGGTTGTCTTGACGACCACCTTGCTTGTCACCTTTCAAAGTAAAATCTTTTAGGTGTCCATCTCTGATCAAGCTCTCAATATGATCACGCAACTGGAAACACTTTGAAGTTTCATGCCCATGATCTTTATGAAATCGGCAGTATTTGGTTGTATCTCTCCTGGCATTAGCTGATTGTTGCCGAGGGTATTTGGCAAGTCATTTGTCTTCTACCACAGAAAGTATTTCCTCTTTATCGTCAGCTAAGGGGGTGTAATGGTTGTACCTTCCTTGAAACCTACTGGCTCGGTTATTTCCCTTGTTTTCCCTTGGATGTCCCTTTTGGCCCTTTTCATCTCTCTGGCGATCACGCGACTGCATTTTCTTGTTATCCTTATGCTCTGATTTTGAGTCAGGCTTGTGGCCATGTACGGAGCTACCCCCTTGCGCTACTTCTTCCTCTTCTGCTAATGCATAATCGCCAGCTATTTCCATCATCTCCTCATAATTTTTTGGCATATCCCTTCGCAGATCAAAGGATAGTCGCCCACTTTGCAACCCATTGGTAAAAGCAGCGATAACAGCTACATCACTGGCGTCCTCAATTTGGGCAACCTCCTTCCCCGAATCTTGCTAGATACTTCTTGATCGACTCATTGCGCTCCTACTTCAGATTTAATAGATGGGCGAGTGAGTTCCTTCTTTGCACGCTCCCCATGAATTGTCTTATGAACGCTTTGCTGAGGTTTGAGAAACTGCTTACACTTCTGGGTGGAAGTTTTCCAAACCACCTGGAGGCGAGGTCGCCGAATGTTTGCGGGAAGGTGAGGCATAGCAGTCCGTCATTGGATGAACACTGGGCCATAATATTATGAAATCGGTGAACATGCTCCTTCGGATCTCTGCTTTCCTTATACTGTTCAATGGTTGGCATTCTGAATCTATTTGGGAACTGGGTGTGAGCAATGTGATCGACGAATGGACTCTCTGACTCATCATCTGAAGACACGTTGCGACCATATCTCCGTGCCATTGCTGAAACCTTTCTCGACAGCTCTTGCAAAATGACATCTCTATGGCCAGTTGGTTCTCCGGTTGGATCGAGTCTGCTCTTGATTGTCATTCTCCCATAGTTATCCTTATCATTCAAATTCCTACCAATCTGATCTTCCGCGCTCTCAGACCTTCTTCGTCGTACCCTTTTGGATGGTAATTCTCTTCTTTGTCGGGACTTCTGTCTTCAGATGAGATTGAGCGGTGTCTCTGCCGTCTCCTTTGGTGTGTGTCATTGGAATTTGTCCCATGTATCCGTCCGTGATCTTGCATCTCTGGGGTTTCGTCATTCGCCACACCTTTTCTCTTTCCATATCTTCTTTCCTCGAAACCTTCTGGGTGATCCTACGGAGTTTCTTCGAGGGTCTGCCTCACTTGAGCATCAGAGGTTGCAATGTGGATTTCTGATTGTAATCTCCCGAGCGACTGGATTCCAGGTGTGGCTAATTCGTAGGGAGAAGTGATTCCCGGGCCTATGGGAAGTGAGAGTCCTATTTTGTTAGCCTCGTTGATCAAATTCATCAACGCAGTTTGGAAGTGCTGCAGAGTTCCTGGGTCGGTTGCCCTAGCTCCTAGTGTTGCCGCCGATTGTTCCCCGATTATCGTCGCCCCATCGCCTGTTGGTGCAGTTGCCTCAACAATCTGATCTCCGCTGGAGTTGCCATTCTTGTCGCTGTTCATGTTTTTAAGTCGCAAGGGTTCTTCAAAGTTTCTGTTCAATCACCCCCTCCTTCTAGCGCCAATTGTTGACGGTAAAATTTGGATTACCATGCGACCAACAATTAAATCGAAACAATCGTCAATTAAGAAAGAAAATCAATGCATGCAAGAGACCAATTTATGTGGAAAATCCTTGAATGGGAAAAAACCACGGCATCCCGGAGGACAAGAAAATATCACTATAGTTCCTTTATTTCGGTTACACACTCAAATCTCTCGAATTATTGCTTTTCTCTCTTTAGGTTTTCGAACCCCTTCCTCATGGGATAGATGGTTCTATTTATAATGTTAATTAGGGTTTTTCCCTCGATCCTTGTCGTGTTGGTAGTAGGATTTCCTCTTGGATTTGCATTGGGAGTCCCATGTTGTATTGGATTAGGATTTGTTCTCTCTGCCCTTTCCTATGACTCCTGGTTATCATGAGTCTTCTGGGAGTTTAGGGTTTATTTTCGTGTTTCTACCGAGTCAGTTTGTACCTAGTACGCTGATGCGGTGAACATCTCCCCTCCTGGGTATTACCCTTCGGCGACTATGTTTCTATCTTTGGCGAGTACATATCTAGCTCTGGCGACCACACCTTTGACTTTATTGACTTGACGTTTACATACTGACTGGTCCACGTTTTCTCCTTTGACCTGGTCGATGAGTGACGGGGCAACCTGTTCTTCGACATTTATTGATTCCTTTGATGACGTGGCTGCTTGGCGAAATTATATATACAACAAAGGTTTTTGTCAGTAGACATAGGAATAAGGTAATGATGAAATCTTATAAAATTGATTTCGGTGATGTCTCACAATCAATAAAGCGTGGTGTTTTTTATGACTATTACATTCATCGCATCATCCGGATAGGGTTTGCCACCCTTGTGAAGTACATTTCATATTGTCATTTTACGATCAGCATTAGGATATATATCAATTAGTATATGTTTACTAGACAAAGCTGGGCAGAACTGAAATGATATGATCCATACATCCTTCTCTTCATTAAGGAACACAAAAAAAAACAAAAAAATCATATACCATACTTTAATATACTGTCATCGAACGGTGACGGGAACACAGCCACAATTTGATCATGCAATCGCCATCCACACTATTTTCTTTACTGCAACATACTACCAAATAAAAGCTATATAACTAATAAGACCCCAACAGATTTCCTAATACAACTTTCCATTCCCGTTCTTTTTATTTTTTGTGACTGTCAGTTGCTACATATGTTCACCTTCTGTAGGTCATTAATAAGTCGTTCCCCATTCCGCTTTATCACCGTATACGTCTTCCTAATCTTATGTATATCCGCGCTAGACGCAAGCGACGACCCACGGGAAGACATTGACGCAAGCTTCCCTTCAAGTAACTTGGAAAAAAAAAACTCGGCTAGTTTGATGTGCCTATGCACCTGGTCCAGTAAGACATTAATAACGTCGTCCTCATTACTGACGGGATCAGCTCCGGTACTCGTCATAAAGAAAAAAGTGATAAGCTGCGTAGTTTTGGAAGGAACGATTTTTTAAGTTTATGAGCTGCGTATTTCATTTTAGCACACTAAAATTTTAAAAATACATAACAGCCTAAAAGACCACCGGTTTGAGAATAGGTTTACTAACCATAAAATTCTAAAAATTTCTTGCGCTACCAATAATACATAATCATAACCAAATTCTAAAGTTCAGCATCTAACAAAAAAGAGGCCTATAACTAGCAACAACACACACAATAAAACAGAACCATGGTATGAAGTAATGTGATCAGCATCACACTAAACCATATCATTCAAACGGGTCGCGAATTGCACAATCTCTTGTAAAAAAAAAACCCATTTCTCACTGTTAGGCGAAACGAAAACAAAACAATGAAATTAGCCCTAAAAACGTAAATCGTACACAACCAAAAATATTTAGAGCCAACATGCAAAGTACAACAATATCACTGGTTCCAGCAACAACCAAATTGGGTATAGAATATTCATTGTATGTTCGACACTCCATAGCCAGACTGAAACCCATTACCTATGGATACATACGAAGCCTTAATAATGAAATCGAAACAAACAAAAATATGATCAGAACCAAAATTAGGATCAAAACAGACAACGCCATACCTTCGACTAGAATGGGTGCGCCGTCGATTAAAGAAGTTGTTCCAGGTACGGCATAACAGTCCCTCATTTGATGCTTACACGGTAGATGTTCTTCAATAAGTATACACGAATATTCTAAGTCTGTTATATTAGGATTAAAATCGCAAATTGCAACCAAGGACCCTGAGGTTTGCTCTTTAGACAACTACAAATCACTTTTCTGAAAAATAAACAATCGCCTCCCTCCACTAAAAATATGTCAGTTAACTCCAAACATCAACCATATCAAATTTGTATAATGACTCAATTACCCGTTAGTCAGTTCTCACTTCTCAGTTGTGAGCACCTACTTTCCGTTATGGAATAATAAACAAAATAATAAAAACATCCTTAAAGTTTAAACAAAATAAATTCCAATTAAAGAAAACTATTTACAAAATCCAATTGACCGTCCGCATTGCCTATAAATATGCATCTGCCAGCAGATCAATGGGCAAGAGTTACTTTTGATTAAAAATAAAATATTGCAACAATATTGATTTTATTATATGCAATTATCCAATGCATTACTGTAATGTGTTGATGTGATGTGTACAGGCCACTAATCAAGCTTTTTTAACTATCGAAACTCACACATGGTCCCTTGCTATAGTGGTGGGCCTTCCTTTGGGAACCCCCCACCACCAAGGTTGAAGACATAGTGTGTGCATAGAATTATGCAAATTTTCCTTGGCCTATTTAAAAACATGGGTGTTGTCCCACTTTGTGTGGGTGATTGAAAAATCCTTTGTGTGGGTTCTCTCTCCCCGTCCATGGGAGCTCCAGTCTGGGCTTCGTTTGGAAATCGATTCTCGATGGGTCCCAGTTGTTGTAATCATGTCATCATGTTCTGGATCTGTAATCATGTATTCCTGTATTCCTGTTGTTGTTGTATTCCAATCAAAAAAATTAAAAAAACTATCGAAACTCCCTTAAACAAGAGTGCAACTTTGCTCACCCACATTAACTAGAGGTAAGCATTACTCCGGACCTCAGGTGTTGCCACGTGTCCTAAACTTAACCCAAAGTCCAAAGTTAACCCAAGGTTTGGGACACGTGGCAACACCTGATGTGGGGGTAGTGCTTACCTCTAGTTAAAGGGGTGAGCAAAATTGCACTCTTGAACAAACGGTCAATACTTTGTTTAACCGTGGTCCGTGGAGCCCACTTATAGGGGTTGAATCCATGAGAAAATATTCAATGCACCCCTTTATTAAGGGATTCAGCACTCAGCATATCAGTGAGCTTAACCAAAATCTTTTTCTGGGCACCTATTCAATTTGCAAAAATGAAACTCCTCCCTTAATTAAGCAAACGAGTCTTCAGAGGAGACTCTTGGAGATGCTATCACTCCCGTTTTAGGGCTGTTTGGTGGTCATGTCTGCACTTGGACATGCTCTTTTTTCCTTGACATCCTTTCCTACGTTTTTCATTCACCGAACTCACGCTTCAGAAATTTCAATGTCTCATCACGATTTAATTGTAGCATCAGTTACGATGACGAGGCATTGGAATATCTGAAGTTAGCGTACGGTGAAAGTGTTTACTTTTCCCATAGCGATGCCGTCGTTGATCGTTTATCGTTTTTTGCTTTTAAACTGATTTTGCAACACCCTAATCCGGACCACTTCCACTGTCCAAAACACCTGACACAACGTATAGAGCATCAAAACATGAAGGTATTGCTTTACCACTCTTTATTGCACAACATATTTTATTTACCAAAAATTGGGGAACATATAGCCGGATATGTTCTGTAACCATTTAACTAATTTCCCTTCACGATTATGTTTTATTTATTTATTTTTTATTGGAATACAACAACTGGGACCCTGCGAGGATAAGACACAACTATAAGCACAGCCCAGATAGACGCTCCCACAAACGGGGAGAGAGCACCCACACAAGGGTGGGACAACACCCACAAAGGTGGGACAACATCCAAACTAGGAGGGCCAAAGAAAAATTGCATATATCCGTGCATGCCTTGGCACTTGAACCTTGGTGGTGATGGTGGAGAGCTCCAAAGGAGGGTCCAACCATCTTGGCAAGGGACCATTGGCCCTTCACGAATATGTTGTTCAAAGAAATGTACACAGCAACCACATATTAAGCAAAAGGACACAAATAGTGATGGGTCCTTTTGACCTCCGTTTTGTTTTGTTATTGTACCTAGACTGTTTATTTGGCTTTAGGTTGGATTAATTGTAATCAAACCAGTTGTTTGTCATATTTCGTGTTAGATCGTTTTCCGTTATATAATCCATTTATACGGTTAGTTCATATAAATATATAACCAATTTTTCTATTATCAGTTTGAACCGACAAAATAAATATCAGTTCCTTGCATGTGGGCCATCGAATTTTAATACTTTGACTTGGTTGCATGCACTTGTCAAAGCATCTTTTAAATCCAATGGCCCACATGCAAGGAACTAATATATTTTGAGTAATGCTAGAGGACCCAAAAAACTAACCCAAATTTTGAACCCAACCCCATGTGGCAACATCACATGGGATCTTTGGGAAGAGTGACGTGGGCCCATGTTGTGTGTGATGTTGCCACATATTTGTTTTCAAAATTTGGGTTAGTTTTTTGGGTCCTCTAGCATTACTCATATATTTTATATCAGTTCGAACCGATAATAGAAAGACCGAAAACATATATATATATATATATATATATATATATATATATATATATATAAATTTCATGTCAGTGCATCCTGATATAACTTCGTAAGGATATTGAATGTGAGCCACTCGTTTAACATACTTTGACTCAAGTGTGTATGCACTTGTCAAAACTAGTGGCTTACATTCAATATCCTGATAAAGTGTTATCAGGATGCACTGACCAAATCGGGACTAGATATATATATTTACATGAATTTTCAAATGAGGACGTCCATATATAACTCTAGGATATTGAATGTGAACCGCTAGTTTTACATGTTTTGACTCAAGTGTGTGGACACATTCGGTTTTATGTTACTTATATTAGGAGTGCATTTTTCCTCACCCACACTAACTAGGGTAAACCATTACCACCCACTCCAGGTGTTGACACGTGTCCCAAACTCAACCCTGTAAGGGTCAATATGCATTCAGTACTGCATATGGATTAGGGGCATAGGGTACTCAATCTTTATTAGGTGTAATAATGCCTCACCGGTCAGCTCCCAGGCATACTGAGTTACTGTCCAACTAAAGGTTGGTTGTCACGTAACACAAAGCAAGGATAAAAATCTATAATCAGAAAAGTGTGAGGCACGTGGCAACTCCCCATTGGGTGATCAGTCTGCAACATTTTCGATAAAGTATTCGAAAAAAGTATTTATTTAATCGTGTATTCAAGTGAATGTTTATTTTATTTATTTTATCGTGTATTACCTTCAACGTTGATTTTCATATCGCATTCGTCTATTACACTAAAGGTTCCTTCGGCCAAATCTAAACGTGTATTTAACTTCACGCTTGATACTTGATATCCATACAATATCGTGTATTTTATTGAAGATTGAATTTCGTCTGCTTGTGTATTAACTTGAAGGTAATCCCAACCTCTGGTTAAAGTAACAGCAATCCATCCCCCTGAAGTATATGCGAATTCACATCTTGCCCCCTTGGCTTTTCTTTTAAAACCCCATGAACTCTCATTTATTGCTTATGGAATCCAAATCCCGTGGTGTATCGCATCACGTGGCTAGCACATCACGCATGTAAAGACGGGTAAGATCCTTGTAATAACACGTTATTCTTCTTTGATTTTGTCATTTCTATTTTTTGATGCGTCTATGCACCCATGACATCAGTAGTCACATCAATTACTCAATTAGGTTGCGTTTGGTGCGCGGCATAGGATTGGACTATTTTTAAGACATTATTCGATTAATTTTAGTCTTTCCCGTTGGTGCAATATGGGATTGGCCTAAATAATTGAATATTTAAAATATATATATTAAAAATCAATCATGATATTCGTTAAGATAATGTTTCACTATCCCATTAATTACTGGATTACGTATTGATTAGCTATAGAATTTTTACATCAAAATTCTATATGCAAATTATAAATTAATTATTACAATTAATAACTACAAAAATTTCAATTTGTATAAAAAAACCAAGAGTCAATTCCAATATTAATGGATAATTAATATAGATGAAGAGCCAACTTCATAAATAAATTATAATTTATAATTCGACTTCTAAACTTACCCGATATTATTATATATAATATATATATATGTATCTTAACAATACAGTCTTTCTATTGTCAGTTCGTCCTGACAATAAATATATCAGGATGAAAAATGTGGACCATAGATTATGAAGAAGTTTTGACAAGTGCATGCACTTTGAGTCAAAGTATATAAATCTAGTGGTTCACATTCTTCGTCCTGATATATTTATTGTCAGGACAAACTAATAATAGAAAATCTGCTTAACAATAATAATAAACAATTATAAACAAAAAAAAAAAAAACAATTATAGGATTGTTCAAGGTGAAGAAATATTCCAGGTGTCCACCCTAATATATAGGGCTGGTCCAACCTATTGTACATAACTATATAAGTGCATTGAACACAGAATGGTCACCATGTGGAATCAAAATTATATAACTCTGCAGCCAACCGTTTCCAGATTAATACATGAAAACTTTACACATAATTGGAATGTCTTGTATTGTTTTTTTTGGAGGAATACCAAATGAATTTAAAATAATAATGAATTTAATTATATATTTAATTAGTTTCAGAAGAAGAAGTATTCACAACAATCTTTTTGATTCTCACACCACTCTATTTATCTCTCGGTAACACAAATTTTTTTTTAATTAAACCATAAATAAATTGAATTTAAAAAAAAAAAAACAAATCAATGAACCAGACCTTTTTCGTTTCCCAAAACACACAAGGAGTCCTTTGCAAGTGTATGTCTAAGGTAAAGTGGGCACCTCCAAAACAATTCCCTTCTCCCAAAAATAAATCCACATCATTTCCCACTATTGTAAGATGAGGGGTTTCTTTATCTATTTTTTCGAGGGGGTTGATTGGCTGAAGGGGTTTGGCGAGTATGCAGAGATTTAAAACACCGCATCGAGCGGGCGTGGATAGTGATATGACCATCGCGTTGGATCATTTATGTGAAATTCCGCCTGAAAACAATTAATACTAAAATGCCAATTGAACCGATTCTCTTATATATATATATATATATATATATATATATATATGTCTCGTACCTCTCCATTGAGTTCCATTGTTCTCGTTTCTCAATTTTAAATTATCAGGTTTTTCTTCACACCACCTCCGCCGTCGCCACCGCCACCACCACCACCAGTTGTAAGTTTCAGTGCTTTATATTTCTCAAAATGACTATAGCCAGTTCTTCGAATTTTCTGTCATCTTTTGTAAAGGGAAAGGGTCATTATCTTCTACAGATTGGAATGACAATGATCCTTGCTATCTCTCTCTCTTTCTGTCTCTGTCCATTCTTACATAAACATTTAAAAGTAAGTAACTGATAAATTGCTCTCTACTACAGATGGATAAAGCTCGGAAATCTAGGAAGAAAACCGCTTCCTCTTCACCAAATTCGGGTAGCAAGGAAGTTGTAGAGAAAATCCACCTTTTGGAGGAACGGATTTATAACTTAGAGCAAATAAAGGTTTTTAAAAATGACGTATCAAGATCTACAAATTATGGACATAAAGCTGTCAAGTCCGGATATAAGGTCGGTTATACTGCTGGCTTCAACCTGATGAGGGAATACGCGAAAAAAGTTTTCTCGGAAGGAAAATGGGAAGAGGTTGATCCCGATAAGGCAACAAAAGTAGTGGGGCCTCTCTCTGAATAAAATACCCACTAAAGAAAGCTTCTTCATTACTTTCCAGTATTACTTCTTTTCACTATTTTGTGTGTTTTTACATCCCACCGTCAGTACAACTTTTAAATATGTCGACTATTCCCGCTGTGTTTATTAAACTTATATGATTATGAACGTAATTTCCTTTTAAGATTTTTTGTTTGTTTTTTGTCAGACTTTTAACATCTGAAGATAAAAAAGGTAAAAACCAATGAAAATTAAAAGCTAACATTTACGACACTATTTTATACGTATCCCCCAAGCATCCCTAAGGCCTAAGTATCCCCAAGTATCCCCTAACTATCCTCCGGTAAAACTTATGAAAATGTCAACCGCTACGCCATTGACATCGTGTATCGATATATAAAATAACAAAAAATTAAAAATTAAAAAAAAATTAAAAAAAAAAAAAAAAAAAAAAAAACTTCAGACATAACACGTGGCAGCATTGACTGTTTTGTTAGCACTGTTTCAATCTAGTCCATTTTTGCTCACCACCCTACAAGGGGGGTAAACATTACCTCCCTCCCAAAAAGATGACATGTGTCTAAGGGTGGGTGAGCAAAAGTGTTTTCGTTTCAATCTCAATTTTCCCTACCAAATTTGTTCAATTTTTAGGGCAAGTTACACTTAGTTGGAAATGTTTTGTTATTATACACAAGCAACCCCAATACTTAAATTTGACTTTCAAAATACCTAAAATGCCTCTAGTTATATTCTTTTATATTTTATTTTTTTACCTTTTAATCAAAAACTTTATAAACTTGAATAGAATAAAAAAAATTTAAAAATATAAATGAATAGTTTAAAATAAAATAATAATAAATAATTTAAAAAATAAATAAATAAATAAATTTAAAAAATCAAATAAATATATAGTTTTAAAAAATTAAATAAATAAATGGTTTAAATAAAAAAATAAATAAATGAAATAAATTAAAATTATTAATTTTTTTTAAGTAATGGTTACACCTCTAGTTAATGGGAGTACAACTTTGCAATCCTCCTTTAACTGGCGGTAACCATTACCTCCCACCCCAAGTGTTAACACGTGGCCCAAACCTTGATTTAACTCTGGACTTTGGGACACATGTCAACACTTGGGGTGGGGGGTTATGGTTACCTCCAGTTAAAGGAGGTGAGCAAAATTGCACTCAGTGAATGGGGGTGAGCAAAGTTGCTCTCGTCAAAATAGGATACAGGTAATGATGACATCGGCGAAAATTCTAAATTGTACTGGGATATTTATAATTTTGTATAATACACGATGTGTGCATAGCAGAGTAAACAATACACAAAGAAAAGCGGGATGAAAAATGTGGGATTTTAGCTGGGATGTGTAGCATTACTGTTTGATTATAATGGTACGAAAGCCACCTATACATCAAATCGGTCTCATTGCCATACACTCGAAAACCTTTGTAA
Organism: Acer yangbiense; assembly: GCA_008009225.1. Lineage (NCBI taxonomy): Eukaryota > Viridiplantae > Streptophyta > Magnoliopsida > Sapindales > Sapindaceae > Acer > Acer yangbiense. The sequence continues at coordinate 12,184,079 of CM017770.1, forward strand.
AAAACGACAGTTGATTATAAAATGTGTATCAAAAAATGTGAAGATGTTAGAATTACACTTTCCGTTGTGTAAAAGTTGTTTAATATCATAAGCCGAGAATACATTTTTATACCCGTGAAATAAAGTTATAAGGCCCTGAACTTATTTGGAATCCTGGGATGTGATGGTTGTGTTTTTTATTAAATTTACTTTTATTTATATGACCTTTTTAATTATTTGACTGATAGAAAATGTTGTTTTCCACGACCGGGAAGGTCACCAATCATCGGGTTCGTCGTTTGCGATATTAGTGTTCGTGAGCCACTCGGTCTTTACATTTCATTCTTGATGTTAATGTTTTGTTTTTTTACATAGAAAAATTGATTTTTAACATGGAAGGAACTTCCACCACATCAAGCAGCTACATCAATGGTGGTCGATGGAAATGTGGAATTATCAAATCCAAACACATATAACATACATACCAACAGGGACATAAAATCATCTTCTCAGTGCTTCCATGGCATAAAAAGTCACCAAAAATCTATACTGAAACAAATTATAGCACGGTGTGTATAAAACTATCTAGAGGGGGGTGAATAGATTTTAAGCTTTTTACCCAATTTTTCGTGTTAGTCAAAATTACGAATTTACCCCTAAATAGATAAATCAATAAATCAAGTATAAAATGCGGAAATTAAATAAGACTTGATTTTTACGTGGAAACCCTCACGGGAAAAACCACGGGCTAGTAAGTAAGCCACACTCGAACCTCGAATCCACTAAATGTGTAAAACGATTACAACCTAATCCCGGAAGTAATCACACACCTACCTAATCCCGGTATGAGTGAACCTAGTCCAATTTGCTTGCGATCTAAGCAACCTAATCCCGGATGCTACACACAAGACTTACTTTCTCTATGAAGAGAATAACAACCCTAAGTGAATATATGAATATTCAAAATGCAACATAGAGCAAGGGAAACCCTATATGCTTATCTAAGATGATTAATATGCAATTAGAGCAATCCTAGATATCAAAACTAAATGACATGTCAAATCAAATAGTTTAGCTAATCAAGATTAAGCACAAAACCTAATTAGCTATCACAATACAACTTCTCAAACATACATCATACTAATCTCAAACTTGTATTCAAAGTATATAAAATAACATACAAGTAATTAAATGAGATTGCTTGTTAAGAGAAACACAAAATATGTAAGATATTAGTGAAAAGCTTACCAAGCAAAGTATGATGAAGAATCCATGCAAGATGTCATCTAGATGATCAAGGATGATGCTAGATGATGATTGATGATCATGGAAAAGTGTTTGAGTAAACTAAAAATGAGTTCTTTGGAATTTTTCTTCTCTTTGAAAAATATCCTAAGTATGGAATCTGAATATGAACTCTTGTAATTGACCTAAAGTCAAAGTGGCATATATATAGGAGGCCAAAACAAGGTGTGGTCGTTTTGATAAGTTTGCCTCAAAATTGCCTTGGGCGCTGTACGTAGAGCGCCTCTTGTACAGCGCCCCTACTCTGTTCTCACGGGAAAACAGAGTGGCACTGTACGTAGAGCGCTTTGTACAGCGCCTATACAGCAACCCAACAACGATCGAATTAAATCGATCAGGTTTGAACAGCGCTCAATGGGCGCTGTTCGTACAGCGCTTCTGTAGAGCGCTTTTGGGAGCGCCCAATGCAAAAATGCAATCCTAAGTCTAAGCATGACAATGCAATTGGATATGCAAGATGCAATCAAACTAACATGCAAGAAGAGATGTTAATGAACATTAATGCACAAAAGTAAGACACACAACATACAAGTATTAAACATATGCATGAGTTGTGAGTGTGTGCAACTATCTCTTCAAGACAAGTAAGCACAAAGAAATATACCTTCGGTGCTTATCAACACGAGGTCTTCAAAGGGCTTCGAACAATAAACCCGATACCTAGGCTACCCTTACAAAGAACCCCAATATGTGGTTTGTCCACGAAATAAGCCAATCAACAAATGGGAACCTTACATATACATTTCAGTATATAAACCTAGTAATTATAAGGGCATATAATTAAGAAGATGGCAATGTTGGGAAGATGAACGGCAGCAAGTCCATAAAAAATGGGAGTAGGAATTAGACGTCATTCTTTCACTTGGAAAAGATGATGAACCCTTTTTTAAGGCTGTTTGTGCTCTCAACTCTCACTCTGATTCATCAGTAAATGGAAAATATGATTCCATGGTTGAGTGAGTGTTTGTTGCTCAGCCAACTCAACCAACTCAACCAACACACCTAGTATTAATTATAATACCAGCCACATAGTCATCTCCTCCGTGCTTCCATGGAGAAGGCTGGTCTCTCCGATTATCAACTAGACGCCGTCACCGCCACTGCCTCCTCTACATATTTCCTTATAATTGGACAGAACAATCAGGGTCAAGTCGACTAGTGTCGATAAATTCTTCGATAGTTGGCCAGATATTTCTGTCCTGTCACCCCCAAAAAAACCCAGGAATTTGTTAACACCATCACAAAACAACACAGAACAACATGTAATAATTTATTGAACTTTTTGTTATAATCTTCAGGAAAACAAAACATTAATAACATTACAACATAGAGTTAAACTGCTGGTTAGACAACAAGTTCCCTAAAACACGACAAGAACAGAACATGTTCCCACATGTTATTAACCGAGCAGAAATATATTTCGAAACAAAACAAACGAACAGATACAAACAAATGATTCAGTGATTATAAAATCTTAGTTGAATATCAAGCTTTATAGAAACGGTGTGCCAACAGCACCACTCTTGTAAAAAAATCTATTTATTTTTAAATTTACCTATTTACCCTTATAAATTTACCCTTAGTTCTAATATAAAACATTGGTTACAACTCCTTACACGATAGATGAAAGATTATAACACGATAATCTCCCAACAACCCCTGAAAGGGTCAGATTTATATAGAACCCAAGAAGAAGAAGATGGCAAAAGATAGTCCGAAGGGGAGAAAGAGAGAGAGAGACAAAAAAAAAAATTCTGATTGTAGTTTAATTTTTTATTTCTGTTAACAACATTTCTCCAGAATTGAGTTGATGCATTGATAAAAGTGATTGCAGTTGATTGCAGTTGATTGCAGTTTCCGTTGTACTATTGAAATTCAATGTAATGGTTTCAATAAATAGCATCAAAGGATGAATGACGAACTTTTATTGATAATGAAAAGGTCACCACTTACTTGGGTACTGACCAGTCAGTACCAAAGGCACTGACCCCGAATGGGGTATTACCACGTAGCTTGCAATTTTAAAAAGCCACGTGGCAACACCCCATTGCAGGGGTCAGTCCCTTAGTTACTGACTGGTCATTAGCTAGCCCACACCGTTGCCGTTAAAGATGAATGTATTTGAATCTTGAACTTTAAATTCGTATTGGAATTTTTAAATTACAGTCAATCCAATATTCCAATAAAAAAATATAAATTACTGTTCGTAATATTACTCGAACTCCCGAATGACGCAAATATACAATGTAGACTTTAGCTAATGAATATACATTAAGTATCTTTATTCATAAACACCTTGCGCAGAACTGGTGCCCAAAAGATCTGGTCAAATTATAATCCATTCGTTTAGAAGAAAGGAAAGTTACTGTTTTGAAATCATCCTCGTATTTTATATGTAATTAACGTATATCATCATAATTAAGTTAATAATTCATTTTCTTTTTTTCATAATATTAAAATGAACATGTCCAATACTGCAAAACTTGATGGCCTCATGGCCGTTATTATAGTCCCATCGCGTTATCGGACCTATTACCATATGAACAGTTTGGGGGTGGATGAACTGTAGTAGTGCACCGGAGAAATTATTACAAAATATTACGTTGGGAACATAAAGATTTGCTGACGCAATTTATATTGCGTAACACATATTCAAGATTCAACCATCAATTCCTGTTTTGCTATGCTACACGAATAGGTAATGAGTATATTTGTGGACCGGCATTTCGCCATTGCGTATCCTCACAATAGCGTGTCCATTGGTTTTTGGGCTATGAATATCCCACTGGCCCATCACATCAAACGTCATTACAAGCAGGCAAAATCAATTTTGTCAGCATCAAATTAGATTCGGTACGTTAACCCCTATCTGATTAAGGCACGAACATAGAAAGATTAAAACAAAGCATTAGGATATTACTCGATCGCCCATTGAGATTGAACGAAACAAAATGACTGATGTCGAACATGAAACCGGATTCAACAGATTTGGTTCGAACCTAATCCTAATACTTGATATCTAATGTCTATGTCACCCGGAGAAGATTGGTTACTACTTTACTCTTTTGTACACCCATATCGTGTTATTTGTTATGGGGTGTGCACATGTTGACGGTACATGTCTACACCATCTGTTAAATATTTAGTTGAGTAAATTTCGTAAGAGAATCTAAGAGCATCTCCAATGCAATCCAAAATCATTGTCCCAATGCTATAATTTATCATAAAATAAAAAAAGCATGCTCCAATGCGATGATAAAATTTGGCATATGCTATAAACTGTGTCAAATTTGGGATATGCTATAAACTGTGCCAAATTTGGCACAGTTTATAGCATATGCCAAATTTAGCGCAACAATATATGCCAAATTTAGATAAACAATAAATGCAACTGTATTTGTTGACATTTTAATTTTAAATAATAAAAATTTAACAAATTTAGTAGGGAAAATTAAATTGAAACAATTCTAACTAAATATTCAATGCATTCAGGGGTGAAAAAGAATATGGGTAAAGTTGGTAAAGTTGTCTTTTCATTTTCAATTGTAACGGTGAATGTGATTTTAGAATTTGGATGAAAAAATGAAGGAATGGCCAAAAGTTTGAATATTTTGGACCTAAGGGGGAAGACCGGCCATTTCTGTAACTAGAGGGGGCAAAGTCAGAATATGAAAAATTAGAGGGAGCAAAATATTAATATCCCTCAATGAAATGGGATTGTTTGATTTTGGAGGAGTACACTTCGAAGATTTTACAGATTTGGACCTGCGAAAATAGGATAGAGGTAATGATGATTGATGACATCGGCGATAATTGTACTGCTTTAAATAGCGCAATAAAATAAAGGGATACTTGTAATTGCGTGAAATACACGATATGTGCACAGTAAAATAAACAATACACGAAAGTAATGCCTGATGATGACCACAACTTTATTAATAAAAATTGCCTATTGCCGAAACATGTGTAATCTTCAATATTACTGAACAACCGAAAACCAAATTCGATGCACGTTACAACCAAAATGAGACCATCTTGCATGTATCTTTTTTTTTTTTTTTTTAAATCACATAATCCACTTCTACCTAGAAACTGCAATTATAACAAACAATGCATGGAGAATACTCGCCTTAACATGGGTTACATTGTTTACAAATCCCAAAAGTTAGCACAACAATAATAATTCCTCTGGAAAGTGTTTTTCATTAGTTTTGTTAGACACAGTAATTCATAGTTTCGTTCAAGAAGCACAAATCCTGACTCCAATGACGAATTTAATACACCAGGTAGTATCAACAATTCGTCATTGGAGTCAGGATTTGTGCTTCTTGAACGAAAGTTTGAATTACTGTGTCTAACAAAACTAAGGAAAGGCACTTTCTAGAGGAATTATTTTTGTTGTGCTAACCTTTGGGAATTGTAAACAATGTAACCTATGTGCAGGAGAGTATTCTCCATGCATTGTTTGTTATAATTGCAGTTTCTAGGTAGACGTGGATTATGTGATTTTTTTTTTTTTTTTAAAAACATGCAAGATGGTATCATTTTGGTTGTAACATGAACCAACTTGAGATGCTAACAGAAGGGACCCAAAGCCTTCTGGATGGAACCAATTCTTGCCTCTGCAAATCGTATGTTCAAACCTTCTGTCATTTCTAATTCTGACGTAATTCACCACGTCGTCACCTAGGAGTTTCATCAGATATATCAATGTCTCATCCACCGAACATCATAATGATGGATGTCTCTGTTCGCCACTTGAACAAGAAAGAGGTTCGCCTTGAATACACACTTTTTGCCCATTGTTTCATAGCCTGTCCGCCCCGGAGGTCTTCTTCCTTTCGAATACATAGGAACCGCAGTCTCTTCAAATGACAATTTCTGCTCCATTACCTGTCTAATCGAAAAAACCTAACTCAATATTCAAAGGTAACACAAACAATCTAAACAGGGTGGGAAGAGACAATTTCAAGGGATATTGGGGAGAGATGTTCAAGAAAAAAAATGCACCAGTGTGTGATAGAGTTTGTTTATGAAAGACATATATTGTAAGGTATATGGTATTTGAAAATGTAAATTGATGAGAATAAATATTTCAGGTGTCCACCCTTATATATAGGGGTGGCCGGGCGGTGCCATTGAACATAGAACGGTCACCATGTGGAATCAAAATTATAACTCTGCAGGCAATCGTTTCATTTTTAATAAATGCAACCTTTTACACTATCTGTAATGTGTTGTATTGTTTTTTCCCAAGGAATACCAAATGAATATAAAATTATTATTAATTTAATTATATATTAAATTAGTTTCAACAGAAGAATACCAAAAAATCTGAGTACATTTTTGCTCACCCACACTAACTAGGGTGAACCATTACCACCCGCTTCAAGTGTTGACACGTGTCCCAAACTTGGGTTAAATTTGGGTTAACTTAGGACTTTGGATTGAGTTAAGGACACGTGTCAACACCTGAAGTGGGTGGTAATGGTTCACCCTAGTTAGTATGGGTGAGCAAAAATGCACTCAAAAAATCTTCACATCAGTTTTTTCGATTCTCACACCACTCTATTCATCTCTTGGTAACACAAAAAATTGTTTTAATACAATGAATTCAAAAACAACTAATTAATGAACCAGACCTTTTCGTTTCACAAAACATGCATTTACTTCTCTAACCACTCACTCTAATTAAAGGGAAATGCTATCTACCTTTCCTATTTGCCTTCCCCATTTACCTTTCCCAGTCATTGCTTGACACGTGTACACCTCTTCATTTAATAAAAAGCTCTCGGTTTTTGCTACATGTTTACTTTTTTATCCCAAGTGGCTTAATTAAAACGACCCTTTTTCAAACGATACTTTGGGAGAAGAAGAGCTTTATTAATGCTAATTGATTGTTACATTGTTTTTTGTATTTTTTTGGAAAAAATTAAATAAAAAACACGTGGCACGTAAAAAATTCCAATTGTCGAAAATCAGGTTAAGATGATAAACTGCCAAGTGTTAAAATAATTCAAATTTTAGACTGTCTCCGGATGAGACACTTCAAGGAACGAATTACAGGGGGAAATAATAAACCTAGTAATTAGTTATTTATATTCATTTTAATTATGCTTTACTTAAACAATATTTTTGTGTCACTAGAGTGGTGTGAGAATCGAAAAGATTGCTATGAAGAGGTGTTGGTATTCGTCTTCTTTAAAATATAATTAAATTAATAATCTTACGTATTTATTAAATTGATATTCCTCCAAAAAAATAAAAACAACACATTCCAATTTTTTGTAAAAGGTTACATTTATTAAAAATTGAAACGGTTGTCTGCATAGTTATAACTAGTCAGTGTAAAAGGTTACATTTATTAAAAATTGAAACGGTTCTCTGCATAGTTATAACTAGTCAGTACCCGTGCTTTGCACATGGACAAACATATTTCCTCAAACAAATAAAAGATACCAATAGTTTTATGATATTTAAAATTGATTTTTCGTTGTGCCATTAAAAGAAATCTTTGAAAAATGTGCTAAAATTTAGATAGGTGAATCTGTATCTCTATCGAGAATAAAGTTAAAGTGAAAAAGAGTGTGAAATAGCATTGTTTACTTCCTCATTCTACCCACTTACAGTGATCAGTAAATATTGGCTTCAAGTATTTCAATACAAAATAATTCATGAAGAAATTTGTCATAATAACGTAATACCTCCGTGACAGTATTCCTAAATAATTCTCATTACTTTTTATAAAAAATGGAAAGTCAACACATCATTCAACTATTGAACCTATCTAATTATTCATAACTAACAATATACCAGAAAGATAGTTCCATTCCAAACAATTCATAACAGAAAACTTAAGAGTTCAAACCAACATTCAACTTTAACCCTGCATTGGCTGTTGCAAAATCTGCATCATTCATAAAAACAATAAAAACAATCTTCAACTTTACGACATATCAAACCAGGAAACTTACATGTCACCTCAATCTACCCCAAGTAAAACAAAACTCGAACATGATAACACATAGAACAGTTTAGACATTAATCTCACAAGATTCATGATGTATCACCGGAGATCTGGCCGTTGCATGCCGTCGGAACCCCGACGACAGGCTGTCCTGTTTTTAATTCAATGGCCAACGCCTCCAACACCGAAATTCGACCATCCACCTGGCTGTACATCTTCTTCCATCTAGCGACCTCCCTCACCAGATCCTTCCGCTCGTTCTTCAACCGGGCGATCTCATTCTTCATCGTGTTCTCTCTCGCATGATACACGGACTCCACCTTTGCCAGATCAGAAAAGCGAGGAGACGTCTGAATCGACCAAAATCCGTTAGTTGTGGTGCTACTGCTTTCTCCTTCGACTTTGACATCCAAACCGACATTATCCTCCATGTCTTTCAATTGAGTCTTTACGAGTTCGTGAATGTATACTTAACCCACCGATCAGTGAACATTTATAACCTGTTAAGGGTCACAGCCGTATCGAATCCCTAAATTAAAATTTAAACGTTTGATATAGACCAGACATGTTTTTATACTTTTTTACAACAATACCCTTGTGCTTTTCTAACTGGTCACAGAAAGTACTTTAGGTTTGGGTTAAAAAATTGGGTTGGTTTTTTAGGTCCAACAGTTTTACTCTTATAAATGTCTGACTTCAGCCTTTAAAAAACCTCATAATTCTACTCCAACAATGTGTGATGATGCCACCTCACTTTTGGGTTGGAATGTGGGTGGGATTTTTGGGTGGAGTAGCATAACTCTTCAAAAAAATATCTACGTAGCACAGATACGGATACAGATACGGATACGGGTACGGGATACGGATATGGCACGATACGGGGATACAGTAAATCTTCATAAACTAGGATACGGATACGGCCATTAAAATAATATATGAAAACATATTTGATAATTCATTCAAAATAAAAACATATTCGGTATACAACTAAAACATGTCACATAAGTACATAAGTCAAAACAATGTATAACATATTACAAGATCCAAATAAGACATGGCATACTTGTATCAAGTCTCATACTCCATTTATATTCCATTTATCATCATACTTGTATCACCAATTAATATCATTATTTATTGATTTATTCATGGTCAGGATATTTTAAATTAATTATAAAATATTTGTTTTAAATTATTATTTTTTTATAATATAATATAAAACAATAAAGTCATATAGAAATAACCTAATAGGGAGAGGCGAGTGCATTACCAAACAATGGTTTGAATTAATTAATTATAATACAGTCCAATACAATACGGTCCAATACGGTGCGCCAAACGAGCCTAGCAAGTATAATAATTTGGAAAATAAAAAATTGATTAGCATAAAAATTATCGTGATTGATTTGACTATCCATGTATCGGTTACATCTCCCACCCATTCTCTATCTCTATCTCTATCTCTAAAATAGAGAACTATAAGGGAATATTCCTCCCATAACTCCATCTCTAAAAATATTGCACGCCCACCACACTCTCTATCCTTATCTCTATCTCTATCCCTATTTCTTTGTATCTTAAAATAACTTATATTTTCATTATTCTTTATTTTAATGTTTTTATGTTATTGTAATTTTTAATATTAATATTTATCATTTTCATACTATGTTTCGGTTTTTATTTTATTACTAACTTATAATTATCAATTTGTAATAAGAGATTGCCCAAATGATAAAGTATGGTAAATAAAAAATTATTAATTAATATTCAATATTGGACTCATTTTAAAGATCTAGATGAGACATTTCTAATGGTATATTTTTTAGGTTAATAAAATGTATAAATTAAATTTTATTACACATTAATTGAATTTAATGCAAAAGTTAAAAGGATATAATCGGAATAAAAAAATTTAAAAAGTGGTTTAGAGGATGGGAAATGGTTCTCTAAATTCAGAGAATGGATTGGAGGTTCTCCTATTTGTTTTCTTCGAAACAACAATTTAGAGGGTGGGTGGGAGCAACTAATCCTCCAAAATCCTCTAAAATTGTCTTGGAAACATGATTTTAGAGGATGGGTGGTACTTAATGACTAGATGACACGTTTTCACATGAGATCCGCCTTTTATTCGTGTATTGCTTACTCTGCCCTGTACAAATCGTGTATTGGAGCAAATTCCAATGTCAATGACGAAAGTTATTTATATGGAAAATAATTGGGTTCTAACCAATCAGTACCAAAGGCACTGACCCCTGAATGTTGTATTACCACATGGCTAGCAATCTTCAACAAAAAGGACACGTGGCAACACCCAAGTGGAGGGGTCACTCCATTGGGTACTGACTGGTCATTAGCTAAGTACACTGTCCTTTTCATTTTTTGAAGACACTTTTCTGAGTTGAACACGTGTTGGCATTGTTGCAACTACAATTTGAACCCCTGAATACAACCGTTGGTCTCCAACGGCTATATTTACGGCAATATAAACCTGGTGTCTGTAAGAATTAAACAGAACAAAACCCATCCTAGAAATCTTTATATTTTATAGCGGTAAAGACGAAAAACATAAAATCTAGAGTTAGGATAAAATGCAACTCCACCCATCTCCAATGAAATCGCTTGTTCAAAGTTCGAACACTGGATAAACATTGAGTCCAGTTACAGTATTTAAGTCGAACACTGCATAAACATTCATAGAATAATCCGAACCGTCGTCCCTGTGAGTAATTTGGATTTCATTTCAATCATCTTCCTTGAAGTAACAATTACAGACTGAAACCCATCGAGAAAACACAAATTGGGTATAGATTATTCCTTGCATGTTCGAAACGACATACCCAGACTGAAACCCATTACCAATTAATACATACCTAGTTGTAATAATGAAATTGAAACAAGCAAACTTATGATAAGAAACAAAATTAGGATCAAAATAGAGAACACCATACCGTCGACACGAATGGTTGCGCCGTCGATTAAAGAAGTACTTCCAGAAGAATCGGAACAGTTCCTCATTTTGATGCTTACACGGTGTAAGTTCTTCGAGTATGTTAATATACACGAAGAAAATAAGACTGTTTACCGGATTTATGACCAAATTGCAACCAACCCCCCTGAGGTTTGCTCTTTCACAAATAAATTGCAATTAACCTTTTTGGTTTAATTGCAATGTTCAAATAAATATGGTTTAATTGCAATTAAAAAATAAATATTGTTCAAGTTTTGATAAATTCAAATTTAGATATAAAAACTATTAACAAAATCCAATTGACCGTTTGGATTTGCTATAAAATTGGCGTTGACACTAGATCAATGGCCAAGAATTCCTTTAGATTAAATAAATATATAAAAAATATTGATTTTATTATTAAATGTAATTATGGCATCCATTAAATGCAAAGTATTGATGTGATGTGTAAGGTCGACTAATCAAAGTTGGTCAATTGTCTAAAACCTGGTTGCATCGGATGCACGGTGCCTCCCCCACCCTCATCCTGCCACGTCAGAAAATGTGCTGATGTGGCAGCATCATGCATTGCGCTGCACAAAACCCCTCTTATACCCAGACACAACTTTATCATAACACAGTTAACACCCACTGCAATAGCCTGTCAAACTTAGAACACACTAACTAGGTGAACCATTACCACCCACTCCAGGTGTTTGACACGTGTCCCAAACTTTGGGTTAACTTTAGACTTTGGGTTGAGTTTGGGACACGTGTCAACACCTGTAGTGGGTGGTAATGGTTCACCCTAGTTAGTGTGGGTGAGCAAAAATGCACTCTGGAGTTTGAGTGTTATAGATGTTCTTCCAAGTGCCGAATTCACAAATACATTTTTTGAATGCTTACACGGTAGAAGTTGTGGAGTAAGTACATATACACGAATATAACAGACTATACGTATACACGAATAAACTAAGTCTGTTATATTCGTGTAACTGACTTGGTACATTCGTGTACAACTAATATAATTATCACAATTACTTTTGAAATTCCTTTGCCATCACAATTACTGAAATTCCTTTGGCATCAGATCAATGGCCAAGAATTACTTTTGATTTGAATCTTCTATTTGAAAAAAATGATGTTATTATTATATGTAACTAGTATAGTAGTATGTCAACATGTGCGATGCACAGGCTTTGTTTTATTTTTTTCAATTGGAGCTTTTTTATTAAATTATCTCCTAATATCTCATTTCATAATATAATTCAACTATTTAGATTATTATTTAGCTCAATTTTGGATAATTTATAGAGACCATTCACCTATCAATTTTTGTGCCAAGTGTACTCGATGGTTTTTTTTAGATTCAGTAAGTATTACCTAATAATCTTAATAATTTAGATGTTTCAAATTGTACAACCATTAAATCCGGTACATTCCTCACATTAAGTTGATCTTAGAAAATTATTAAATAGGATAAATTTGCTGTTATCATTACAGAGGAAGTGAAGAGTCTGTAGAGATAAGGGATAATTATCTCAAAAAATTAATAATAAATTGAATGGAAGAGTATTTAGAGATAACGAATCAAGAATTATTAATGGACAATAAGGATGAATTGAATGCGACAATTACTAATAATTTTTTAAAATGGGAGCAATAACATATTAAAAACCAAATTAATGAATTAATTGCCAAACGTTCTGAGGCATGAGAATTTATATAAATAAAAAAGATTTCTTTTAATTATTAATTACCATGATGTATCCAACATTAACAGAATTTGAGTCGGTGGTTACAACTTATAACCAATGAATCAATTATTGGTAGTGGTGGAAACGAAGAGCCTTGTTTATTAATGGTATTACCTAAGAGTTTATTCTTAATGGTATTACCTAAGAGTTTATTCTTAAAGGCATTGGATACCTAAGAGCTTCCAAGAGTTAATAACAATTATAATGGCATTGGATAACTAAGAGCTTCATAGGAAGAATAACAATTATTATATGATTCAACTAAAATCAAAATCATTTTAATTAATTGATTAAATATTTTAAAGTTAAATATAAATATATAATTTAATACAAAAACTCCCTCACGGCGACATGTGGCGCTGTGAAACTCTAATTTTTTTTTTACATGAGGTAGTATGGTGATTTTAAAATAGACGGGAAAAAATTCCCATCTAATCCAAAACCCATTTGCGATCTCCGCGTGTCCAAATTGGTAAAACCGGGTCGTTTTGTGGTTTGCTGTTTTGTTGAGGTGATTGTGATATATTTAAAAAAACAGTGCAGATATTTGCACCCATAAAAAAAGCTAGGGCACCCCTAATTTATTTATACCCCTTTGTATTTATAGCTCAATTTGAATTTTAAAAAACTGATGTACAAAAATTAGTATTTTATTGTTAACAATAATTACCAAAACCAGAAGATTCTATCGTTTAACAATAATTTACAAAACCAGAAGATTCTATCGTTGATTGTAAAACTAATATAATAATCTTATTACTAACCAATACTAATACATAATCATATATGTATTTTGAAGGTATATACAGAAATATTAATAGGCGGTAAAATTACATTCGATCGACCACCAACGTTCTTAGTTATTACGCAAACACGATTAATCCATTACGTTATAAAGGATTACGCTTGACGATGACATGTACTGTGGGTATGTACTAATGATTGGCCGATACCAAGTGAACAGGCAATTTGATTATTGACTCAGTTGGAATGTTTTTCTAGGCAAATGTTCATTACTCTCTCACTTTTGAGGATACCATTGGAGATGCTCTAACCCTTTTATCCCATAGGTTGAACGTTTATTCCATCACGATAAGAGTTGAAAAGATAAAGAGTTGAAAAGACATTTGACACAATTTGTAATCGGTAAACTAATAACAGTGTGAAACAACGAATTTTGTGTTGCGGGTAACCTGAACACAAAATGGGTAATTGGCTTGAATTTCCGGTTAAAATAATAAAGTTTTAACTCATTTTGGTGGTAAATGGATGCGTGAAGACACTTGAAACGCATGCGTCGCGTGATTTGGTTCGTCTTCCCCATGTGATAGGGAAACTCATACAAGAACTTCACTAGGGATGCAGAAATTTATCTACGACATTTCATTTGCAAACCACTGCACCAAATTCAAAGATAAAAACATAGAAAACAGAAGGTGAAGATTTTCGTTTACATATTCCAAACTTAAAAACATTGCATCCCAACTTGCAATATACAGTAGCTGAACCCACTAGTCAAAATGTCCATACGTAAAATTTGATAAGGTAAAGACAAACAACCTACATGTGTTCGTTTACAGTACTTTTAATGACCTAATGGGGAGGATGAGACGGTGATAAAGGACGACCCATCTCCCTCTCAAAGTCCGCGATCAGTCTCTGTGTGTCATCAATTACCTGGATGAATTTTGTCCATAACAAAACCACGTCTGTGTTTAAATGCCCAGAAAAGTGAGTTCTCACTTCCTCCAATTCACTGAATACTTGTAAAATCAAGTCAAGAAAGGAGTATATTCGATCTCGGCTGACCGCTGCTTCACCTTGGAAATTCCTATCCATTCCGGAAAACGAATATGTGCACAACCGTGGGTTTAGTGTTGTGAATGTATTTGAACTTTAAAGTTGGGTTAGAATTTATAATTTATAAATCGAGGCTTTTCAAGTTCTCAAGTTTATTGAAATTGTAAGTTCATTAGTTATTAATTAAGTGCATGCATTGATATAATTAAGGCTTTTTTTGAAATTGTAAATTCATTATTAAGTGGAGCTGTGAAACTCTATCATTATAGACCGCCATATATATTTCCTCTATAATATAATATCAACAATGCTAAAGGACCCAAAAAAGTGACCCAAATTTTGGACCCAAACCTATGTGGCAACATCACACACAACATGGGTCCACGTCACTCTTCCCAAAGATCCCATATGATGTTGCCACATAGGTTTGGGTCCAAAATTTGGGTCATTTTTTTGGGTCCTCTAACATTATTGATATAATATATATGATATGATATGATTGCGTTGGGAGTATAAGGATTTGATGACGCAATTTAAATTGATTAACACAGATTCAAGTATTCAACCGTCCATTCCTGTTTTGCAAGGCTACACGCCTACACGAAGAGGTAATGAGTGTATTTGACTATTTGTAGACCGTCATTGCGCCAGAAAAGCGTGGCCATTGGTTTTTGGGTTGTCAAAATCCCTCTGGGCCATCACATCAAACGTCATTATGCTCTACAAAGCAACCAAAATCAATTCTGTCAGCAACAAATTAGGTTTGTCACGTTAACCCCTATCCAGAAGACACGAACATAGAAAGGTTAAAACAAAGCATTAGTATATTACTCGATCGACCCTCGAGATTGAACGACAGAAAATGACTGATTTCGAACATGAAACCGGATTCAACACATCTGGTTCGAAACTAATCGTAGTATATAATGTCTATGTCTCTATGTCACCCGGAGAGGGTTGGTTACAATATAAATAAGGTTTACTATTTTGTACACCGATATCGTGTTATGCGTTGTGCAAATGTTGCAATGATTTATTACACTGCATGTGTTACATATTGAGTTGGGTAAATTGCGTAAAAGAACATCTTAATGAAAGTGATAATGACAATTGTTTGAATGTGATGAAAATTCATTTGCGACATTTACGGTAACCCAATAACAGATATACAGATGTAAGTATTCATTTCATTTACTCAAAGTGGGGATTCAAATGACCGAACACCAACTTTTAAGTATGGGATAATGTATGGGATATATTGTATGAATGAAAAATTAAAATAAATAATTTGAACGGTATAACGTGCAATGGTAGTTCTTTGTAATGTGCAACCATGTATATTCAATTCGAAAACTTCATTAGAAAATTAATATATAATAGCTTTCTGAACATAACCCTTACATGATCAATACATTACTTTCATTACTAGTGGCTCATAGTGAACTCATTTCATACTCCAACAAATCTACCAAAAATTCAGCAGATACACTAGCATCAATGGAATGCTTTGGATGCTCCAAACCTTCTCCACACAATTGACCCCGTCGTCACCTAGTGCTTTCATCAGAAATATCAATGTCTCATCCACCGAACATCATAGTGATGGATGTCTCTGTTCGCCACATGAACAAGAAAGGGGTTCGCTATGAATACGCACTTTTTGGCCAGAGTTTTATACCGTGGCCTCCCCGGAGGTCTTCTTCCTTTCCAAGAAATAGGAACCGCAGTATCTTCCAACGACAATTTATGCTCCATTACCTGGCCAATCGAAGAAACCTAACTCAATATTCAAAGGTAAAACAAACAATCTAAACCGGAACCAAAAGTAAAACACGAGTGGAGGGTGATTGGGAAGAGATGTAGCATGGAAGCAAACACTTTACACTACGTGAGGAAGGAAGCATGTTGACTAGGGGCAAACAAAACTGTTGGGTGTGAAGAACGGAAACAGGAGATTCAAGGGCGGATTTACAATAAACACAGGTGGACCTATATAAGGAGGGTGTGAGGGTGTGAGACTGAGAGTGAGGAAGATAATATTTCAAGGGTGATTAGGAACTGGGAAGAGGGGAAGACACTATTTCAAGGGTGAAACCCCAATATTGAAAACAAAAGTTAAAAGGTGTTAATTATAAAAAGGACTCAAATCAACTGTCAAAGTTTTAATTTATAAATTTTATCATCATAAAAATTATACCATTAGAAAGGTCTCATCTAGATCTTTAAAATGAGACTAATATTGAATACTTAATAATAACATATTATTATTTCTAACTTGAAAAAATTGGAGGGTGATTACATTTGTTGGGGGAGGAATTTGAGTGCTTTCATTAAAATACTATAACTCTATTTCTAATTGAAAAGTTTTTTGGAGTGGTTCCTTTTTTTTCACTCTTCAAATTGACACATAGGTAAGCAAATAGACATTTGAAGAGTGAAAATATAATCTTTTGAAGAAGCTCTAAATATTTCTTATTTTTAATTATTTAAGATCATTGATTAAGGGTACCCTTATGTTATTATAAGTCTTGTTTTATTTGATTCAAATTGACACATAGGTAAGCAAATAGACATTTGAATAGTGAAAATATAATCTTTTGAAGATGCTCTAAATATTTCTTATTTAATTATTTAAGATCATTGATTAAGGGCACCCTTATGTTATTATAAGTCTTGTTTTATTTGATTAAGACGGTGCAAGTGGATTATTATTTTTTTTTTCCGTTTTATTTTGGGTTTTTTCTTAAAATGAATATATAATGCAAAACACAACATCGTCTAGAAAGATGAAATGATGGATACGGGTAAGAAGGCTTAAAACCAACCCATTTTGTTAAGAATCTTATCATTTCATGAACTAATCATATATTAATATAATTGAAAAAAAAGTAAGTACAATCCTCATGTGTCCGGCGACTGATTGGCTACCCTAAGATATAGTTAACACCTGAAACGGAGTTAAGATTTAGTGGATGAAAATACCCTTCGTTAACTTCAAGACATTAAAACCAAGCATCCTGATGAAAGCTAAAAAAACGAATATGTGCACGGATCATTGAAACAAGATGTAGGACTTGTTTGATCAGTTTGCCGGAAGGGATGACGGTCCTGGAGGAGAACCGAACTCTACATCGAGATCTGCTAAAAGCTGGTGTGCCTCTTCAGTGACTTCGAATAATTGTAAACGTAACCAAGCAATGTCCATCGGACAATCGCCGTAAACTCGGTGTCTCCCCGCCGGAGCATTGCTTGTACATTTTGTGATAACATCTCTGACTACTTTCATTTTTCTGATGGCATCTCTGAGTGCTTCGACTTTCCGGATGTGTGTCGACATGGTAGCGAGAACTGGGTAAATTTTATCATTCTCCCCATTGCTGTCCACTTCACCTACGGTCGCTATAGTATGGTCGTTAGTTTTGATACACTTGCTTTCCATCGTTGGTTTTGATATTTATAATAGCAATGAAGGCATTACCGTTTGAAGGTGTTGATTACTAGACAGTTGCGGCCCTTAAATTTATTTTGGATAATTTTTTTGAAGATCAATCACGCCCCTTCCAATGTGGTTGGACCCTCCCTTGGGAGCCTCTATCACCACGGTTCAACACCCGGTGTGTACATGTGTATATATATATTATTTGTCCCCCTTGGCCATTAATTCCAAGTGTGGGTGTTGTCCCACCGATTGTGGGTGCTCTCTCGCTGGCCGGCGCTTATGGGAGCTACAGTCTGGGCTGCTCTAGTACAGCCTAATCTTGCCGGTCCTAGTAGTTGTTGTATATTTAAAAAAAAAATTAAAAATAAACCAAATAAATACCCATTGTACTCCACATGAAAGTGTAATAGTAAGAGCATCTCCAATGAAAAAATGCATTTTTGAGTTTCTAAATAGTGCCACATCAGCATTTTTATTTATTATGGGCCCACTTTTGAATGTTTTTTAAAGAAATGCATATTCACATCTCCAAAGCAATTATCTAAAGTCAAATATGCATCTATTTTATATCCAATCATAATAAAACAATTATTACACTCTCTCTCCTCTTTAATTTTACAATTAAACGAGATTTAATCTTGTTGGTGGAAAGAGTTGAAAGCTTTAATCTTATTGGTGGAAATAGTTAGAAATCCTAGTCAACATTTCTAGGAGAGTTTCTAGAATTAGAAACCTAACTCCATATAACTTTTTTTTTTACCACATCATCTCCATATTGAACTTAAATAACAGCTTCGGAGAGTTTTTCTAACTTTTTAAATATATATCCTATGTGGCACTCCATTTTCTCCAAATTCGTAATAGCATTGGAGATGCTCTATATTGAATATTAAAAATACTCGATAAACATGAAGAATTTAAAGTAAGACCATTTTCGATAACCTTGCAGGCTATAATTCCCCCCGTTATATTAAAACTTAAATAAGTTACTAAATATTATCCTAATCCAAAAATGTTTAATTAAACTGAATGCACCCACTGTAAAACAGTGAGAACAGTTCCTTGATGTGACCACCCAATGGACAGTAATAATGAAAATGCGATGGACTGGGTCGGCACATCCATCGAGTACAAACGTCAGGATCAGTTCTTCGGTCAATGTGAATAAGGAACCGAATTGATTTTCCGTCATCGACTGATTTCAACTGAACTGATTGGTTGACAAGTTTCTGCTAAGGGCAACATCATTACATGATAGGAATACTCTGGATGATGACACGATGAGAATTAAACTAGAAGATTACACGATCCAGTCCCAAAGGACGTACATACCACAGGGGCGGACCCACGTGGAGACCAGGTGGGGCCCGTGCCCTACCTCAATATTTAAGAAAAAAAATTGATTCTGTTTACATTGTATATATACATATTAATTAAAAATCGTTAACAACAAGTTGTTGGTGGTATAGCGGGTGGTGGATCTTAATTTTAGACTTAGGTGCTTGGTTCGAGTCTCATTTCAAGGGTACTTTTGTTAATTCAATTTTTTGTTCTAATATTTTTTATGTGCCTTTTTTAATTCAAGTTTATCTTCCAATTTTTTATGTCTTATTTATTTTATCATCTTTTCCGATTCATTTTCTCTATTCCGTCGTTGTCAATTTCTTAACTACCATTACTGTGTGTTTATTTAATTCAATTTTATTTTATATTAAATTATATATTATAATTTTTTATTTTTACTATTTCTAATAGTTTTAATTTGACATAACTAACATGCCCAAATGCCCAATCAATAAACCTTAAAATATCAGATTTTACTTTATTGAATTAAAATGGTCAATCTATTACTATGATTCATTTTTATTTTTTTTTTATCCTCAGTATTTTTCTTTATTTTATAATTGTAATTTATTTAGAATCAATAAATCAATAATTTACCAATAGTTTGAAGAATAAAAAATTTAAAAACATGTCTAGTAATAGTTATTAATAAATAATTTTTGTATAAATTTAAATTGAATTCATTATAATGCAAAACAAAATATCTTATTATAAATTTAGATTGTAATTTATTCTTTTAATTTTTTTCATTATTTATGTTGTTTTTCTTGTTATTATTTTTTTTGTAAATATTTTTTCTTGTTATTATTTAATTTTAAATATTTTTTCTTGTTTTTATTTTCTTTTGAATGTAAGATTATTTAATTCATTTGAGTAAGTGTTCTATTTATTTAATTTTATCTATAAAAATAAAAAATACAAAAATTAAAAATTAAAAAAAAAAACTATTTTACTATGATGTTAATTTTTCAAATGTTTATCATATAATTGCGATTTTAATTTATTCAAATACCCTAAGAGTGTAAAATTCCTGGGTCCGCCACAGCATACCAGTATACCACACATCTTTACAGGCAAATATAAACATCAGTAGATTAAATGGTTCAAAAGATACCATCACGAATAAAGATCAGGAGTGCACATTACCTCTTAGCAAAGCTGGTAGTGCACCTCTTCCACATATGTGGTTTAGTGTATATGATCCACCATGCACATTTTAGAAGCAGGTGTGGGGAGTTTTTCTGCCCGGGTTTTGGGAAGTAATTATCTACTGTTATAGGAGTAGATATCTGGGCCGCACATGTATTGTTTGATCTCGGCAAATCCCGACAGTCCTAATGTAATATTTAAAAATAAATAATAATATTAAGAAGATGGGTTTATTATGTAGGCAACAATTTCATATTGCAAGCCAATATCGACAAAATACATTGGCCACGTAGGCACTGCAGAATTGACCCGGAAACATGAACTTAATATATGTTATTTATGTACGGGTATTGGATGGGTTTTTTCACACGCAAAAATGAAGTTCAAAATTATAGTTCTCTCCAGAGTCCGGGAGCTTCCGTCTCCCCGTTGTGGGAGCTGTAGTCCGAGCTGCGTTTGTAGAGGCTATTCTCACCGGTCTCGGCAGTTGTTGTATTATAAAAAATAAAATAAAATAACATAAAAAATAAAATAATTTAGACAAGGAAAATTTTGACAATTAGTTTTATTTTAATTAGGAGAGCTTTTTTGACAATCCAATTTTTTATTCTACCACATTTTTTTCTATGAAATCTCCATTCCCATAATTAAAATTTAGAAAAATTCTAAAGACGGTTAATGTTGTTACAATAATTTATTTTTTATCTTATTTGAATTAAATTATTAAGTAAATAAATTATCTCTCCTAAATAATTAGATAAATTATTACATATGAAATACTCTCCTAAATTTTTAATTACCATATTAACCTCTATATCCTCCAATAAATATCTGTATTTATCTATCTCCATTCTTTCTGAAGCAACACAAAAACCCCATGTGTATGTATATAAATAAATAAATATTTTTAAATAAATGAATAATAAAAAACAGAAAACACAAGTACCTTGTTTTTAAAATAAAATATTTAAAAAATTCAAAATATGAAAATCGATTTTGTTACTTGTAGGTATGTGATTGCCTAGAGAACCTTAATTCTTTAATTAGTCGTAGAAAATCTGAGTTTAATCGAATATAGTCGAAACAATTCAAGCTTTCATATATCTTTATTTTATTTTAATTTAATTTAATACAGAATAATTGATTAATAAATATTACTAGACATGATATTGAATTTGTTATTATTCTAATTAAAGTAAATTATTGATTTAATGAATCTAAATAAATTAAACATATAAAATAAAGAAAAATAGTAAGGATAAAATAAAATGAATCATATTAATAAAAGGACTATTTTAATACATAGTTGGAAATTTGAGATTTAATGGTTTATTGATGTGATATGTTTGGTATGGCAAACTAAAACTATTACAAATAATATAAGTTTAAAATAATAATAAATTATTTAATATAAATTCAAACAAAATTAAGTAACAATAATTCGTGGGTAGCTAAGAAGTTGTATTGTATTAGGTTTAAAAAGTTATAATTACTATAGAATTCATATATTTTATTATATGTATCTACAATGTTCAAGAATTATGTACATGTATTTACATGCCCGTAGAATTCTCCATACAAATCACAACATTATTGAATTTTATTTTTGTTTCTATGGAAGGTTCTACGTTGACCAAATCCAGTGCATTCCAATTAGGAATGGCAATGGGGCGGGTTCGGGCAGGTTTGGCAAAATCCAAACCCAAACCCGCGAAATTTTATGTCTACCAAACCCGCCTGTGAACCCGTGAAAATAAACGGGTTCGGGTTTGGGTGTTACATGCGGGTTTGGGGGACACCCAAACCCGCCCATGAACCCGGAAACCCGCGAACCCATCAATTTTTTTTTTTAAAGAAATTATTTCTATATTATTTTCCCCTATTTAAATATATGTAATATTATAATTTTAAAGAATAAAAACACTTAATATATTGAAATGTTTACATTTTATTCTCTACATAATTAAAAAGTTTTTATTGGGGTTTAAATTTATAATATTTTAAATAATAAAATATTATATAAATTTTATTGTTCGCGGGTATGCGGGTTCGGGTATAGAATTTTTTCCAAATCTATACCTGAACCGGAACTCATGACCGGTACGATTTTCAAACCCAAACCCGCCCATGGGTACACTTATCCCAACCCAAACCCTTGTCAAGCAGGTTGGGTTCGGGCGCGTCCCATGGGCTCGGGTTTAATTGCCATCCATAATTCCAATTGTATTAGATTAACTGTCAACTAAGGGATCCCTCACTTCAAGTTCTGTCCACACCTTCATGAAATCACATCGATTTATATGATAAGTTCATTCTAATATAAACCAATAAATCAAATTTGATAAATTTTAAAGCATTACAACTAAGTATACCAATTTTGTTAAATTGGAGAAATATATATAACTCAACAAACTTTTAATAGTGGTTGAAATATACCTTCTTATTGTTTTACACTATTAAAAAGCTGTCGAGTTCTTTTGGGGGAGCGGAGGAGTTTAGCCCTAACCTTTTCGGTGCATGTGTGAGGGGTTAACCACACGACTTAAGTGATCTCGTCAGAATGTATTCACATTTGGTGTCGGTGCATATTTCCAAAACATGCTATTTAAATTGTGTATCAAGTCTCATCATTTGGCTGTGAAACTTTTGAGTTGCTGTAATCCTTATTACCCTCATGGTTCCAAAACTGAACGCTAAACTATAATTTCGGAGTTTGTCAAAATCTCCCAGCACATATTTATTGACGGTATCTATGTATTCACCGTTATAAACCAGGTGTTTTATATAATAACATCAACCCATTTGTAGGATTCGATACATTGACTCGAGATTCAATCTCCGAAGCTAATAGCTCATCCATCTATCTGCGTTGATACGGCCCATAACACGTTTTGCCTATTTGATATACCTATAATATCATAAAATCATATGTAATCAATTGGAAAGGCATGCCGATAGAATAAAGATTGCATAACATAAATATGTTATAATTAAATTTATATAGTATTGCACAAGTTTTTGATTTAAAATAAGATTTAAGGGTAAAAAGGTCTTTGAAAGGGTGCGTTTGGTACGCGGGACACGGTCGCACCAAACGTTGGCCAGATTATTCTTGTCCCACGTTTGGTACGACTTTAGCATGGGACAAAATGGGACAAGGTGGGAAAAAAAATCACCAAATTGTGTCCCACCCAAGACGCAAGGCCAGACTTGTCCCATGCGTGGGACTCAAATCAGCTGTCAAATTTTGGTGTCCCATTTTGTGTCCAACCAACCAAATTGGGACATGTGTGCACATTTATGAATTTTTTTCAACTTCTTCCAGAAATGTGTCATAAATGTGCACACATGTCCCAATTTGGTTGGTTACACACAAATTGGGACACCAAAATTGACAGCTTATTTGAGTCCCCATGCGTGGGACAAGTCTCAAAAAGACCTTTTTAACCTTAAATCTGAAAATTTCACAAATTTGTGCAATATTAAATATAGATATATAATAAATTAATATATTAAAATAATATAGTAATATTATAATATATAATTCAAAAAATAATATGAGATAATTTTACTAAAACATGAAAAACAATAAATACATAATAACTCAATTATGGACATGTAATACCATCTAAAATTATGGACATCATGTGGACAACCAATAAATATATTTCGTTTACTTGATCGATGATATTGTTATATACATAATAAATTGATGATTTCTATTTGACCATTATACTAGAATTTAAACTTAGGGAAAAAGGACAAGGATGTGTTATATGTTTCCACAGATGAGTGGGCTGTGCGCCTGTGCCGCAGTGTGCCCCCCTATAAAAACGTATGTTCAGAGTCAGATTTCATTAACAGGTAACTTCGGTCTGTAGAGCTTGGAAAAAAAAATTTACTTATGACTGTAGAGATGGAGTCCGATGACGAGAACGAATCCACCATATTGGATCGACTAATTTTCTGCGTAAGCAGGTGCTTCGACTCTCTGAAAGACCTCCTGGATGTTACAATTGAATACAAGAAAGTTGTGGAAAGAAACGAAGCACGGTCCCGTTCTAGATCAACAGTTGTTGAATCTCGCGTCGCGAAACTGGAGAGGGATGTTTACAGGTTAAAGAATACCAAGTCGACATCTCTCGTCGACCGTCTTCGGCGTCAAGAGGGCTGTACGTTATTAAGAATCGCCCTTCGGGCTCAAGGCATTAATACGTTCACACTCACCGAGCCAACGCCATAGCGCCACAAACATGTTTTTGCAAGTGATGTTTGTTTTGTTC
The DNA here is from genome assembly GCA_008009225.1 of Acer yangbiense. Classification (NCBI taxonomy): domain Eukaryota; kingdom Viridiplantae; phylum Streptophyta; class Magnoliopsida; order Sapindales; family Sapindaceae; genus Acer; species Acer yangbiense. The sequence goes on from CM017770.1 coordinate 12,209,049, forward strand.
CTAGAATCCATTTCAGGACTTGCAAATACCGTTTGACGTAAGGTACTTAGGTTTGCTGTTGCCATTTGTTTTATGTTTTCAAAAACGCCTGTTGTTTTTGTAATTGGATTTAGATAACCCATGTTAAAACTTCCAGACATACCTCGTTTGTGTGTGTAATCATCTGACGATTTTTGTGTTGTAAAATCTTAACAACTATGTCCCTTCTGAAGGGTTTCTAAGCTATAATCGGAAACTAACCTTGGAGTTCAAATTCAGAAAAAACTTGTACGTTTTCACATTTCACTACAGTTATCAAACTATTCGAACAACCCTAAGACACAGTTAATTTTGAGATGTACTCAACACCGTTCTTAGTTTGAACACCAATTGTCCTGTTAACTTTAACATGTAGAAGAACACCATTCCCCAACTTCACTTGTAAATTGAGGGAGGTGTCGAGAACTGTCGATGTTAAAAAATGCTCCCATTCACACGCATAAAACAAGGTAGCTTAACTTTATTTTGCTTCAGAATAATGTTAATTATTATCTATAGACTATAGCCTTTTAAATCTCGATGAAATCCAAAATTCTCACTCCATATGTAGAAGTGGGAATATGCCGATTTGTTCAGGGGATTTCTCAAACCCATAGGCAAAATACAACATTCTTCAAACATAACATAGACCAACAATTGGTTTCCATCCAAGCGTAAATAGTATGCGCTTAATTCCAGCTTCATACACAGTCTAAAGGGACCCTGGCGCAACAGTCTTCGTTGCCGGAAGAATGGCATTAACTTTTGTTTATTATTTCATCCCTAAAGTTTGACTTATATACAGTTTTGACCCTATTTAATAAAATTGGATTATCGAACGGGTTTGAGATGTTTAAAAAAGAGTAATGCTATTGGACCCAAAAAAAACCAACCCAAATTCTAACCCAAATGTCATATGTTTACATCTCAATACTGTGCAAGTTGCACCATTATAGTTCCAACGGTTTTTCACCCAATCAGGTTTTTAGGGTTGGAGATGAGGTTTCAATGTCTGTTGTACAACCCTTTACTTATGGGTAATTTTCGTTTGCCATCGAACCAGATGTGTACCATCAAACCTTGATATACATACGTTGCACCGGATGTAGATTACGAATGGACGATTTAGTAAATCTGTGGATCACCCTCGATTTGGACGTCTCCTTGCTCCCTTATAAGTGTCTATCAACTATATAGGTCATTGACCAACCCCTTCCCACCC